>VXBQ01004170.1:25434-39609 GCA_013400175.1 Phainopepla nitens | reverse complement strand
CCTTCCCCTCCCCTCCCCTCCCCGGAGCAGCTGCAGCCGCAGCTCTGGCGCTGGCCCCTTGCCCCGCGCTCCGAGGGGAGCAGTGGCACGCCGGGAGCCACCAGCTGACACCTCTCCTGGCGGCCAGAGAGGCTCTGCTCCACTTCCAGATTGAAGCTTGGGCTCTGGCAGTGCATCCACCTGGCTGGGAGGCTTTCAAATGAGCATTTGCTTTTCCAAATTGGCCTGCTCCGACCTCTTGTGCAGCGAGGCAGGGTGCGGAGCAAATGGTGCCTGTGCAGCGCGCTACGATCCCTGCGGAGAGCGCTTGGCTGGGAGCGAGACCAAAATAGAGCTGCTTAAAACAGGAAATAAAAAGGCCCAATAGCAGCATCTGCAGTGTGTTTTTCAGCCCATGCCTGCTGTTTCCTCTCTGCATCTGGGTGGGTCTAGGGGAGAGGATGTGCCTGGAGCAGTGTGACAGCAGCTGTGGGCAAAGAGCAGTGGGGGTTAGAACTTGGGCAAAGAGCTGGGAAATAGCGGGAATTAAGGGATTGCTCATTTTAATGTTCCCGAATCTGGGCCAGAGGGGATGAACAGTCCCCTCCAGAGCTGAGTCAGCACCATCCTGCAGCTCTTAGGGAAACTAAACCCCTTTCAAGCACAGTGTCTTTGGTCTTGCAGAGCTGCTGGAACTGCGGCCGCAAGGCCAGCGAGACGTGCAGCGGCTGCAACATCGCCCGGTACTGCGGCTCCTTCTGCCAGCACAAGGACTGGGAGAGGCACCACCGCATCTGTGGGCAAGGCCTGCACGGCCAGAGCAAGCCCCTGGCCCTGCCCACGGGCCGGGTGGCAGCGGCCAAGAGCCTCGATGGCATCCCCAGCCCCGCCCTGGAGAAGACCTCGGCCACCACCTCGCGCTCCTCCACGCCGGCATCCGTGACAGCCATAGACACCAACGGCCTCTAGGAGGGAGGGTTTGCTTCACTCCACTGGATGAGCTCCCTGGGTTTTTTTGAGCTGAAAAACCCCCCTGAAGCAACTGTTACCACTTGACATATTTGACACCTGGACTCCGGCTTTGTCCTCTCATCCTGCCTTTTCCTCTGTGGCTTGTGAACAGGGGGAGCCTCTCCTGCAGCATCTCTCTGCTCCTCTCAGGGGGACACCAGAGCAGCGCCAGCACCTGGGGGACACTGGGCACCCACCTGGGGGGCCTGGACTGGGGGGAGAGCGCTGGCACACGCCGGAGATGCTGAGAGTGTGGTGCCCAGGCAGGGAGCCCCGTCCTTGTGGCATGCTCAAGCTCACTTCCCAAGGTGTCAGAGCCACCACTGCCTCCTTCCACCACCTCTCCTCCATAATCTCCAGTGTTTTCTCCCTGCTCCCAGACAGCTGTGCCTCAGGTGGCCGTGGGGCCGGTTGTCGCTGTGATCAGACCAGAGCCAATTTCCCAGCGGGAGCATCTCATCCGCTGTGCAATGGCAAAAGCTGAGCCCACTTCTCCTGCCTTCAGGCTGGCAGCTGAGGGTTGCAGAGAGGGAGGAGAGGATTTGTCTGCTCTAAAACAAGTGGCAGTGGCGGGGAGGTACTGCTGGATGGCCTGGATTTCGTCCCGGGCTGTGGTGAGACAGACAGTTGAGTGTTTCCTGGGTGGGGCCTGTGCTGGGGGAACACGTGCAGAGCAGATCTAGGCTGGGTGCAGGTGCCCTTTCCACCTGGGGCTGTTTTGTTTTTTCACTGCCTGCGAGCTGCTCGTTTGTGAGTTCCTGCTGCTGTTTTTGAGCCCAGGGACCCTCACTGGTGCGAGGGGTTGTTTACAGCCTGTGCTCTCCACACACATCAGCCACACCAGTAAAAGCAAGGCAGGACTGTGTCGATTCTGATCCCCCAACTGCAGGGGTTCCTGCAGTGCTGCATCCAGAGATGCCCAGGGATGAGCATCCACCTTTGCAGATTGTCCCAAAAACAAGGGCTCAGAGCGAGGTCCCGTGGGGAGGGGGGACAGCCTGGGGAGATCTGTCCATCCAGAGTCCCTGCTGGGTGGGGAAGGAGGCACTGGAGGGGCTCTGGGCAGTGCAGGCTGTGACAGCACAGCCCTGCAGCAGGGCTGTCCCAGGGCACAGCAGGGCTGTCCCGGCGGTGGCACAGAGGGTGGCAGTGGCACAGCCCGTGCGAGGGAGGGGACATGCCCTCCAGGAGCCACTCCCAACTCCCACAGCCCCACAGGGCTCTGGAAATCCATCTCTTCAGCAGAGCCGTGTGTGTGTGTGTGTGTGTGTGTGTGTGTGTGTGTGTGCGCCCCTGCTGGGCTGGAGCCCAATGAGGCGAGTAATTCCCAGATTATTTCTGATCACTTTTGCAGTTGGAGGCGATAATGGAGCTGTAATGAGTCGTCACTGTCACGGGGGTGAGCTGGGGACCTGCTGCTCCAGCCCGGGCCCCTCGGGAAAGCTCCTTGGGAAGCTGCTCTTGTGGGATAGAGCTGCTGATTCCCTGTCTGCGAGGTTTTATTAAAAAGCCACGAGCTCTCCTGGTGTTGAAGACAGCTCCAGTGGCCCTGGGGATGTCTCCCCTGTGTCCCCAGGAGTCGGTGCTGGAGCCCAGCACAGCCACTGAGGCAGCTCCCAGTGGGGGTGGCACTGGAGCCTCCCTGACCTGCAGCAGCCCATCCCAGGGGTGTTCACTCCAGGGCAGTCAGGAAGGGATTTCCTGCCCTGAGGGGACAAGGACACAGGTGAAACAGCCTCAGGTCAAGCCCACGGGGTTGTGACATCCCCTCCTGACCTGCAGCCCCAGCCTCAGGCTGTGGGTCCGTGGTGACAGTGCCAGGGTGGCGTGGGGAGGGAGAGCAGGGCAGGGCTGGAAGGAATTGCCTGTAAATAGATTGTCTTCCATAATTCTCATGCAACGTTGATGGCCGTGTATTAAAATTAACCCCAGTGTAAATGAATGAAATACTAACAGTCATGATTAGAATGATTGCTTCTTTCTTTTTTGTTGTTTTTTTGTTTTTTTTTTTTTAAAGATGGAATGATAAATGTGAATTTGGGGAGTGGGAAGACATTGGGTTGAGGTCTCTATTTTTTTTTACATTTTATTCTGTAATAGAAATTTGTTACTTCATTCCTGTGCATAACTTATTTAATGTCTTGTATAAAGGAACCCAAACTGTTACAGATGTATTTAGTTTGTTCTACTCAAAAGTAGTCAATAAAAAGACTATATTCATCCTCCAGCTCCCCCTTCTCTCTGGGGAGGGGCAGAGGTTTTCAGCAGTGCTCAGGCAGCTCTTGGGGTTTTTGGGGAACGCTGCCACACTTTGGCCTTGGCCAGGGGACTTTTAGGGACAAAAATTGCCTCCCCTGCGGTGGTGATGCTGTGGGCAAAGCCTGGGAGCAAGTGCAGGCAGAGCTGGAGTTCAGCTCTATCCTCAGCGATTTCTTTGAGTTTGTAGTTCAGTCTGTTGTTTTCTGAGCTTTTTTTAAATGATCTGTTTTAGTGTGAGCACAGAGCAGCCCGCAGGCTGCTGTCACAGCTGGCTGCCACTGCCAGCCCTGTGCCCCCAGGGATGCCCCTGCCCACACCTTGGCTTAATCTGAGGATTTTGGTCTCCAGACTGCTGCAAACATTAATCCAGTGGTGAAGGATCCCAAAACTGAGGGGTAAACCCCACACGGGGCTGGGGAGGCAGCTCAGGGATCCCAAACCAGCTCTGCCTCTGGGTGCCCCTCTCTAACCCAGCCTGGCTGTGCCCTGGCACAGCTGGTCCCTTCCTGATGGCCCACGGTGCTGCTGTGGCTCCAGCACATCCCTGGGTCCCCTGTTTGTCACTCCAGGGGCAGGAACGTGGCCCTGGGCCCAGCAGCTGCCCCTGCACGGGGCTGAGCCACTTCTGCTGCCCCGTGATCACTGCAAATCCTGCCTTTGGCCAGGGAAAGCAGCAGAGATTGATCAGCTGGTAAACAGCTGGGTGCTTGGAGGGTGGGTCCCCACGGGAACAGGGACAGGCTCTGCCACCCCATCCCTGGCTGGGGCGTTTGTGGTTTGGGCCCTGGGCTGGGGGCTGGCAGTGCCCAGCTGGGCTGGCAGCAGCAGCCTCTGCTCCTCCAGCCAGGAGCTCCCCTGATCCCATCTCTGCAGGCTGCTCCTGGCATCAGCCAGGTCACCCCAAACCCAGGCAGCTTCTGCTGGAGCAAAACACCCTAAAACCCAGTGACCCCTCCAGTGCTGTCACCCCCGGGGCCGGGGGGACACCGTGTCAGACCCACCCGCGATGGAGCTGCCCCCACTGCCCCCTCAGGCACACATTTTACTGACTGCATCCAGGGGCTGGGGGAGAAACACTCCAATTCCTGTTTCTGGTGGAGCAGCACCCTCAGGGGGTGGGAGGAGAGCTTGGGGGTGGGAGCAGGTCCCGGGTGAGTGAGGATTGGGGGTGCAGGCACCCTCGGTGCCACACTGGTATTGAGGACAGGCAGAGGCACCAGGATGATGTTCTCCATGCCAGGAAAAAGGCTGGTGTCCCTCCTGCCCCCTGTGCCTTCCCGCTCCCCCCACACTGGCTGTGACAATGCATTTTTTCCCAGCTCAGCAGAGGATCTGCAGCTGCAGCACCACCAAGGAAACTCCCAGTGCCACCCCTGGAGCAGGTGGGATCTGCTCCAGCCTTTCCCCTCATTTAGTGCCCCTCACCCCAGAGCCCTCCCCATGAACTCAGCTCCAGCTTCTGGTACCACTGCCCAGTGCCAACGCTGGTTCACGGGAACTGAGGAAGCAGCAGAGACTGGAGCCACTCTGTCCTTTCCTGGGAGGGGCTGGGGACTGGAGCCACTCTGGAAATGGGATGTGCTGGGGACAGGTCCAGCCATGGGCACAGCTGCTGGGACACAAAGCCAGTCCCCAAGGCACAGCACGTGCTGCCAGCACGGCAGGGCATGATTAGGTGTGCCTTGCCAGATATACTTAATGAAATATTTTTTCCCCTATTTTTTTCCACTCTTCACAATCCCTATCAGACCACCTGGGTCCCTGGGCAGGATGTCACATCTGGCCAGGGCCGTGTCCCCCAGCCCCTCCCTGTGCAGCCTCGGAGCCAGGAGGAAGAGGAGCTGGGTGCAAGAGGGACTGAGGGCTCCTGGGGTGCAGCACCAGCCCAGTGCTCCCCCACGGGCCAGGCTGCCACCCCCACACACCCCCAGGCAGCTCGGACACTGGCTTAGGAGCAGGATAAATAAATAAATTAACATGAAAAGAGCAAAGGAGCAAAACACTGGCAGGGCCGAGGGCAGGCAGCCCCCGCTGGCCACAGGAGGGAATGGAGGGACAGGGAGGTGACAAAGGTGAAGGCTGTGCCCAGGGCTCCACATCCTCCTGCATGCTGATGGTGTCCTGGAGACGGCTGCCCCGGGTCAGTTGTTGTTCATGATCCACCAGGAAGCTGGGAAGAGAGAGAAAGCAGGGAGGTGAGGGCAGTGCGACACTGGGAATGGGGATTTGGGGTGGCAGAGCTGGGGGACCTGGCCCTGCAGGTCCCTGGCTCTAAAGCAACCCCCACCCTGGGCAGGGAGTGTGGCCATGGCTCCCTGAGAGAGGGGTGATCCCCTGGAACTGTGGCAACTTCTGCAGGAGAGCTCTGGGAATGTGCTCAGTGGAACTGGCAAGTTGGGAGCAGCACTGGCAGCACAGGGTTCAGTCCAAATTAATCCATGTTTTATGGACTGATATCTAACAAGAGCCTGAAGTGATCCCTGAAAGCAAACTGGGGCTTAATTTGGTTCGCAGTTCCCACATCTGGTCCCATTTCTGCTGGCACTGTGGCAATGTGCAGGTTCCCTGTGCTGCCTCCCCTGCCCCAGCACTGGCTGGAGCCCTGGATGCAGCTCTGGGACCGACCCCGGAGCGCCAGCGCTGTGCAGAGCAGCTCCAGGGCTCAGGTGAAAAACAAAATGAGGCTCAGGTGTATTTGGGACAGGACTCAGCTCATCTGCTACCCAGGCAGTGTCCCTGCTCCTGGCTGTCCCCGTTGGAGAGCACCCTTGGGCAGGGGACAGAGCCCAGCTCACACAGCCAAACCTGCTGGGGACAATGGGTCTCACCGTGGCTTGAAAAACCCCACTTTGGTCACCCCAAAGCAATCTCCTGCTCGGCAGGGAGCCACAGTGCCTGCTCCTGCCCTGCTCCTGCCCTGCTCCTGCCCTCTGCAGCACACCCAGAGCGGGACTGAGGCCCCCCTCACCTGGGAAGAGCATGGTGGTCAGCAGCTCCGGGGACTCCAGCAAGCTGAGGATGGACTGCTGGAAAGTCTTGCTGCAGCTGGACTGCAAGTGGCTGTGAAACAGGGTGTAGGGTCAGGGGGATGTGGGGCCAGGACCCTCTGCCCACACCCAGGGACAGGGCAGCTTCTGCACCCCCCAGACCAGCCCCTGCTCCTGCCCTGCTCCCCAAATCCTTTATGGGGGTGTTCACCCCCGTGAGCTGCAAACGGCCCCAGGGCACACAGGGCAGAGCACTGGGACAGGCTGGGCAAGGAGAGGGAGCAGTGGGCAACCCCTGTGAGCCCCCCAGCCCCACACAGGGGCACCGTCCCACCTTCTCCACGAGGTCACGTCCTGCCAGAACTCGTACAGGATGAAGCAGGCCTCGTCCGTCAGCTTGCAGGCAGAGACACTGTGGGGACAGAGTGACCCTGAGCCAGGGCTGGCCAGAGACACTGTGGGGACAGAGTGACCCTGAGCCAGGGCTGGCAGGCTGGCACGGCCCTGGCACGAGCCTGGCATGGCACAGCCACGTGTGCCCCAGCAGCCTGGGACAGCAGGGCACTGCTGTGCACAGCAGCCTCACCACGAGGCTCCCAAAGTTTGGGCACATTCACAGTTCATGAGCAGCTCCAGAAGATCCCAAACCCAAATCCTGCTTCACAGCTCCTGTTCCAGGTGGCAGAGGAGCTTTACAGCTCTTGCACTGGTCTTTGCTGTTGCCCAGGAGCCAGCACATTCTGTGCTTTATTATTTCTTACTCCTTGCTAGCACTGGAGTAGGTGTGTGTCACCTGTCACCCTTCACACGGGGGAAAACGGAGGCACAGGGGCAGGAGCTGAGCTCACAGCACAAACCCACAGCTCTCTGTCCCCAAAGTGATGCTTCCCCCATTCCCTCCTGCCCAGCAAAGGTCCTCGTGGGCAGGTGGCTGGGAGGCAGCAGGGGTAGCAGTGCAGTGCTCGGGGTGCAGGGCCAGGAGAAGCAGCTGTGCTGGGCTGCAGCAGCAGCAGTTCCAGCTGAGCACCAGCCTTCCCTGCAGCTGCTGGCAGGGGCTGCTGGAGGGGGCCAGGCCCGGGGGACAGCACAGCGTGTCACCCAGCACCTCTGAGGCTGTCCCTGCTCCCACAAGGGGGTTGTGATTCCCTGGAGTGACCCGGGCCCTCGGAGTCTCCCCGGGCTCGGCTCCAGCTCCGCGCTCACGAGGAGCGCCAGCCCACACAACGCCACCCCGCTGTCTCCACAAATAGCTCTGATGACAAAAAAGCCCATCAATTCCAGAGAGAAAGCCTCCCATTCTCTCCACCGCACGTGTCACAGCGAGCATCTTCCCTTTGTTTGGACTGAAAATGTGAATTTGTGCTGTTGAAAGGGAAGAGCTGGAAAAGGACACTTGAAACGGGAACGGCACGAACATTCCCTGCTGGAGGCGGCCTGGAGCGTCCCGTGGGAGAGGGGCAGGAGCAGCTGTGCCATCAGGGCCGGGCTGGCAGTGCCACGTCCCTGCAGGCAGAGCAGGGCTCTGGGGCAGCCTCGGCCTCACCCCGGGGCAGCCTCAGGTGCTCGTGGCAGCTCGCCCCGCGCTCGCCGTGAATCAGCGCCCTGCAGGGGCTCTGCCCCCCGCCCTCCCATCGCTTGCGAGTCCTCCAGTGCTGCAGGACTGTGCACTCGCCCACAGGAACACGCCTGCTGCTGGCGGGCACCCTCCCCACTCCCCGGGCACTGGTTCGTACTGGGAATACTGCGGCAGATGGGATGACGCTGCGGGGACGCTGCTGCAGCCGTGACACCCATCCTGCCCGCCAGCTCCGAGCCCACCCTTGCCCTGGCCAGCACAGGAAACACTCCACACAAACCCTCGTGTCCCCCATTTCTGGGGGAGCCACCCCCCAAAGCACCCCACTTACTGCAGGCAGCTGCTGTGCCCGGCCGTGCCCTCGGTGTAGGAGCGGAACGCCTGCCGGAACTCCTCGATGCTGCTCGTGGCCACCGAGATCTGCCTCTTGGCCACCAGGATGTGCTGCAGGGACAGCGCGGCGTCAGGACTGTCCCCTCCTGCCCTCCCTGCTCCCCCCAGCGGGTCTGGCACCGCCGTGCTGGGGACAACGGGGACACCAAGCGGCCTCTGGCCACCTGGACAGGTTGTCCTTCCAAGGGGCACACCCACAGGAGATGCTCCATCCCGCAGTGGGGGTTCCTGCTTTGGGGCTGCTGCAGTTCCCCCAGCAGAAAGGGGCTTGGGGACCCCTCCAGCCGGGCACTCCGAGCACTCCTGCGGGACTCGGGCTCTCTCAAGCAGAGGGCTGCCTCCCTCTGGGCTGGCCGCGGGCACTGCCCGGGGCCGGCAGGGACAGCAGGGACAGCAGGGACAGCGTTTGTCCCGCGATGGTGCCCTGAGCCCTGCTCCATCAGCGGGGCACAGCAGAGTGCCCCAGGCTGGGGCACAGGGCAGCGTGTGACAGAAGGGTCACCTGCACACCACGGGGACAGGGACACGGACAGGAACTTACTGCATCCTGTCCTTTGGACATGGCTTCCTCCTTCAGCGGCTCCAGGCGGGGGCTCTGCGTTAACACCAGGGGAAAAGCAGCGTTAAAAACCAGGGAGAGCTCTGCAGCAGGAGAGGCACTAACCCAGGGCACGGCTGGTACCGCCTCAGGGACATTCCCTGTGGCACCTGGGGGAGGGCAGGGCTGTGCCCTGCACATCTGTGGGGTCAGTGGGGCCTGACACACCCGTCAGCATCCCGGGGAGCCGGGGGGGCCAGCAGAGCTGAGGGTGAGGGTGGCTCTGCAGAGGCAGGGCTGGGCCGGCGCGTGGGTGCAGCTCTGTGACAACGCCAGGGCTGAGGAGGAGGGCTGCTGGCACGGGGGTCTCAGCACTGATCTGGCCGTGCCCAGGTATGGGGCAGCCCCAGCCCCTTGGGAACACACCTTGCACTGCAGCTTCTCGATGAGCTGCTGGAGCCTGTTGATCTGAGCCATCCACTGGCTGTTGTCCTCCACACAAACACCTGCAGGGCAAAGGGCACAGAGGTGTCACCCAAAAAAAGCTCAGTTTTGTCATGGCCAAAGCTTGCTCCAGACCCAAAACGCACAAAATCTTCTAAATCTGTGATTTAATAAAAAAAAACTTGATTTTTTTTTCCTACTGCTCAGGAGATAAATCATCCCACAGAAGCTCCAGCTGGCATCTGGGTGAGATGCTCTAGACTCCATCCTGGAGAAGCCCTCACTGCCCAGTGCTGCTGGAGATGTGGCACTTGGGGACATGGGTTACTGGTGGCCTTGGCAGTGCTGGGGGGATGGTTGCACTCGATCTTGGAGATCTTTTCCCACCTCACTGATTCTGTGATTCTGTGCTGGTCCCACACGCCCTCCAGGCTGCAGCAGGGCACAAACAACCCGAGGAACAGCAGGTACCTGTGGTCAGCATCCCAGAGTAGGGGTCTGTTGGGGACAGGCAGACGTTCTTCTGTCCCCTGCGCCCACACCGCCTCCCTGACCTCAGGCCAACCGAAGCCTCAGATTTCTTGATCTCCTTTCTGCAATTAAAAAAGAAAAAAAAAAAAAGGCAAAAGGAGGGGTTGAAGTCATTCCTAGGGGTGTCAGCTCCTCACCGGGCTGGGAAAGGGCAGGTCCCGCTCCCAGCTGTCCCTCCCGGTGAGGAGTGGGGCTGGGGACAGGGGACACACGTCCCACCCCGGTACCTCTCCCGTCCCGCCTGCTCCTCCACCGTGTCCGCGGCGCACTCGAGGGACGCCTGCAGGGACTGCAGCTGGTGCATGGTTTCCCGCAGCAGGAACCGGGTCAGGAACTGCTCCATCTTCGAGGAGGTCTCGTACCTCTGGGGGACAGGGGAGAGCATCTGTCAGGTCTGCCTCTGTGCAGGGGCAGCAGAACCACACCTGGAAGGGGCTGTTCCTTAAATAAACCAAACGGGGTGGATTTCAATCCAAGTTTAAGTATCACCCAGAGTGACACTGGAGGGCAGGAGCGGCGCTGCGGGGCAGAAGAGCCCTCGGGGCGCGTTGCCTGTGAGATCACAACAGGGAATGCAGCCACGGTTCCACGGGCCGGCCCCAGCACTGTCAGCTCCAGAGCCGTGGAGGAGGGCAGATGGACACAAGCCACGAGGTACAGGTCACTCTCAGGGCCAGCCCCCAGCCCCAGGGAGGGCTCCAGGGCTGGCACAGCATCCCTTGTGCCCCCACTCACACACTGCTCTGCTCACTCCAGCACTTAGGGACAAGGCTGGGAGCTTGTGGTGGCCCCCAGGGTGCTGGCAGCTACTTTCAGGGACCCCCCTACCCTGGCAGGCCCAGGCAGGGGCTAGTTTTGTGCCCTCTCTGCCCAGGAGAACTGTGCCAAGCCTG
This sequence comes from Phainopepla nitens, assembly GCA_013400175.1. NCBI lineage: Eukaryota > Metazoa > Chordata > Aves > Passeriformes > Bombycillidae > Phainopepla > Phainopepla nitens. Next base: position 28,998 of record VXBQ01004170.1, on the reverse strand, counting down.
TCTGCTTCCATGGGAGACTCCCTGATGAATTTCTGATGTGTGCTTACACTGAGGGGGTGTAAAAATGGGTCCAGAGGGGCACGTGAGAATGAGCTTGGGGAGAACAAAGGGGTCACCTGGCCCAGAGGCTGCCCCAAAGCATGGGTCAAGAGGCACACCATGCCACAGGAGCAGGTCTGGGAGGCACAGAGAGCCAGGGAAGTGCCTGGACACACACAAGGCACCCCAAACTCCTTCCCTTCTCTGCCAGCTAGGATCATTGATCCCCTCGGCTCCTCTCCATGTGCTATGGGCTCTGCTGGCAGCAGCATTCACAGAATCATAGGATGTTAAGGGGTTGGAATGGGCCTTAGAGGTCATCCAGTTCTAATCTCCCCCTGTCATGGATAGGGACAACTTCCACTGTCCCAGGCTGCTCCAAGCCCTGTCCAGCCTGGCCTTGGGCACTGCCAGGGATCCAGGGGCAGCCCCAGCTGCTCTGGGCGCCCTGTGCCAGGGCCTCAGCACCCTCACAGTAAAGAACTTCTTGCTAATATCCAACATAAATTTCCCCTCTTTCAGTTTGATTCCCACTTGTCCCATCACTGCAGTTCCTGAGGAAGAGTCACTCCCCCACTTCCCTGTAGCCCCTTCACACTCTGGGAAGGTGCTGGGAGGTCTCATCCTCACAACCTTCTCTTCTCCAACCTCAACAGCCCCAACTTTCTCAGCCTTTCCCTGTAGGGAAGGTGCTCCAGTGCTCTCAGAAACTCCATGACATCTTCTGGACCTTCTCCAACAGTTCCATGTCCTTCTTACACTGGGGAAATATAATTGTGCACAATATTCCAAATGGGGTCTCACAGGAGCGGTCCAGATGGGGAGAATCACCTCTTTTTACCTGCTACCCACACTCCTTTGGATGCAGCCCAGGATTTGGTCCAACCACTCAACTTTCCTGTCCAGTGTTCACTTGTGTCCTTACAACCACCTGAAGCTCTGTCCTTGCACTGTTAGAAGCCTCTGGGGATGGAGACAAGGAGGGATGCTCAGTGAGACACGGAGCGAGGAGCCAGGAGGGAAGGCTGTGACGTACCCAGACACCTCTAGAGCAGACACTGCCGTCCTCCGGCGGGGCTGAGCCAGCCTCCCTCGCAGAGCAGGACCCGAGCCTGCTTTGCCCTCACGAGACCCCTCTCGTTGCACCGCAGGCTCTTCCTCCGTGCCCGGCATCCCTGCGGAGCGCCAGCCATGCTGAGGCCCGCCGTGGTCATAGACAGCGGCAGCCGCTTCACCCGGGGGGGCTTTGCGGGCCAGGAGCAGCCGCGGTGCGTGCTGCGGACGGTGCCGGTGCATCCCTGCAGCGCGGGCACGCCGAGGGACGCCGGGCAGCGCTCGGAGAGCCCGGCAGGCCCGGCCGCGGCCCCCCGCTCCCGCCCGCTCAAGGACGGCGTCGTCGAGGACTGGGACGGCATGAGCAGCCTGTGGAGCCACCTCCTCTGCTGCTGCCTCAAGGTCCTGCCAGAGGAGCACCCGGTGCTCCTGGCTGAATCCCCGTCCTGCCCCGCCGCCGACAGGAAGAAGGCGGCCGAGGTGATGTTCGAGGGCTTCGGGGTGCCCGCCCTGCACGTGGCCAACACCGGGTTCCTGTCGCTCTGTGCCCACGGCAGAGTGTCCGGGCTGGCCGTGGAGGCCGGGGCAGCGCTGTCCCACGTCACCGCCGTCTGCGGGGGCCAGACCCTGAGGAAGGGCACCTGCTGCCTGGAGGTGGCCGGGGACCACCTGTCCAGGCACCTGCACCGGCTGCTGCTGGAGAGCCCCACGGAGCCCTGGGTGCTGCAGGCTCTGACGAAGAAGGTGCTGACCCAGATGAAGGAGCAATGCTGCTACGTGTCCTTGGACTTCGAGAGAGACCTCTGGGAGAAAGGGTGCCGTCACCCAGCCCGATTCCAGACCCCCGACGGGCGCTGGATCACCCTGGGCAGGGAGCGGTTCTGCTGCCCGGAGCCGCTGTTCCGGCCGGAGCTGCTGCAGCACAGCGGCCCCGGGCTGCACCAGCTGGCCGGGCAGAGCCTGCAGGCGCTGCCCAGGCACCTCAGGAGGCGCATCCTGGGCAACATCGTGCTCTCAGGCGGCTCCTCCATGTTTCCTGGCTTCCCCGAGAGGATGTGCTTGGAGTTGAACTTCCTGTTCCGAGACACAGGCGTCCACATCGAGGTGCTGGCGAACCCCAAGCGGGGCACGGCCGCCTGGGCTGGGGGCTCCATGGCAGCCTCGCTCACCTCCTTCCAGCACACGTGGATGACAAAGGGCGACTACCAGGAGCACGGGGCCGAGTATGTGCACACGAAATTCCAGTAGAGAGGTGGCAGCCGTCCCACTGTGTCACTCTACAAGAGGAGCGACTCTGAAACACTGCCCGGCTCCAGCCACAGCTGCAGCAGCAGTGACCGAGTGGCTCCTGCGCTGCTGCAAGGGTGCAAAGTCAATTAAAGTGCCCCAAAAGAAACAAAGTGCTTTTCACTGACAGCCCAGGTTATTTCCTGTCCACCACCTAACCAGGGTGTGTCCCATCGGGCTGGGAAACAATTGGGGCTCAGGCTGGGGGATCCAGACCACGCTGGCTGCCTGGTCTGGGTACATTCAGTCAATCCTAATGCTCCAGGCTGCATTTCCCAATTGGAAATGCAGCTGCCAGGACGAGGAAGGGACCTTCTCCAGCTGTCAGGACTGCAGGACCCCAAGGGGAGACACAAGTGTTGGAGGAAGGAGCTGAGCTGGGAAAGGTCCGCACAGCACCTGCACTGCAGCCACTTACTGCAGGAGGTGATTCCTCATCCTGCACTGGAACAGGTCAGCACTGGGTGAGAAAGATGAGCTGAAAAGCAAGGAACTGCATTCACTGCATGTAATTTTGGTCTAAAGGTCGTTTGGTGCTTCAGGGAGCCGATTCAGCTCCCTGAACAGGCATTTTCTCACCCGCCTTTGCTGCTGCCTCGCTGAACTGACTCAGCTCGGCAGATGACTCGAAAGGGATCAGAGGTTGTGGAGGAAGCAGCTGGGGAGCACAGCCCAGCTGTCACAGCAGACTCCTGTCCCCATGGCCGGCCCTGTGCCAGCTCCTCGAGGGACACAGAAACCACAGGATGTCACCGTGAGCACTGAGAGACAGGACCAGCCGTGGGAGGTCGAGGAAGGAGCCTCCACATGAGGCAGGAGGGCCGGCTGCTCCCCAGGAGCACCCACCAGGAGAGGTCCACCCCTTTCCCTGACAAGACAGGGGGACAGGCTGGAGCAGCATCCCTGCCTTCCCCGTGGTGTCCTCGTGTGACCCCAAGGCTGCAGCACCAGAGCCAGGCTGCCCTCAGCCCCCAGGCTCCATGAGCCATGTCCAAAATAATGTCCAGCACTGCCACCCCGTTACTGGGGTCAAATATTTCCAATTCCTGCTGCCTTTCTCTCCAGCACACTGAGGAGCTGGAATGCCACAAGCTCTGCACAGAAGGATTTTGTTGTAACCTTTCCACTGCTGCTGCCAAAGAAAGGGAGCAGGGGAGGGTCCTGAGCCCCTTGTGGCTCTCTGGT
>VXBQ01004170.1:9110-25422 GCA_013400175.1 Phainopepla nitens | reverse complement strand
AGTGAAGAGGATGGATGCTCATCCTCCAAGCTCTGGACTCAGAGCTCTGGAGTCAGCAAAGGATGGTCACAGCCCCCTCCAGTATCAGGGGCCAGGGGGATGGGGGTTTTCATCCCTGCTGGAAAATGAATCTCATTTTCCTGCCTCAGGAAGAGGATGGCAGCAACACTGGCAAGATGCAGCCATAGCAAACTGAGCTCCAGCTCTGCATCTCCAGCCTCTCCCAGCCAAGCATCCCACGTGTTCCCACAAAGCCTTCCCTGCCCACAGCCTCAGAGATGGAGAGCTCAGGGCTGGGGATCCCTGCCCACCCTTCCCCTCCTCATCCCAGGATGTGCAGGCACTGAAATCCCTGCCAGCACTGCCTCTCTGTGCCTGCCCAACTCCTGGAGGCTGGACTCATTCCCTGCTTGAAGGGGAACAAGAGACACTCCAGCCTCCCCAGGACAGCCCTGGAGTGAGTGAGTCCCCTGGGGGCACAGCAGGTACATTGTTCACCCACCCCATCGCCCTGCACGGGGCTGTCCCTGCCCAAAATCCAAACGCAAACACTGCCATCCCTCTGGCGCCACCGAGGGCCCTTCCCCCAGCAAGCAGCCGAATGAGCTGTGCTCCCACCTCGGAGGTGTCCCCCCAGCCCGGGCACACGGACACTTCCCCTTGCCTGGGGCCTCTCCCCAAGCACATCACTCCCCTTCCCGGGGCCAGGTTCCGGGGGAAGCACCAACCCTGCCCCCAGCACTCCCCATCCTCTCAGCTTCCACCCCAATGGCCTGAGGTCCACCCCTTTCTCCCCACAGGTGAGGACTCATCCCCACGGGTGGGGTTTTACGGCAGGAGCAGAGCTGCTCTCACCGACACCACACTGGGACTGCCCCGAGCCCCACAGCTCACCCAGGGCAGTCCCCACACCCCAAACACACAGGCACAGGTCCCCAAAACCCCAGTGCCAGCGCAGGGCACGCTGTGCTTGGAGGGGACTCAGCTGCAGAGGCTCCCACGGGGACACGGCAGCGCTGCCTCCTGCCTCGTCAAACAGCACACCCAGGGGAACGGGAGACAAGGATGGAAATAACCATCCCTCAGGACAGCTCCACATGCTGCTTCACCTTGCAGCATCAGTTTGGAAAATTTCCTGCCAGGGGAGAGAAAGAACCCAAAGTCCAGCCCCCATCGCACTCCTCATTTTGGTGCAAAAAAACCAAAATGCTCTCATCAGAGGTCAAACCCTCTGTTATCAGAGGTTCAAAAACTCATCAAGCACAGCATTTTCTGCTCATGGCAAAGCCTCATGGCTGAGAATCACAAAGGAAATAACTCAGCAAGCACAAGACAAGGAATTTTGGTCGTGCACTGGTATTTCAGCTCTGTTTACCCAGATGAAAATCACCAAGTTGCCAAGAGCTGCTAAAATTCTGCTTTTGAGGGGCTTTATTGGTTTCTTATGGTGATAGTTAAGCTCAGGACAGAATGGAAGGAGTGGCCACATAATTCCTGTCAAAGGATAAATGAGGCTGCCTGGCTTGGAAAGGTATTTATGTGAGGGTTTGCAGTGTTTGCACACTGGAGAATGGAAAGATTTTAGCATACAGGCCCCTGTGAGAAACATCAGGCTGTTTTCTGCGGTATTCCCACTGTTCACTTCCTACCCTGATGCAATTATATTCCAAACATGAAGTTCAGCCACAAAACAAGGTGTAATTAGCACACTACAGCACAGCTATCAAGTCATATTCTACAAATAAGTGGGAATGACAGAATGAAGAGGAAAACCCCTCTCTTCTTGACAAGGCACATTTTCTTCAACGTGCTCCTAGCAGCCCAGTGAGGAAGGACAGAGGCATGGGAACCCCTAATGGTTTGGTTTCCTCCTGCTGACCTGTAGATCCATAAAAACAACCCCAAGCAGGTTTGCTGCTCTCACACACACACACACACAGAGCTTCCTGCAGTGACTGCAGTCCCACAGGACAAACCCAGCGTGCCCTCCCCACACTGCACCCCAGGGTTTCTCCTGCCAAGGAGCATGGGAGCAGATGGAGGAGCCTGCCAGCCAGGAGACAGCTGGGGCACAGCCCAGTGATCCATGCCAGGTACCCTGGCCCGCAGCGACACGCACAGAGCACCCAGCAGGTGCTGGGAGGCATCCAGCCAGGGCTCCTTCCTTGTTTATCCCTCTTTATTCCATCCCAAAAAGGCTTTTGGCAGCACTGCCTCAAACCACAGCTCCCAAATACACCCATGGCACGTTCCCTCTGAGCCTTGATTTCCTTATTTCCCTCCTGGCTGTAGCTCACTGGCATGGTCTGAGCATCCCCCGGGGAGCCGCCCAGGCTCTCTGGCTGATTTTCCTGCTCATTTTCACACTTCCAGTTGTGGGTTCCTGGAGGATGCAGGGCTGAGCAGCCCTGTGGCTGCAGCAGGGAGGAACTCCTGGAGAGGGATCGCGCCCTAACCAAGAGATGCTGTGCTGAGACACAGCTCAAGCCACAGATCTCCTTCTTCCTGCCAGCCTGGACGTCACTGCCTGCTCCAGGGTCAGGCAAAGTCCTTGTAAATCCAACCTGGCCAGACCAGGCAGGGCCTGCAGGTCCTTCAGCAGGGCTCTGCCAGTTTTCTCAATGCACAAGCAGCTCCCTGGGATGAAAATCCATCTGGTTCTTCCATGAGGGGACTCTCTCTGCCAAAGTCGGGCTCCCAGACCTCAGAGAGGTGTTTGAACCGAAAGAATTGAGGGGCAGGTGTCATATGGGACATCTGCTCTCTGCCCTGGCTCACAGAGGTGTGAGCTTAGCTAAAACCCAGCCCACTGATCCCATCATAACTCAAGCTCGAGTCTAACTCTGGAAATACAAATGAGGGAATACATTCAGGTCCCAGCAGGTAGGAATGCAGCATTTATCATCTCTGGCAGGTATCCCACAGCTCTGAGGAGCCCTGCCCACTCCTGCCTTCTCCCCAGATCAGAGCCCAGCACAGCAGGGAAGTGCAGGGAAAAGATTCCCAGGAGGATCAATATCTGCACTGGGGCACATCAGGGCTGGCATCAGAGCACCTGAGCAGCACAGACCCTCCTGGGTGAGAGCAGTGCTGGCAACACTGGGCTGCCCTGGCTCCAGGCAGACACAAACAGGTGGAGAAATGGGTCCATGAGAATTTGCTTCAACAGGAAAAACCTGTTTCTCTTTTCCAGGGAACACGGGTGGCACCAGGAGCTGTGGAGGCAGTGAATGCCTCACACCTGTACTGTGGAGCAGAGAGTGGCTGGGCTGTCCTTTGGAGAAATGCATGACTATACACAGTCATTACCCAAAAAACCAGAACAGTAATGAACTGAAATAAAGCACAGCTCTCTGGAGAGGATTCCTCCTCTCCCTCTGGACTTGTATTTAATAACTGTGAGTGGGGCCAGGGACCTGAAACAATGGGAAAATGCATTTTCAGGAGATTCCCTCTCCTGGCATGACATTTCCACGCGTACAGGGAGACACTGCTGAGGCTGGCTCTGGCCAGAGGAGAACTCAGGGAGGGACTGACACTGCAGAGGCACAAACACCACTCTGGTGAGAGTGGGACTGGTGCCCCTTTTCTCCTCTGTCTGACCAAGAGGTCAGAGGAGCGTTCACACGGATGATGCCCCTCATGTGCTTCGAGCAAAGCATCCAGGGCAAAGAAAGGGTCTTCCTCTGGCCCAGCAGCAGCCCAAGCACACAGCTGAACCCTTTGGTACAGCTCAGGTGCAAGAGGGGCTGCTGGGCCCTGAGCAGGCCCTTCCAGAGCTGCCTTTCCCTGCTGTGTTTATGCAGCACAGCGGGGCTCGGAGCTTGCCCGGATCAGCAGCCTCCAAACTGCTTCCCACCAGCACAAGCTGCAGGGAGTGATGCCTTAAGTTTCAGCTTTTATATTTTTCACATTCTGTGCTGGCTTAGTGTGTGGTTCTGGGTTTCATATGAAGGGTTTGGAAGCTCTCTGCACAGAGTAGGGAGACAAAACAATTCCTTTCCAGCTGGGGACCAAGGACAAATTTTAGGCTCAAGAGTGAAAACAACAGTGAAGGAAGAGAGGGAACAAGGAGGATGGAGCTTCATAACCTCAAGCTGTAATTGGACAATTAACTCCAATCTGCTGATGGCCAAAACCTATAAAAGTGTGAGGCCTCGTGCCTGGGCATCCATTTTTTTGGGATTGTTTGTGGGTTTGACTTGGGTGTAGCTCCAAGGGGTTCCTGCACTGCCCAAGCTGGATCCTTTCCATAAAGCCTTTTTTATCCTTTTATTCTACCCAGTCTCTGTTTCCAGGTCAGCCTTTTCCAGGCATCAGGAATGGACTCTGCTCCAGGCTGGGAGAGCAGGAATTGCAGCAGTGCCCAGAGCAGGGAATCAGCATCAGCCCTGCAGGGCACACTCAGAGCCACGCTGCTGGGTGGCAAACACCTTGTTCTGGCTCAGAACTCAACACAGGCTCTCAGTGATGCTCCCACAAAGTGTCTGTGGGCAGGACCTGCAGGGAGCTGCTGGAACAGCCACTGCCAGAGCCCTGCAAGGGGGGAGATGATGTCTCCAGAGCACAAAAGCTTTGGATTTACTCTTCCCCTCCTCGGGCTTGGCTCCCCATCCTGCAGGCTGTGTGGCTGCAGTGCTGCCTGCACTCACAAACACAGCCCAAGCACACAAACACCCCTTGATTTGAGGAGTTTTCTGCCTCTGAGCCTGCAGTTTCACACTAAGGGCAGCTGAGCTCACCATGGCTCCAGTTTCACCCCCTGCTGCCCTCCCCTGTCCCCTCCTTACCAGCTTGGTTTTGTCCATGGCTGCCAGCACTGCAGCGTTGAGGGTTTCCAGGGCGGAGAGCACATCCCTGTATTCCCCCAGGTACGCCGAGAAATAATCTGGAGCAGGACAGAACACCAGGGTCAGGCTCCTGAGCCCCTCCATCGCTGCTCCCCTGCTGCTGCTCCCCACACACAGCCCAGAGCTGCGAGGGGGGCACTGCCCTCCCTTTCCAGAATCATCCTCCCACTTGGACTGAATGAAAAGTCCTTCCCCATCCCCCTGGGAGAAACACCTCTGTGCTGGGAGCCAGCCACAGGGACCTTCCAAGCCACCCAGCCCTGCCCAGGTCGGACACACCCCAGCCCCAGCACACACAGCCAGGGGAGGGGAATCTCCAGGGCAGGGATACCCCTGACTTACCACACAGCTTCTCCGTGTCCACGTTGCTGCAAGAAACACAAAAAAAGCTCCTGTTAGAGAGTGGGGCTGGTGTAGGGGAAACTGGTTTCCCAGCAGGGGTTTGGGGGCTTGCCTTGGGTCCCGGGGCATTCACTGCTTGTTCAGCTATTTTTCAGAAGCTGCATTAGAAAATTGAGGAGCTGCACAGGTTCAGATCCAGCAGCTCAGGAGCCATGCCCAGCCCCTGCAGCACCCAGGGGCTGAAGGAGCAGGAAAATCTGCTCCACCAAGCTCTCCTGGAGCTGGAGTGTGCTGGGAGAGCATCTGTGGCAGCGTGGGGTTGGGATGGAGATGCCCCACACCCCTGGCTGAGTTGGCAGCCCCATTTCTGAGCCCTGGAGCTGCTTCTCCAACCCAGCCTCTTCCCCCAAAGGTGGGAGGCATCCAGCTAGGGCTCCCTCCTTGTTTATCCCTGACCTCAGCCCAGGTCCTCCCTGTGGCACCAGACCCCGCTGCCTCCTCCAGCTGCTCCTCCTCTTCCCTCCCTCAGAGCCCAGGTGATGTGGGGCTGTCTGCAGGCTCCCGGAGGGCTGGATGACTTCACAGCCCTCCAGAGCAGTTGTTCCTGCCCTGAAGGCCATTAAAGCAGGGATCTGGCTCCAAAAACCTCGAGGCAGGGGCCAGACCCCCACTCTGTTCCCACACAGTGAACACTGCACTGCACTGCACAATCCAGCCTGGCATCCCTCCTGTGGCTGCTAAAGGTGCTGCTGGGGTGGAGAGGGAGGAGGAAATGTTCAAAAACAGCCCCAGGTTTTGGGATGGGTCTGCATGGCGCTCCAGGATCTGTTCAGGAGGCCAAAGCCACAGAGGCAGAGCTGCTCTCCATGCCCAGCATCACCCAGAGCCTGCAGGGACTCACCCCAGGATGTCATTTATTCAAAGCAGCCTCTGCTCAAGGCGTTCTGCTGCCTCAAAACCCCCCAAATGATTACAACTATTTTTAATCCTGATTGGGAAAGTGGAAGAGAGCCCCAAAGAGAGCTTCTTAAGTGTTTTTTAAGTGTTTAAGTGCTGTCACACATGGAGGAATTGGCAGTACCTGGCTCCAAGAACAAGGAATGCTGCAGTGCTGCTGCCCAGGGGGTGGGAAACCACGGCCACATCACCCTGTCCCCTCTCTGACACTGCTCACAGGGCAAAGGGACAAAAACAGCCCCATATAAAATTAGAGGACAGTGTGTGAAGTGTCCAAAATGCCATTTAAGGAAAAATAATTAAGGCAAAATCTTCCTACAGCTTTTCCCGAGACATCAAAGGCTGGTTTCTGCCTCTCACTTTCTTCTGGGCTTCCACTGAGAGCACTTTAACAGTAGCAGTGGTTCAAAGCCTGGGAATATTTTGGTGTGAGGGGTGGCAGAGCCAGGGCAGGGGGACTGCAGAGCCTCTGGAGCTCTGCAGGCAGCAGAGAGGGGCAGTGTGAGGCTGGGATTCTGCTCAGCTATTTAAAACACGCAGGAGCTGATTCAGGCACGGCTCTGCGCACTGACCTGGCACTGCAGGCACTTTTTAAAGTGGAGAAAAAAATCGTGTTTCCCTCAGGACTCAATCCAGATAAACCTGCAAAGCCACAGCCCCTGGCTCTGCCACCTCCACTCTGTCCAGCTCTGCTGATCCCATCTCTGGGCAGCTCTGCCCAACAGACACACCGGGGTTTGCAGCACCAGTGAACATTGGAAAAAGGTTTCGCTCCTTCTGAAGTTTTCCCCTTTACTTCTGGCAGCTGCCTGGAGCCTGCAGAGCTGCTGCAGTGCTGCAAGAGCCCTGGCACTGCAGCAACCACAGCACAGCCTGGCAGAGCTGTGCCCCAGAGCTGGCACTGCAGGCAAACACTGCACCAGCTGAGAGAAAGTCACCAAAGAGGGGATGTGGACACCTCATGCACATGTTACCAGGAATTTGCACTGGTCCCAGTGAGCACCTGGGGCTGGGATTGGTTTCTGCAGGAACAAGGAGCCACCAGCACAACCCACTGCCAGCTCCCAGCTTGGCTCCAGCAAGGTGTGACAAAGAGCTGCCATCAACTCCCACCCTGTGGCTTCTAAGGTTATTAATAACTCCTTATATCTTGGCTGGTTTGCTGCTTAAAAAGAAATGTTAACTAATCAATCACTAAACCACTGAACATTGAACCAATCAACGACATCTCATGGCAAAAATCATCCTTCTGGGAGCTGTCCAGGGGAAGATCTGCTCCCTTCCCTCCCTGATGCAGCCTGTTCCATCAGCAGCCCTGAACCTCTCCCCACGTCCCACAGCCTGCAGCAGCCCCAGGACACAGGCAGGGGCAGGACAGAGCACAGCAGAGCACAGCAGAGCACAGCAGAGCACAGCAGGCAAACCCCGGGGCTGCTGGGGTCATCCTCATCCTCATTAGTGAAGCAGAACTTCACTAATTCACACAAAAACCAGGTGGAGCTCACGGACAGAACGTGCAGACCAAAGCCTGACCCGTTTTGCAGGGCTGCCAGGGCAGGAGGCTTCTCTCTGCTCCTCTCTGCCATTCCCACTCCAAGAGAAGAGCCATCCTCTGCCTCCAAAGCACTCATCCTGAGACTCTCCACATTTCCCATAGCTGTATTTTGACTGTGCTCAAACCACTGATTAACTGTAATTAAGCCTGAACTGATGATGGAGGATCTTGTCATCATTATGCTGTTGGGATTTTGTCAGAATGTGCCTGGAATTTATGCAAGAAAACAGCAATCAGCTGCAGAAAAGGAGACGAGATTTCTTTTATTTTTATCATTTATCATGTTGGGAACCTCCACTGCCATCACAGATCTGGTTTCCAAACCTTTTTCATGTGTTTCAGTCACTCTCCATCATCAGGGACTGGCAGATGCTGTGGCTCTGAGTCTCTGAGTAAAGAGAGGGGAGGGAATTCACTCCATTGTTCTTCCAGACAACCACAGGCTTGAGGTTATTTCCACCAAGAGACTTTAAAGGCACCAGGTCAGCACTTCCACCCCTTGTGGCTCCAGGCCAAAGCCTCTGAACAATCTGCATCCTAAACACCCTCATAGAAAGATGGATTTTCCAGACCTTATTTTTCTAAATTTCCCCAACAGGTGCAGGACAGAAGGACAGGTAAAATCCAAACAGCACTTCCCTGGGCAGGTTTCACAGTGCAGGCCATTCAACCCCTGCAATTCTGGATGTAACTCATACCTCCAAAAACATCAGTCTCTTCTCACCCAGGCGTTTCAGAGGATGAAATGCTCTTTTCCAGGAAGATGAACCTTACTGTGCCACTGCCAGAGCTGGTGTGGAGCTCTGGACCAGCCAAAAACACCCATGGACCTGTTGTTGTACCAGCTGCCATCCAGAGCTGAATTTGGTTTCAACATAAACTTTTATATGTCACAGAATTAAAGTGAGGAGATACTTTATGCCAAAATGGAACCATTTTCTGAAATGCAGAACAAAAACCAGCCTCATGTGGAAATGTAGAATCTGAAGTGACCCCAGCAGAGGTGTGTGATGCACAATCCCCAGCCTCCCACCTGAGAGCCAGAGGGGTGGGAGGTGAAGAGAGGAGAGCGTGGGGCTCTCTGGAAGGAGAACAAGAAATGTGGGAGACCTCTGACATATTCATGTTCCCAGCTGTCAGCTCTGGGGCCCAGGGGAGCAGCTGCAGGTCCCAGGGACGGGTCTGGGCAGTGCTGGACACAGAGAGGGCCTGGGTATGGAGGTCTCTGTTACTGGTCAGGCTGGCAGGGGCCAGGAAACACAAAAAAATTCCAGCCTCGACATGACAACCACAGCACCAAACCCACCCACCTGCTGGATGAAGGGTGAAACCTTCCCACCCTCACAAAAGCTGTGGGACACCAAAGCAGCACACCAGATCTGCTTGGAGAGCTCGTAGCTGCTTTCCAGCTCTGTAATGCTCATCAGTCTGGCAACAAATTTTGGCCAGCTCTCTGAAATATTAAGTTCCTGACAGTGCAAGGACCTCAATGCCAGTGCAAGGAACAAGCCCAGGGGAGAAGGGCTGTCCAGCCCCCTCCATGGGGACAGCAGGGCACCAGCACAGCCCTCATGTGACACCAAACCCTGCACACCCCAAAGCCCACGGTTCCTCCATTTGCTGAAAGCCACTGGAGGCAGGAATTTGGAAACAGCTCTGTCTGAGGGTCCCTTCTGCTCTTGGTGGCAGGAAGAGAACAAAGACCCAGCACTCCTGCCCTGCTGACAGATGTCACCAGCTCGATGCTGCCACTGCCACGTTGTCACAGCCACGGCCTCCCGGGCAGCACGGGCCTCCTCAGCTGCTCCACACACATGGAACAAGCCCAGCCTGAAGGCAGGAGTCCTTCCCTGTTCAGTTTTGAGCTGGGTTAAAGCTCCCAGCTTCACTGGACCCTGTGTTTTCCGGGCTGTTGGATGTTGTGACTCCAAGATCACCCCAAGAGGAGCAAGAGGAAAGGAGCATTGTCAGGGGAAAGGGAACCCTCACTGCCAGCTCCCTGGGATCACAGCCCAAAGAGACAGAGGAGTTTTCAGGAGACACTTCCTGCTGCCCACATCCACAGGCCCAGCCAGCAGGCTCCAAGGAGAGCAGCACAAGGCTGCCCACACCTGCCCACCTCTCTGCCCATCCCTGCAGTGGGAACTAAACCCAGCTCCAGCAGCATGGGGAGTCCATCGCTCCCACTGCCCCAGTCCTGAGTGGGTGATGACACTGGGTGTCTGCTGTGGTGGCATTTGGTGGCTGTTGGCATCTCAGTGTGACAAGGGCCCTCTGTGCCACTGCCCTGGCTCCCTGCAAAGCCCTGGACCAGCGTGTGCAGCTCAGGCTGCCCCAAATTTCCTCACCTTGGCAGGGACCTGCACCCTGACCAAGGGTGTCAGAGGTGCAGGAGATGCTGGGGGGCTGGGAAAGCCAAACCTGCCACCCAGACTGGGAGGAAGCTGCAGCCCCTTGTCCCCCAGCAGCACCCCAGTGTTTGGACAGATCCCAGCCATGCAATTCAGCAGCACCCAGTTCCCCCCAGTGCCAGGACAGACTCACCCACAGCAACCAGCTGGGCATAGAGACCCCCGTGAGGCCAAAAATACCCAAAAAAGGTGGGATGAGAATCCCAGCCAAGCCCAACAGAGCCCTCTGGATAGCACCACTCATGAGGAGACCAGAGCTAAACATAATTCCTTCTCCTGCTCTTTGGGGCTTTCTTTTTTTGACAAGTAGCTGGCCTAAATTCCCCGTTACATGCATTGGGCCTACTTGTGGGCTCTTACATAAGTGAAAAGCAGTTCCTGAGTCAGCAGTGGCAAAGTCTGTGACTTTGCACAGTCTGTGCCATGTCCCCACCCCACCACACGCTCCTGCAGACACACAGCCTGCCCCACAGGCTGGGTGTTCCTGGGTTACATTTTCCAAACCAGAAGAATGGCATTTTCAGTGCTTGCTGGCTTTCTGGAACTGCAGTAAATCCCATGGCTGCTCTCAAAATGTCTGACTGCTCCCAGCAGCGCCAGGGCTGGCTGCTGCTGCTCAATGGGTTTGAACACTTGTGGCAAGAGGTGGGCTTGTGTCACCCTGGCTGTTTATCACACCCGCCCCCGGGTGGCCTCCATCTCCACTCAGGCAGTTTTAGCTTCTCCTCATCTCCCCCGTGCCACCGCGGTACTCACTCTGAGTGACGCCTGTCAATGCCACTGAACAACTCCCACAGCTCCTCCGAGCTCAGGATGCCATCAGAGAAGTAGTTCTTGAACTCCTCGAATGACAGCTTCCCATCATCTGCATTCAGAGGAAAGGGAAGGATAATTATGTATCTGTGCAGAGCAGCATCCCGGCCCGCGTGGGACGGCTGGGAGTGTTCTGCATGGGAATTACAGCACACATCTCCCTGAGGGCTGGCCCAGCAGCCCAGCAAAAACACAGCAGTGCTGCTGGAATTGCAGGTGGGAATTCCAGCCCTTTCCAAAAGACCCCATTGTGGTGCTCTCAGACATGCACACAGACTGTCCAAGAACAGCACAGGGAGGGCAGCATCAGATATTCATGGAAAGAAAGTGCTCTCCATTGGCTCAAGAGTTCTTTCCTCTCTCTCTGTGGAGGACTTCAGCTCCTGGGCTGCATTGTGATCTGCAATAAAAGCATCTCCTAAGCTATCACGAAGGAAAAGAGCCCAAGCGAGTGTGGGAAGGCTCAGGGAAAGCACTTGTGATTTTGGACCTCTTGGTTTATGGGTGCTGGATTGAAAACTGGGTAGCAGAGCCTAACTCCAAAAAGCCAGGGGCTCCAGGGGCACCCAGAAACAGGATCACCCAACAGGAGCAACCAGGATCACCCCGGACTGAGCATGGAGACAGAACCAATCCTGGGAGGGACCGAGCAGAGGTCTGACAGCCCCTGGGCAGGAGAGGGGCTCGGAAGGGGCTATGGCCTGCGTGGTGCACGGACGGGGAATTGAGGGAGCCCATTCCCAGCCCCTGGCCAAGCTCCGGGATCCAGGTGAAGCAGAAAAGCATTTCCCACCCTCCCTCTTTCAGCCAAACCTCCCAGGGGGAAGGAGCCGCGGCGCTTCAGCCGGAGCCAGGCAGGGAGGGAGAGGCAGCAGCAGGAACAAAGCACTCACCGTTCTTGTCGGCTCGCCGGAAAATCTGCAAGACAAAACACAACAGGGCTCAGCGTGGCAGCGGGGAGAGAAGGGCAGCTGAACACTGAGCCAGGCAGCACCCAGCACCACGGAAAATCACCTCCAGGAGCTCAGGGAGCCGTGGAGAAGCCGCAGCGGTTGGGACTGCCCAGGCTGCTCGGGGAAATTCCCCTTTGCCAATGATTAAACCCATTTCTTGCCTCTAATGCACAGAGCCCTTGGCCGGGCGAGCCCGGCACTCACAGCAAGCACCTTTTAGAGAGCACAGAGGCGAAGCAGAAAGGACTTTGCTACATCCCTGTGATGGCAACCGCTTAATTTTTCATCCATTGAAACGTGTGGTGGAACATCAGGTATAAACCCACTCTGTAAGGAAGCACTTGGGGCATCACCAACACTGCACCCGGCAGCAGCTCCTGCCCTGAGCTCTGTAACCATCCTCAGCACAGCCCTTCCTGCACGCCTCGGCGTGCACACGCACTGTAATTGATTATTAATGAACTAATTAATCTGTAACTGCTTCTGCCACAGAGCACAGCTGGAGAGCTGCTCCAGTTCAGCTTCTCAGTGCAGATTGCCAACCATGAGGCTTCTGCCCACGGCCCAGGAGAAAGCTGGGGCTGCTCAGCCCTGCCGGGATCTGCTTCACCAGCAATTATTGGAAGGTCTGGGGCTGACTCCAGTGAGGAACAGCATCACTTCCGAAGCTGGGAACGTTTTCCCAGACCAAAACGTACGAGGTTTTGTCCAGCACATCCTAACGGAGTCAACAAGAGAAAATTGTCTGTGTGGCAACTGTCCTTTATATCATCCTGGGTGGTGAAGAAACCTGCAGGTCTGAAGAAAGATGAGGAAAGAAAAAGGGCCGGGAAAGGAGACAGAACTTTTCTCTTCTTGCCCACAGGGTGCCCCCGGAGCAGTCCCGCTGCCCCTGCGGCCCCGCTCCCCCTGCACCGCCCCCGCCAGCTCTGCTGCGCGTTCCGCGCTCCCGCATCCAGCCCTGACCCCTCCCTGAGTGAGAAACCGCTCTGACGGAAAGTAAGAACTGCCCAGGAAAACCCCCTGAGCGTCTGGCTTGCAGTTGGGCAGAGGTTTTTCCGGCGCTGGAGCTCCCTGGTTCCTTCCCCAGGAAGCAGGAGCAGGGACAGCTCCTTGGAGGATGCTGCTCTGAGCAAAGTGAGCTCCTCCTGCCTCGGGCCGAGCAGCGTTAGGTAACCATGCCCCCGGGATTCCAGCCGGTCAGGCTGCTGCCCTGGCAGGAAAGCGGGGCAGGAACCTCCTGAGTGCCCAGGACCTGCTGGATGCCCCTCGGAGCTGAGATGGGAACCTGCAGCTCCCAAACAGTGGCGATTTCCCTGGGGTTTAAAGCAAAGCTTTCTCCAGGCTAACGGGTTCCTTGTGGGGTGTCAGGGCTGCAGGGGCAGCACCCGTGGGTCCCACATGTCAGTGCCACCCTGCCGTGGACTCTGCATCGAGGGAGAAGCTTCATCCTGCAGAGCTCTGCCATCAGAGGGACACATGGCTCGTGTAAGGTCACCTCCATGGCTCCAGATGTCACAGAGGCCACCTAGCTCATCCCAGAGACAGCCAAGTGTCACCCAGGCACTGGGTGCAGATTCGAGCGCGGGCCAACATTTCCCGCTCCCGGGCTGGCCCTGCTCAGCAGGGTTTATCCCTGGGCTCAGAGGGAGAACACAATTCCAGGGACGATCCCCTGGGGCTGAAAAGGTCTCTGATCCAGGGTGAGCCCATCCTGGGTTCAGCAGCAACCTCCCCCTGTCCCTCACACACAGGGCTCCGTGAGTTACACGAGCCAGTGCACACACGACAGCTGCCTGGAGCTCAAAATAGACGTGGCACAGGCAGGGAGCTGTGAGTGCCCCCCGAGGCAAGGCCGTGTGTGCTCCAGAGCCCCTGGAAGGGCAGGCTGCCGAACTGCCTGCAGCCAGCCCGCCCCGTCTGAGCCCAGCACCCAGCTCCAGCCCAGCACAGGGCCACCTCCCTGCCCCACAGGGCAAGTGCTGGCCCCTCCTGGGCACAGGCAACGCTCAGCGCTGTGCCCAGTGCGGGCAGCAGCCCTGGGACAAAGCCAGGCTGGAGCGGGATGAGGTCTGCGCGGGCTGCTGGAGGGCCCTACAAGCCGTCCCTCTCTTGCCTCAGGGCGGGCTGGCAGCCTCAGAGGCGCAGGGGCACTGCCCGGAGCCCGGCACGTTTCCCTCAGCCCCCGCGCTTGTGCCCAAGCAGCCGCAGCCTCACCTGGACTGAGAGGAGAGGCACTGAAACAGAATTTATTTGCGGGATGACCCCACAAGTACCCCGGGAAGGAAGGAGATTGCAGGATTTCTCCCTGCCTGCAGGTCTGGCAGCAGCCGCGGCTGCCGGACAGGCGGCTGCTGGGGAGGGGACAGCTGCCCTGGGGACAACGCGCTCATGGCCCACGGCAGGCTAAGGCAGGCACCAGAGCGCCGGCCCTCCTGCAGCTCCCGAACCCCGGGAGGGGAGCGAGCAAGCCCGAGGGACAAATCTCCCCGAGGCTTGAGACGCTGCACAGGGCGATGGCAGCGCTGCAGTTCGTACCGCGCCTGCAGCGAGGCGTCTCGGGGAAAGCCCTCCTCCTCCTCCTCACCTCTCCCAAAGGCAGGAGATGTGCAGGCAGGTTCCCGGGGAAGCAGCAGCCCCGGGATCTGTGGTGGGCAGCGCTGCCGGGAAGGCGGGCGGGGGTCCCGCCCTGCTGCCGTGGGATGCTCGCCCCGAGCAGCCTGGGGGGCAGCCGGACAGCGGCCAACTGCCCAGACCCAAAAGCGCAGAGATTAAACTCCTCCTGCCAAGCTCTGGAGCAAAGGTGGGAGCAAAGGAGTCACAGACTTGAGGAAGAGAAGCCGTCAGAACCCGGAAAGCAGCTGCTAGCGTTGTTAACATTTCCCATTTTAATTGCTTTAATGACACCCTGAGGGATGGATGTGCGACTGAACGAGTGCCCTGAGGAGCTGAGCTGGAACACAGCTGTCACCACCCGCCCCCCTCGTGCCCATCTTCCCTCAGCCAAGTAATTAGTGCGGTTAATGATGCTGGCTGGCGAGCGAGGCAGCGCGAACCCCCCCGGCAGGACAGGGACCCTGACCCCCAGCTGGCAGCTGCGAGCAGCACCACGGCCGGGGGAGCCGCGCTGCCCAGCGCCTCCCTGGGGACGCCAGGAGGTCTTGGACGGGACCAGACGTGCCATTCACCTTCCCAAAGTGCTGCCCGGGATCTGCTGTTCCCCCTCTCTTGAGATGGACTGGGACACGGGGGTGAACCTGGATCGGGACAAGACGGAGACGACAGCTGGGAGATGTCAGGTGACACCGACCTGGGCTGTGCAGGTGCCCGGGCAGCACCAGCCCTCATCCTGAACCCTCGCTGGCTCTCTCCCGCTCAGCCCTGCGGCGGGGCAGGGCAGCACCTCTGCCCGCACATGGCCTCGGTGCGCAGGGCGACAGCGCGCAGCGGTGCCGGGCACACGTGGCAGTGCCGGGGCTCTCTCACCCCGGAGATTTGGGCGCTGTCCTCCCCACCCAGCCCGCGGGACACCGGAGGTGCTCCAGCGGTGGGCTCTGGCCCGGGCTGTGCCGCTGGCCCCGGGAGGTGGCCGGGACGCCGCCGCCTCCCCCGCAGCCCCGGCCCCTGCCACAGGAGCAGCGCGGCCGCGGCCTGGAGGGGACGCGCAGTGACAGGAGGAGCTGTGCCAGCATCTCTGAACGCCGAGCCACCACCCGCATTTTCAACTCGCCCGTGCCACCCACAGCCGCCAGGGTGCCCGGGCGCCCTCCAACCCGCACGGGGCATCCTCCCCCGCAATCCCGGTGCGTGGGGAGCGGGCGGGGACGGGGGCCGCTCCCGGGGGCTGCGGCAGGCAGCGCTCTGTTGGATCCATCCCATGGCCGTGAACAGCTCCAGGGAACCTCGCACAGCTCCTGCCACACGCAGCTCCCGCTCCGGGAGTCATGACAGCCAGCTCTGCATGAGGCGTGGGCTGTTTTCAGCCACCCGGAGGCCCAGCATTCAGCAGAAGGACACGACATCATTATTTAAGCCGTCACGACCATGCACAGCTCCGGGCTGGCACGGGTGCATCCCTCGGGCCGGCTCCTCCGGGAAGGAGCCTCACCCCGACCCCACACGTGCGGCGGCTCCCCGAGGGCGGCCCCGGGGCTGGGCAGGGGTGCGAGGGTCCCGCCCGCGGTACTCACGTCGTGGAAGATGGGCAGCGGCTGGCGGTGGGGCTTGGGGCCGCGATCTGCCGAGAGCAGGCACACGGCCAGCAGCTCGGCACACGACATCATCGTCCCGCCGGCTGCGGGCGCTGCGGGCACCGGGGGCGCGGGGCCGCGGGGAGCGGAGCGGTGCCGGAGGGTGCGGTGCCTCAGGGAGCGGTGAGGTGCCTCAGGGAGCGGAGCGGTGCCGGAGGGTGCGGTGCCTCAGGACGCGGAG
>VXBQ01004169.1:225107-252667 GCA_013400175.1 Phainopepla nitens | reverse complement strand
CGGGACTCTCCGCCTGGCTGCGGGCGCTCGGGACCTCCAGGAAATGTCACTCCCCGCGTGTGCCGCGGTCCGGGCGGGGGCGGCCGGTCCCGGGCCGCGAACGGGCACTGCGCGCCCTCAGCGCCGCCTCGCCCCGCGCCTCACGAACCCGCACCCCTCGCTCCCGGAGCCCCTCACTCCTCGTCTCACGAGCCCGGCACCTCAGGAACGCCCCATCCCTCGCCCCAGGAACCCCTCACCTCGGCTCCCCCTCCAGGATCGCTTGGTGTCAGGGGAGTGGGAAGGAGTCGCTGTCCCCTCACCTTTGTGCCGGTCCGTGACCTCCCAGCCGCAGCAGTGCCATATCAGCCCAGGAAGGAGGGAAAGGTGAGTGTGGTGGCTGCTAATGCAATTGCACGGCCATTCCCTCTTCCCAGGCCTTCACACTTACAGGCTGTCTCTTTCCAGCAGGTTGGGCTTCGCCATTAACTTCCCACATATGTCACTGAATGCAGTGTAATGAGCCCCGGTGATAAAATCTAGGCCTCCTTGCTCCAAGAGCATCAGCCCATCCTGCTTGAAATGAAAGGGAAGCACTTAATGTTTATTCATTGATTCTGGTGGAACTATGTGCTTTTCAAGCGAAAAATATGAGATACTCCCAATCAACTGAATCATCAATCCATGGGCAAATAGCTGAGGAGATAAAAAATGCTCATCCATCATAGCTGGGAGTAGCATGTTAATGGAGATGGAATTTATTTTCTCCTATAAAGCATTCCTGGTTAACCCCAACTTGCTATCTCTTTAGCAATTAGTGTTGTCATGCTTGTGGAGCACAGACGAGGGATTCACATTGGTGCAATACACAATTACTGTCCTCAAAATGGTTCTCATGAAACACCTCAGACTGATAAATACACAATATGCCTTACAAAAACAACCTGAAGTTAATTAAAGAGTGAGCTGTGTAACACTCCGTAACCTCTGGCCAAATGCATGCCAGTGCATAGCTTTGCCATCTATGAATGTCCCACAGAGGCATATTGCTACCATAATTTTGTTCTACTTTTATTCCTCTGGATACAGCCATTCATTGGGATGTCTTCTCACCAAACACAGAGAGGTTTTTCCTGAAGGGTATAATAACTGGCTGTTTTTCAAGAGGGCAGTCACATGAAAGCATGCAAAACAGGAGTTAGGAGCAGTGGGAATCATCTCTGTGAGTTAAGGTGATGGGACATGGTCTCATTCCCCATCCTTCCTGGGTGTCTTGGATGCCACATAACTTGTTCCTAATGACAATGTATCTGGAGGAGCAGCAAACTCCACAAACTCCAGGGTGCTGCTCCAGGCAGTTGTGGTGCCAGACACCTGAGCTTAGAGCAGGGAGATTGCCCATCCTGTGTTATCAATGTGCTAGAAGAGGAAACATTTCAATATTGATAGTGGGAAACACTGTGTACAAACCAAAGCAATGGTTTTGATCCTAAGCCACAGCAAGGCTGTAAGACATGGACCATGACCTTTCACTTGGCACTAGAGTCCAAGTTACAGACTCTCCAAAACGTATCTGCAGCTCTTCCATGTCCGTGAGCCTCCACAGCATTGTCATAAATAATGGTCATAAGAAGTTGTCATAAGAATGGCCTGATGCTATCCCACATGACAGCTTGCTATTGAGCTTGCCACCTCTTTTCCCAAGAATTTTGCCACATTTTCCCAGCTCTTTATAAGAATCTATCAAGGAAAAGGCATAAAGGAGAGCAGAGATGGGGATACTCTGATTTGCAAAAGGCAGGGGATGGGAGAGGGGGTGACAGGACCATAGTTAGAAAGGTGAGGGGAACCTCTGAGGTGCCCTGGTTGCAGGGAGCAGCACAGTTACAGGGTCAATACAAAGATGCGTGTAACAGCATGTGTATGCTGGGATCTAGGAGTTCTAGGGAATTCTAGGGATTCAAAATGATGCCAGAGTAATCTTTGAACAGCAGAGTTAAGGACAAATAAGAGGATTTTTTAAGTCTGTGGTGAAACTTGCAGAAACCTGAAGAAAAGGAAGCTTCATAATGGCTTCACTCTGTTCCTAGGTAGAAATAGTGGAATGGTTAAGAACAGTGTAGGAAAGGCAGAAGAAGTCAATAACTATTCCTGGTCTGTTTCTGGGGAAGAGCCATATGATACACACATATCCAAATAAGATGATGATGGTGATGGTGATGGTGATGATGATGATGAAATACATTCTATTACAACAAGCACTGAGGAGGATGTTAAACAGAAGCTAATGAAGTTGGCTGTCAGCAGGTCCAGGTAACTTACATCCAAAAGTTTTAAAAGCACTGGCACAGAGTATCTTCAGACCATTAATGTTGATTTTCAATAAATCTTGGAACACTGTTAGAGTTCCAGAGGACTGGATGAAATATTGTACCAATATTTTAAAAGGGTAAACAAGGTGACCAAGGTAATTACAACCTGCCAGACTGACAAGAATTTTGGGTAATAAAATGGGACATTATCTACATTACTTGATTAAAAAAGAATTAAAGGGTGGAAACGCAATAAATGCAAATTAATGTGGAAAATAAATCCTGTGAAAATAATTTGATTTTTAAAATGGCATTACAGGTTTGGTTGATGAAGGTAAGTAGATCTGCAAAATATTTGTTCTGTTAACTTGCAGCATTTTAATTAACAAGACAAAATGATACCGACTCATCACAGCGCTTAATAAATTGTTGAGACTCTAACTAACTGACAGTTACAAAGTGGGAAAATAAAAAGTCATCATCAAAGAATGTGTTTCTGCTTCCTATGGCAATTAGTTCTACACTGCATTGTATTGATATTAATGGTTTTAAGAAAAACATAAAATCATCACTTAAAGAGCTTGCAAGTGATGTAAGCAATAGGGATTCATAAATAACAAGTCATGCTTCAAAGTAGCTGAGACGGCTTGATAACAAGTAATGTGCATTTCTGTACAGCCAAATGTAAAAATATGCACCAAGGAATAGAGGGAGTGATTATAGGATGAGGGAATTAGTTCTTTTCCAAGTTCACGCTCAAAAATCTCAAGAATCATCACCTATAATCAGAAGAAAATAAGCAGGTGGTGTGGTATGGTGCTGTGGCCATGAGGATAATGCAATCCTTGGGTTTATAAATAGGAGAATATAGAAAGAGGTCTATATTTATTTTTCTGGTACTAGTCCCACTGCTCCTGAAGTCTGATACCCAAATTCCTTAATTCCTTAATAGAAGCTGAAAAAGAGATGGTTCAGGGAAGATCAATAAGAATGATTTAGACTGAAAGTGAAAAGGTTCCATCTATTTTAGTGTCAAAAAAGAAGGTGAAGGGGTGACTCAATGACAGGTTTTGAGGACCTCCAAGATTCAGCGAGTGTATGCAGATGTATTCATCTTCCTGTGAGGTCTTCTAGCAGGGAAGGTAATTAATCACCAAGACAGTTTCGGACGGGACAAGCTGGATTTCCCAGCAGTGGGAATGTCAAAATCAGGGGGTTGTAAGAACTTCATTTTAACAGGAGCAGGAGTTCAGTGCTGTAAGTCTATTCCCTGGGAGGTAGAGCTCTGCGTCTGTAGCTGGGGATTCTGGCTGCTTGTCTATGCAGAAGTCGATTTCCTAGGGCACTAAGAAGTAACAACCTGTCATCCTTCCAGGATCACCTGACACAGCTCATGTGCTATTCAGCACATGATGGCAGCAGCCCTGGGGAAGGCAATGTTTACAGTGGTTGAAGGGATGGGTGGATTCGTTCACAGAAGGCAAAGCCTTTGAAGCATATTGCATGCCAAGATAACTTTTCTGACTCAGGAAGCCCAAGACATACATAGCAGGAAGCTGGGAGGTTACTCCTCACAAGTGTGACTATATGATTATCCTGCTACTCAGCTCTTCCTCTGGCATCTGCTTCTGGCCACTGTCACAGGCAGCAGAGTCATCTTGTGCCAGGCAGTCTCTCAGGTCCACACCGAAGCTGACCCACACCTGATCTCTGAAAAGTGCAGTGGGAAATCTAGTGTGAGCAGAGAACAGATGCTTGATAACATGCGTTGCACAGGAGAGGGCAAGAACCAGGGGAGAGAACAAGAATTCTTAATGTTAGAAGGTCAAAGGCTGACTCGGGTAGGGGGTTGTACATAAAGCTCTGGATGCCTTCAAAATCTGTTATTGAAACATTCAGGAGTTTCTTGGTCTGATCTGCTACCATCAAAAAACTAGGAAGCCTTGCAGCAAAATGTTCATTACTTTCCCAGTGTAGTGCTGATACAAGTGCTCAGCCTTCCAGTGCTATGCAAGATCTTGAGTAGGAAAGGCCTGTGCTGTGAGCCTGAGTCCAAACCTCCTGGGTGACTGAAGCTTTTATTCACAGCTCCCCAGAAGAAAATGTTGGCTTTTTTTTCTGCACAGTTGCTAATAACTGCCTGCATGCCACAGTCTGACAGAAACAAAACGCTAAGTATTCATTACTAACGCCGTTCCTGGTGAAGGGCTTAGTGATCATTTAACCAGTTTTTGTAGTAAAATAAATGCCCCTGCTGGTAACAGCCTTGCGAAGAGGCGAGCAGACGGCGCTGCCCACTGCAGTGCTGTGGCTTTGCCCTCTAGTGGCTGAGGGACTGACTCAGCTCCGGTGTTGTCTGTCTTAATGTGTTCTGATTACCTCATCAGCCTTGAATCTTTGATTTTTCTAAATTCTGTGCAGTCTTCATCCATTAAACTCAAGTACTACCTGCATCAGAACAATGTGAATCAATAAAATCCTTGGCTTAAGATTCTCAGAATCCTATATTAAGGTTAACTCAGTATTAGTGAGTCATATGATAAAGCCACTAATACATGGGCACTTAATTAATCTATGATGCATTTTCCACCAGATAGGACTTAATCTCTTGGAAGAAAAAAGGCCTGCTAGGTCACCATCTCATTGTGTGAGTCAGTTTAGAGTCATTCTGTGCTGAATACCTGGTCTTATTTTTGTACAGTTTAAATTTTATATGTGTCATGCATCTTGAGAAAAAGAAAAAAAGAAAAAGAAAAAGAAGGAGAAAAAATAAAAATAAAAACAAAACAGAAAAAGAATAAGAAAAAAAAAGGAAAAATAAATTACATGGTAATCCTTTTCAACAGTAAACTCAATAGGTTATGCATTTGAGGGGGTCTAACTTCTTTACTGTCTATACTAGCTAAATCTTGAAACAACCATTGCTTTTCTGTCCATACTCCAGACACTGGCCTAGAGGCTCTGAGAAATCTGTGTCTGTATCTGTTTTAAACCTCTATGGGAGCTTGAGCAAGGGCTTTGGACTCCAAGGACATCTCAATTTTTTCTCTTTCTCTCCCTCTGGCACCCATTTTAGATTATTACACTGAACTTCATGAGGAAATAGCACTTATTCAATAAGTTGTTTGTCTTTCTCTCCCCCTCCCTCTTTCCTCTATCTTTAGGATCTCTTGGCCAATTTCTGCCACAGCTGAGAAAGTGGTAAGTCTCAAAGGAAATTTAGTTCTTACAATTTTTGTGTCAATCCATGGCCAGACACAGAGGGGCTGATCCAAACCAGCTCTGCTGGTCCATACTCAGCGTGACAGCAGCCAGTTTGTCAGTCAGTGCCCTGGCCTTGCAGACAATGTGGAGGGAGCTGAAGTCATTGTGGTTAGCAGGGTCATTGTGGTCATGGCAGGGCTGAGGTTAGTGCAAGGAAGGAAGAGATGAGAGGGTGAACACATAAATCCACGTGCAAACTCACTCCTACTCACAGGACAGCTTTCCAAGGGTTGTTATTTGGACTCGGTATTTGAGCGTGAGATGTGATACTCAGGTAATTTGAAAGCCTCTGCTAAGCAAGAAGTCAAATTACAGGATTTAGTAGTTACAATAAACAACTGGATCATTTAATTCTTATTGTTTATTTTGTTATTCATCCGTATTTAGAAGCCCTGGAAATGCTTAAGTACCTTTTTGATTACATTCCTGTTCTGGCCAGAAGCTGCAAGTGGCTTTAGTGAATACTCATGGGGTTCATGTATTTGTGAGGCTATTCCAGATGAACATGTCTGCTCAGAAACAAAAAACCTGCCAGGATCTGGAATTGGGAGAAACAGATTCTTGTTCAACTCTTTGCTGCCTTGCTGAGTGACATTCAACCTCCCTGATCCCCTCTCCCTGTGTGCAGTAAAAGCAGTTATAACTACAGCATGAGTAAGTTTTCCATGAATCCTTAGGAAGGTCTGTGAAACCACTTTGAGAGTCTCTTATGGGAAAGGTTATGATGATTACATGAAAAGCCATCATTTGGAAGATATGAAATCACCACCTAAATATGTGCTTTCTGGTTCATTGAGGCAAAAGAACTTTGAGATTCAAAAATAAATAGGAGTTTGAAAAACTCCATCTACAGAACTTCATCTCCTTAAAATGCTGACAGATATGTACTTTCCACTTGAAGATCTGAAAGTAATTTACAGATAGTTGAAACCTGCTAGTTGCCCTGTGAGGATTAAACAACCTGCTCGTTATCACTCAAAACATGCATTTAATAGTTTGGCTTGGAATTGTAGAAGTCCTAATTTTACAACTTATCCCATGTATATTTGGTATCCCTGGGATGTGCTATTATTTAATTTCCTCAGTCATATAAAACTCTTTTAAGGATGATAGTACTCCAGGAATAATATTGGAGCTGTGCCAGAGGATGGCGGATGGTAGAATTGAGATTCTCCTTGTTTGGATAGAAGTCATAATTCATGCTAGTTTGGCCCAAAAAACCTGCCTTATGTATGATATATTGGTGAGGAGAAAGGGCCCAGCACAACCCTGTAAAGAACTATCTCACAACTTCTCTGAAGAAGTTTCAGAGTTGTTGACAGCCCTGCACACTTTTCCATATGCTGAAATTTCTACACCTCACGGCCAATAAGAAGCACAGTGGTGAGGAACAGGTGATTTTTAAACGGAGAGTCTCCAGCCTAGACCAGAAGTGGCCCTTACAGCAGAGTTTAGAAGCTCACAAATAACATCTCAGGCGTTTGTGGGCTTCAGTGAACATGCCTGGGGCACTCACTCCTAGTAGCAAGGCTTATGCAATGTGCTGGCTGGGAGCAAACCCCACCAGACACTGGCAGAGAGGAATTCCACCAGCAAACAGCAGCACAGAGGATGTTTTGTGGAGGATTTTTGAATGACTGTTTTTGTGAACAGAAACCCACTCCCTTGAACGTCGGCGCTTCAGATGCGAGGAAGATTCTAAGGACAAAAGAATTTTAGAGAAATGAAAACACCACAATTCAAACTTCACTTGATTTTAATTACATACAATGCAAAATAAAACTGTTGCAAATTGAAAAAAACACATCGACATCGGTATGATTAAATAACTCATTATTATGACAGTTGAAGTGATGTCTTTTGATGTCTTTTCTTTCGTTTCTTCCAGCATAACTGTATTCTATGACTAAAAACTGATGTCTGAATTTTTTACAGATTCAGTACACAAATTAAAAAAATCTGTTCGTCATTGTACTTATATAAATGAATACATATTTCTTATATAAATGAAGACAGACAAACATCTAATCATTTTAAATCCTGTTTTAGTCTGTGATATCTTGTAACAATGAGTTCCATGTACTAATTGTGGCACTTTAAAAGCATTTTCTTACAGCAGATGTAAATGCTCTACTGCACAATTTAACTTAATACCCATTTTTTTCTCATATAGGAAAAGTTGTTCTCTGTATAACCCTCAATTCTGTTTATTTCTGCTATGTGCCTCCTTATCCTTTTTCTGTAAAGATTATGAAGTCTGCAATTTATCTTTAAATCACAACTTTCTCTGCATCTTTATATGGTGTCATTTTCAGCTTCTAATTCCTCAGTCCTCTCCCTGTTGCCAGGGTGAGGGTTATGGGCAGGGCTGAGGGGGCTGTGTCACCGAGTTAGAGAAGCTCTGCTGCTCTGTGGCCGTGTGCAGGGCACCTAAATAGAAATTGAAGTCCAAGGTGGGAACACAGACAAAATAAACAGATGAGGGTCAGAAACTGCTCCTTGTATAGCCTGTGCTGCCAGAACGCAGCAAACAGGGATGATCCCATCCCTGTGCCTCACTGACACTGGTGTGCAGCACTGCGGCCCTGAGGGGGAGGGCTCTAATATAATTTTTTTCTCATTATTTCTTTCACCAATGCCTCCAGATGTGCAGGTCTGTGAGCCTGAGGGAGGAGAGGCAAAGCTGCCAGTGTTGGAAGGAGAAGGGAGGACGCAGAGAGAAGGAGCCCGGTGAGTGCTGGGGCAGAGGAAGGCAGAGGATGAGGCACAGCAGGAGCAGTGAGGACACACATCTTCCATGAAGCTCAGAGTTTCTGTTTGAGGTAGGAAATATGTTTCAAAGTTTTCAATCCAAGTGTAGTGTTGTCAACTTGTCTATGACCATGCTGTTACATATTTCCAGTCTGGTGGGTTTTGTTGTTTGACGGGCTTTTTTTTTGAGGATGTAAGTAAACAAAAGTGTAAACCTTCATCTACAGTATCTTTTTTTTCTTTTTTTCAATGCTTATGTGAAGGATTTGAGATAATGTATGTATGAATTTATTCTTTAGGTCTTTCTAGATTCAAAGGAAAAGCTGAATTTTCTTTAGGGAGGAACTGAAACTTACTTGAAAGGAAGTGATAGATGTAGTTGGCTCATTGTTATCTTAAGCATTTCCCTTCTTTGTTGCACCGGAGATAGATGAATAGCTGCTATGCATGGACGTACATGACTCTCAAGCTCTGGTTAATGATTTTTGGTAATTAAGTCATTCAAGGTGTGATTGAGTCAAGCTCCAGCAAAAGGGATTTTATTCTTGAAAGAATCTGGCAGGCATCACTTTCACAACACTTTCTTGGCTTATCTGCGGTTGGCATCTTGGTCTTTTCCTCCCTACTTCTCCTTAGTGACAGTGGCTGCAGTGGGCACCAAAACCACCATCCTTTGTGCACAGAATATTTGAAGCTGTCTTTCAAAGGAGAAAGGCTCACACACCTGTGCTGCAGATTGCAGGCACATCTTTGATTCCTAAATAACTCGGGAGTGTGTTGCTCGAATTTAACCACACTTGACTGAGGCAACTGGTGACTGCTGTAGGGGAGGGCCAAAAATAGCTGCCACTGCTGAGGGCACGGAGAGGGAAGGCAGCCCTGCAGCAGCTTTCAGCAGCAGAGGCCTAAAACTCTTTGTAGGGTTATTTCTCCTCTATCAGAACTGCTACAGGGAATACAGTGCTCATACCTCGGGGAAAAGGTGTGATGGGGGGCAGGTAAAGAATGGTTAAAAACTCCTGCTTTGCATGGGCTCCTTGCTTTCATCAGTTCTTCGAGCAGTGAGACCGTTCACACACACACAAAGCTTTAAGTACACCCTGAAGTATTCAAGGCATTAACGAAAATCCAAAGCATCTTGTTCATTTCAATTACTTCTCCACCCACATTCTTCATTGAATTAAAGGATATCCTACACACTCTTTTGTTTCACTTATTCCCCAAAGATTGTTTCATCGTACACCAAGCAAGGATCTTCAGCATATTCATAGTAACGCCTCAGTCACGGCATTCAGCATTATGATGTTCCTGGCACAGAGGATGTTATTAAAGGATTGGAGAGATGAAGAGATGGCAGATTTCCCCAGGGCAGCACATCAGAAAATGGACATCAAAAGAACCTGGCTCAAAATGCAGTGGGTATTACTGGCTCCTGACAAATCCCACTCATTTCTAACAGTAACACTGTCAGGCTGTGTTAGGGACATGTCCATCCTGGAATACCTCCATAAAACTGTTTGCTTATCCAGTAAAAGCACTCCCATTTCAACATCCACCCCTCTAGTGGGAGACAGCATAATCTCCATTAGCCAAAAGTACTTTGGGCCCAAATCCAAATACAGTCTTACTCAAATAATTATCAGCATCCCAAGGCTCTGGCTCTGAAGCCGTCAAAATTACCTTTTTCTCCCACCATTTTTCACAAACTCATCTAGATTGCCTCAGAAACCCTGAAAGTGTGAGTTGCTTTTACAGGACATGTAGGTTGTCACATATTACAAGTCATCTTCACAGACCCCAACAGGGTAACGGGCCACACAGTCTGTGACAGGAAATTTGAAAAATTCCTATTTCCTTTTCCACCAAGAACTGGTTGGAATTTATTTTCTTAAAGCTATTTCAAACCACGAGTAACAATTCCTGAGCAGGCATTGAGGAAGGAGAAGCACATACACTGACATGATGTCACCACCTGAATTATTCTGCTGAGATATAAAAATAGTTTGGCAGGCAGCACGGCCAAAATTACTATATCATTTAATTACAACCTACTTTCATGACAGGCCATCAGTTAATTAAGAGTGTCAAAATGCTGAATTGCCTCCAGCTTCTACATGCTTTGCAAATGACATGGAAGTCATCTTTTTAAATAGCAACAGCTTAACTGAAAATGTAGAAGCCATAGTGAAACACTTTGAAAAATGAGGCAGTCAACTGAACTGACCTGAAATTCCCCATGCCATAAATTCACTAGGGAAGACAGTTATAACCCATTTAATTTACTCTCTGAAGATCACATTCACATGACATCAAAACTGTTTTTCTGAAATTGATATCATTTTGAAGTGTTATAAAACAGGAGCCTGAAGTGACACACAGGGCCTGGCTCCAGCACCAGCACCTTCCCTCCAGGCTGCTACAATGCAGGCAACTGTAGAGCAGGAAAAGGCTTAGAATAAAGGTCTTTTTCCTTTAGAAATAAGTCACCCTCAGTGATTCTCAAGTACCACATATGACATGAGAGAAAATTCTCTGTAATGGGAAAAATGTTGCTATAAACTTAGAATATGAAGGATTTGGTTTACCCATTTTCTGTTATATCTGATACTAAATCCCTTATTCTCTATCGAATTAATCGTTTTTTATTAAACAAATGATTTTGTATTAATTATAGAACAGTTTTATATAAATTGTAGCAAAACAAAAAAAAAAAAAAAAGTGAAAAGCAGACTGGATAGAAAGGTCACGTTTCCAAGCACCAAAGGATAAGAGTAGTACCCATCTGCAGAAAGCAGCCAAACATCTTGAAACTGAAACACAACCAGTCCTCTCCCTTGTTCTCCCTTTGGCAACGAGGGGTGTCTTTCATTGGACAGACAGAAAAATATTGTTTGTTGGCTGGATTTTTCTTTTCTTCCAGTGAAAATGTGTGCTTCACACTGGGGAGAAAAACCTGATGAGCAAACATCTCCCCCTATAGTTTGCAAGAAGCTGAGCATCTTAAAAATAATAATTAAAATCCTGTCTCTTGGCTGAATAAGGGAGCCAAGGCAAAACTGAGCCAGGACTTTATGTAGAATGGCAACATGGAAGTGGATGCTATTGGAGAGTGCTTGAATAAATAGTACAAGGCTACAAGAAAGAAATCTGATCAGTCAGAAGAATTGTGGCAGGCTCATGGTTTCATGACTGTGGCAGTGTCCAAGCAATTAACAAATTCAGGGTTGGGGAAGACAGACTGAATTTCAATATAATTTATGTGTGGGAATAAGGGGAGCAATAGGCTTGTAATTTATGCAATAGGCAAAGAACTTCAAATACTAGAAAGAACTGAATGTGCTTTCTAAGTTGACTTCAAAGTGCTCCCTACTACTAAAGACTTTGATTGAGAAAAGATTTGAGCTTGGTAAAAATGTCATTTAACTTAACAGGCCATAAAAATGAAAGCTGACCAGTAAACAAGAGTGCTTTGCCAGATGACAAACACCTCAATGCAACTTTCACAAAATGGTGATTCTTCAATGATTTTATGTCTGTTTCAAAGGGAATATGTGTGGGATGGATCCTGTCACCCATGTCCTCATGCTGGGACATTGTTGCTGTTCCTGTAAGCAATAAGCCCTGAGCCCTGTAACTGGACTTTACTGCCATTCACAACTACTGAAAACCAGCTGTCATTAATTTTACAAACTCCATGGAGGTTTAAGGTAAAGGGACATCTTTTATTGAGTGTTTTTACAGAGAACAGTCTGACAAAGGAGTTAGAATCCAGCAAGGCCCATTACACAACACGATGATGCAACATGAATGGAACATTGCATTCTCCCCTGAGCACTTCTGTGTTTGACAGGTAATCCTCAGGGTCCAAGCATTAGCCCAGCAGTGGCTGGAATGGCACTGGCCCCAGCCCTTTCCCCTAATGGTGGAAAATATCCCACTGGTAGCAGTTGCACAAGCTTAGCAAATGCTTCACATACCAGCCTGTGCTAGCCTCCTTATTCATGGAAACATACTTAAAATTCCCATTTGCCAGGTGTGGTGTTAGATATGGACTGCACGAGTCTAGAATCCTGCAGACATGGAATGGGGCAAGGGGGAGTGAAACTGATGATGATCTTTAATGTCCCCTCAAAACCATAATGATTTCTTATAGATATCAAGTCACAAAAATTGAGTGAAAGGAACAACAGTGTTACTGGTTTTATGTAAAGATCTCCTGATTAAATAGAACCCCTAATTATTCTAGGCAGGCATGCCCACTTCCCATTGGCTCTTTCTCTTTCACTAGTCCATATGAGGGGGAAAAAGACCCAAATAACAACAAAAAAATCTGAGACACACATGCTCATCTTGATCACATCATTTATTGAGTCAGCAGTGATGGCAAACGGGGAATCAATCGCTCTTACCGTCACAGACAAACCCACCAAATCCATGCAGTGTACACACACTCCTCTCCTGCTTGTCCCATGAACTCCATGCTCTGCTGGATCCTGTTCTCCTGGCTATGGTTTGCCTTCACAGCAGTGTGGCAACTCCCTGCTCAAGCAAAAGGACATTGCTTCACCTGGTGTAATTAAGCCTATAAAAAAACCACCTCGGGCTCATTTAGGCCTTGCTAAATCACATGACTGAGATTTTGTGGAGTGCTGTGAGTCAGACACTTGGGAAGGCCTGACCAGCTATTTCCTCAACATCTCAGTGAGAGATGGCTATGTGTTGTTCATGTTTGTACCTCACAAGTCAGTCAGATGAATGCTTTGTGTTTGCTAAAAAAGCCTGGTCCCCATTTCAAAGTGCCAGAACCCTTGCAAAGAATTTTGACTATCATACAGAATTAAACAGGGCACAGTAAATAACAGCACATACATCAAGAAGCTGCAAGCTTTGGGGAGAAGGTGGGGGACAAGAAAGAAAAATGCTCTTTGGCATCTTTGACATCTGTCTTTTATTTTGCTTTCATCAACCCAGAGAGATATTTGAGTATAAAACTTGCAAATGTTCCTGCTTTAACTGGATTACTTAAATAGGGTAGGAACAACTGTTAAAGCTTGTTTTTACTGTGCCAGTAGACCAATGCATGTAATTCCTCCTACAGCAATTTTTCATGAGGCTGCTTATGAGGGCAGGAGTAATTGAGGACAAGTATTTAATCACCTTTCTCTTATCTTGGCTTATCTAAGCATTAAGATAAAAGGGCAGAAATTGAACCAAGGCACATCTCATACAAATTTTAACACAGATTAAGGTCTCAGCAGAGAAACTAATAAAAATAATTGCTCATCATATTTATTCAATGCAAGTGAATTCTTGTTCTGAATAGTTACTACTTTCCTTTTTTCTTTTCCAACAAATACTGCCCATCCTGAACCATAATGAACATGAGGACCTGAGCAGTTTGAAAGTATCAGCACACTGTGATGGCAGTCAAATTGAGTAGTCCTGTTTCTCAGACAATGCCACAACAGCTACAGAGAAAGGAAGATGACAGAACTGCAGTCACAGAGGCAAACACAATGGGTGTACATTCCTGATGATGCTACTTGTGAGCCATTGAGGAAATGGAGCTATAAGACACCTAAACCTTTTATTAGTTTACTGCAAATCCATGAAGTGCTTGTGCAGTTTAAAACCAGTAAGACTGTGTGCATTTTTCATGGAAGAGTTTCCATCAGTTAAGATGCTAATGATATTTGCTTGTAGCCAAAGAACAAGCAAGCTTGTTCAAAGAACTCCCAGGTTCTCAGCAACCCAGACTGCACTACAAAAATCCTCTATAATTTACAAAATCATCAGGATAGAACATGTATTCTACTAGAAACAATAGCTAGATTATCCCTTCAAATTTGACTATAGCCTTTAAAAGGAAAAAGAGTGTCTGGAATATTTTCATGGAAAACCTATTTCAAGGTTCTCAGGAGAACTGAGCTGGAAAATTCACCGTGTAATGGGATAAACCATTACAATTTCAGGGCTGCAAGTGGCCAACATGATTTCTCAGTGCACACTGCCAATGAAAGCAAACCTGCAACTCAAAGGGCAGGAGAAGAGTTAGAGGCAATAATATCCCTGTGTTCAAAAGTTAATAATTTACAACAACACTGAAATCATACTGCTGAAAGGTGATATAGCAAAGACTAGAAAATAACACGTCCCCTGTTTTTCAGAAGACTGACATCACTTTTGTGACAAAACAGAAGGAAATCTCAGCAAATTGCCCAAATATCCAGCAGGAGATCATGAGAAAACCCAATGTCTTTCAGTCAAACTGTGGAAGAAGGCTGTGGGAAACTTAAGACATCCAGGGGAAGGAATCCTTATTCAAAGTAAAAATTATTTTAGGGCATATTTGCATTCTTTCTGAAACATGCAAACATGCAAAATGTCGCTAATTGCAACTGTCAATCACAGAGCAGAGCAAGTCTCCAGCAACAGAGCAAAGGTTTCAAAATGAACAGAGCAGGAATTTAGTTACATTATTATTCCCTAGAGATTATAACAATGCTGTAAGCAAGCTAGGGTTAGTTTTCAATTCAACACCAGATCTTTTCACAGAAGTGAAAACTCCATATTAAACATCTCAGTCAGTAACTTTAAGGGTGATTTTCAGTGAACAAGAACCTGAAGCATGAAACATCAAAACTCCAGCAGCTGGCCCCAGTAAATCAGCGTTCACCTAGAAGGAGACATGCAGAACAGGCTCACTGGGAAGGCTGTGGAGCAGTGGGGTGGCTGGGCTCACATGGGGCAGCTTGTATCTGCCCATGGTGCAGGCAGAGTGAACTGGACAGGACCCCTCTTTCACAACAAAAAATTTAGAAACAAACTGCAAGTTAGAGGATCCGACAACGTCATCACCCAAAGCTCCAGTATGGGCAATCCCTCCCTCTTCCCAAACTCGGTATGACCTGGCAGCATCAGCACAAGCTGCCCTACAGTGTCTTGCCAAGCTCCAGCAGCAGCAGGGCTGAGGCCAGTTCAGTCCAGCCTGTGAGGCTGCTTTGCTGCTGGCCATCCTCACCCAGCCTGCCTGCAAACACTTCCCTCTTAGGGGGATAGCCTTTTCCTCCCAGAAATGTCCAGCTCATTGGCAGGTGGTGAGGCAAAGGCAACAAGATGGGCTCCTGTAGCTTCGGAGCAAGCTGGTCCAGCTGACCTCAGGCACCAGCTTGGGAAAGCAAAGGAAGGGGAAGCCTTGCTCTGCTGGCAGCAGAAAAACCAGAGATCAGTGAAAGCTTTTCAGGGAACTTCACTCTTGGCGTGCAAAGGCCTGGCATCCTGCTGACATCTGCTGCGATTTTACATCTTCACTTACCTACGTCAGGCAATAATTTGCATTGCTTGGAAATTTCCAGCTTCGCATGTGGCCTCAAAATGAGATCAGTTGTTCTCAAAATGTTGTTTGTGCCACAGTTCCCAATGTCTGTAGAGAGCTGGTCTCACAGCACTGGCTCTTCGTTGTCAGCTAAGTTGCATTAGACAGAATCTAAAAATACATTAAATACTTTCTAATATTACTTTTTGACATAAGCAGTTACTATAGCTGCAACAAGGATGTTGAAAGTAAGGACATGAGGTTGCATAAATCAGCTTTATTCAGCTGGGATATGTGCACTGAGAAGTCAAAAGGCCTTGGAATGGGGTTTTTTGTTTCAATGTTTGCCTTAGCATTTATACTTTAACAAAAATATCAAAAATTACCTCAAGAACTCAAACGAGCAGTTAATCTGCTTTAACTTTGAAGAGGCAACTAATTTAGCTTAGCTACAGAAATCAACCTGCAAAGCAAAATTCGAGATGCTGTCTAATATGATAACAGTTGACAAAAAAGCAGCATCTGAGCAAGCGGGGGGTCTGTTGCTTAGTGAGAGGGAGTTAATAGCACAGAAAACCCCCCAAATACTAAGTGTTTATCAGACAGAAGTAGCTTTTTATACCAATTGCACAGAGATGTAGCTTCTCCTCTCAAAAAACATCCTCTCTAGTTTGGTATTCATTAATTTACAAAGCACATAAAGGAGGCAGAGCGGTACTCCTAAAATAAAGGCAAACCAAGGCCCTAGAAGATGTACAAGTCTGGTTTTTCTTGTTCAGTAACAGTGGTGGATGTGAAATGAAAGCCCCAATAACCCTGCTTTAGACACCAACCCAAGCTTCCACCCAAACATACCAAGACAACCAATTTTAGAATTAGTGTCTTCACTTGCTCCCCAAGTCTTTGATTGGTACTGCAGCCCTCATGTTGCTGGGTAAATCCATTGAGTTCTTCAGTGTCTACAAACTGGTCTTTAAAAGGAGGGACTCAAAAAGAAATGGGAAAGCAGTTAAAGGTGAATAACCATTCCCTGCACTTGTGCCATCACTTCTGTGACGCTGCTATGGCTGCTGTTGTGATGTGCTTCTCTTCTGCACCACTTCATTTGCTCAAGTACAAAACAGGGATCATTTAATTAGTGAAATCTGGACCCCCAGAATAAAGACTACTCACTTTGTTGAACAAAGCAATACTGCCTTTGAATAATAAAAGCAGACTGATCTTAAGTACTAGTGGAAGAATTCACTCACCTTCATCTAAGGGGCAGTTTGCTCAGCCCTCTGTAAATTCCTACTGTCCAGAGCTGCATGGGTTCTGTTTCCAAGCAACCTCAGGGGGATCCTTCCTGGACCTTCCTCAGTAGAGGCATGAATTCATGTCTTATATACAGTACAGCTTTACTGTGCTTTTATGGCTTCCTCAGTTCCTTCCTGCTAACAGAAGGAATCAACCCACTGCTCAATAATTAAATCAGCTGTAAGACCTCCAGTGCTCATTTTGTAAACACCAAATCCAAAACATTATTTGTGAAGATCCTGGCAGAAGAGAGCTCATAGCAACTCCTAGTTCCCATGGAAAGTTGACAAATATGAGCAAGTTATCAACATATTTCCACAGCAGTTCTAAATTCATCCTTATCATTCCTGTGCACTCTTCAAATACTGCTATATAACAAAAGCTAAAAATAAAAAAATCCAAGGTCTGTACTGTGCATTTAATGTCCTTTTGATATTAACTCCTTCCATCCTACAAACATCCCCAGCTGTAAATTCACTTTATTCTCCAGCACTGCATTGGAAATCCACGCACCCAGCCCCAAGTCTCCAGCACCACTGCCTGTGCTGTAACCTTGGCATCCATCACACACAAGCATTTCTTTTTCATAGAGAGAACTGTGAAACAATTGCAGGTTTTTACAGACTTCTCTCCTGCCTCAGAGAAGTCAGCCAGACCCAGGTTTCCCAGCCATAAACTAGGGAACTACACAAATGCACCAGCAGCCAGGGCAGGAAGGTCAGTGTTTGCTGTCTCACACATGTGCTGATTCTTTGATTTTCACTGATCAAGCTTTGACTCCCTGACATACAATCCAGGCAACATTTCAATTTCCTTTCTGCTCCATCTTCCTACCTTCCAACCACTGCTAAGTTATTTAACATGTCAACAGCATTACCAGTATCTTTATTATGTCAGCAGAGTTAAGTAGTGAGCAAGTAAGCACAAGGCCTTCAGAAGTACTGTGGTTATCTTGCTTCAAGCCAAGCAAAGAAGAGCTTAGTGTTCACCTTTATGAGGGGATTTTTTATTTACCAATACTCCCCAAAACTATTTTTAGTAACCTTGCATTTCCATCAGCATGTACAAACACTGTGTTATACCATGAATAAACACAAAAGAAAAAGAGCTTGTCCCACAACAGCCTCAAAGGGCTACTTTTAATTAAAATCAGTTTAATGATTGATAAGCTCTAGTATTTCCAGCAGCAAATCATAAGTGGTTGACTGTTTCCAGAGACAGTGGAAAAACTGAAGATAATATAACTACATAAGCTAGCATAGTTAGTTGGTTTACTGGTTGTCAACACAGGAAAAATTTGAGGGTTTAACATGTAAATTCAAGAGCAAAAACTAAATCAGTATTTGTAGGAATCAGAAAGTTCAGCTATATAAACTTATGGAATCATTGTTTCCAAGGCTTACTTTTAGTCTCTTACAGAATTACTTTTGACATACTCCCTACATCAGAACAGGCAGGAATTTCCAGTATCTGATTAGTATTTAGGAAGGGGATGTCCCATATATCAACTCTGTACAGCTGCTACTTGGAAAGGTTCTTCACTTGTGCCTCTTAAGCAAACAGAGGAACACTGCAAATACCTGTAGCCTGAGTCCTTCCTTTGCTCCCTGGGCTCACAGAGGCAGCAAGCAGAAGGCAATTCCATGTGCCCGAGCACACATTTGTGCGGACATCTCCTCCTTATAAACAGCACAAATCATCTGCAGCTGATCAGCCATACAACAAGTGAAAGTTTCATTCAACACCACAGAGAAAACAGGAGTGGGTATAGGGAGTGTGAAATCCTAGAGCTCTAACAGGACCCTCCCTAGCCCTGCATGTCTTCCTTGGTCACTGTCACCAAGAATGCAGTGCTGTCTCAAACAGCTGCTGCATCCACCTGCTTTCCTCAGCCAGTGCTGGTGGGAGGAGCAGACAACACACAGGAGGGAGCATTTCCTCTTTTGTACTGTTATTTTATTTTGTAGTAAGATCCACGTAGTATATAAAATATAACAGGAAAAACTGAACGAAGCCTAGAAAATGAACCGAGGAGTTCAGCTGATGAACCACTACAGCTCTGCTTCCGTGGGTTCATCAAGTCCCCAGAACTCATGGACTGTTTGCTTGTACTATTACAGTTCTCTAGCATATGAGCCTACACCAAAAGCTGATATGTTCCAATTAAGCCATAGTTAAGTGACAGATGTAGAGAAAAAAAAAACAACAAAGTGGCTTTTGTAAGCCACAGCTGCCCTTGACAGAGGTTACAATGATGTCTAACTATACTGTAATGCACATTACATCAAGAACCTTGAAAGAGCCTCTGAGAAAACGGCTTCACATTAAGCATGTTAAAGAAAGGTCATAAATACTGCACTGTACCAACAGTACCTCCCAATGTCCTCCTTATGCCTGAGGAGCATTTGTGTTTTGTAAGAAGCTACTACATAGATGACACCAAACCTAGAGGTAGGTTATAGGCCAAGGTAAGTTACAGGCAAAAAAAAAAAAAAAAAAAATCCCTTTAGAGCTAGTCACTGCACAGACTGCCCAGCAGGAAGCAAGGCAAAGTGTCAACAACTCCTTCCTCCCACCCTAAACATTTAATTCCTAGTGCCCTAAGAATGAGAGTGGACCATCAGCTGCTAGTAAATGCAGTCATCCCAAGAGAACAGCTTGAAGTTATTCAAGCAAAAACCTGTTACTGTGCAAAACTGGTGCACTGGACTGTTACCAACCAGACCTCCAAGCTCAGGAAGTGACCCAACAGTAGAGAACCAAGGTGTTTTTCTTCTGACTGGGAAATACTTTAGTAACCAACAGGAGAAACTGCTAAGCCTACATGGAAGGAGTCAAATATCAGCTTGTATCAAAACTTCAGAGACCAAAAAAAAAAAAAATTGAACAAGGTTAAAAAAAAGCAGACTTTGATGAGACCAAGTTTAAGAAGTTACTGTACCAAACAAGCCACTAAAATAGCTCATCTCCCCTAAAACCTGGGATCAACACAAGGTTGATAACAAATATGTGTACATTGAGAAACACACCTGCAAGTACAATAGTTACAGCAAATTAACCCCAAGTTTTAATGGTTTAATGCCTTCAGGTCACAAAATGTGGACAAAACATTAATCTTAACTCCCCTTGTTCAGTATTTTGTGATAATCAAAGTAACAATGCTGAAGATTCATTTTATTTCTGCTTCCAAAGTAAAAGGGTAAATGGTTAAATACGTGTTCTCCAATTTGTTCTCCACTATACGTACACCCACACACATACACACACCCCTCAAACTGCACTGACTTTTCTTTTTGACCAAAAGAGTAGATCCTGGGAGTAAGTGCAAAATGCAAAATCAACTGACAGAAAATGCTGAACAAACAGCATCATAAAAATACAAAATATTTATATTACTGAACTATTAACAGATGATGTTCTCTGTTTCTTTAAAACTTTGGAACCACATAGCTGATTTCTTAAATCTAGTCCATGCCAGCTTCCAGAACTATTAATGTTTTAGTTAGCTTCATTCTTTGATGCTTCATCAAAATTTTCTACGAGATCTGAAAAAGATGAAGATATTTAATATAGTAATGCCCAGTAAGATTACCTCTGTAAGTTTAATGAAAATGTATATAATTAGAGGAAAGGTTAAGTAGTACTTAATTACACTTAGAGAAACCATTTCTTTATGGGCAGATTTCAAAGGGCTTTAGAAAACATTGTTTGTTTAAATGTACACAAGGAACTAGAAACACAGAAACACTCCAACAGTGAAAATTCTAACAGGAAGTGATTAACAGCTGATTTTCAAAAGGTCCTCTACTAGCTACAGTTGAGTTTTGAGCATCAGCACTCTTTAAAGGATGCCTGGTGGTTTAGAGAATTGAATTTTATGCAAGGTCACAAAGAAATAAACCTGTGCCAAAGCAGGAGGAATTCAATCTCTCTCTGGTCCACAGTTATGTTCTTTTAGCTAACACACCATCCCAGAGGATACAGTGGAATGTGGCTATTGATAAAGTAGTTATTCACTGACAAATAAAGAACTTATATTTACTTTCAGACACTGACATAAGCCTTTTTTCTTCTGCTACAGAAATAAGAATTCCCACTCCAGACCCTGATATAAAAACCTGATAACTATGCCAATTATGTCATTTTGCAGTCCTAAACTCCTGTTAGGATATTTAGATACCTTTTCAACCTCACTGAAACTACTTTAACCTAGTTTCACTCAATAATTAAGGTAGTTGCACGAGGTAATTCCTTTTTCAAAAGCTGGAATCCCAAGTCATGTTTTAATGCTGTCCTACATAAGAAGCCTCCCTTAGCAAGTGAGGAGTATAATCACATCAAAAGCTACATATTTAGATGAATGAATGAATCAAAATGTTTATATATTAAGTGGACATAGAAGTGTGTATGTGCTTACCTGGGACATCATCATCTTCTTCATCAATATCTTCAGATTTTGGTGCTTTACTATCCAACACTATAAAAAGAAATTTGGTGCTGAGTTCTCATGATACAGAATCAGGGACACTCATACAACAAAATAAAAACCATACATGT
Source organism: Phainopepla nitens (assembly GCA_013400175.1). NCBI lineage: Eukaryota > Metazoa > Chordata > Aves > Passeriformes > Bombycillidae > Phainopepla > Phainopepla nitens. Next base: position 231,193 of record VXBQ01004169.1, on the reverse strand, counting down.
GAAAAAAGCAAGCATTTCCCCAATCCCCAACAGTGACAAACACACAAATGACCAGGTACTGAGAGTTAACAGCGTGACCAAAAGGTTTCCTTGGTGACATTCTGACAGCAAAGCATTAGCAGAGCCATTTTCAGATGCTATGGGGTATTCATAAAAAGTTTGCAAAAGATCAAATGATACAGAAAACCCCCAGCATGATTTAATCTTCTAAGTGAAGCAACATGTTTCAATGCAACAATAACATGGCACCCAGCAGTGACCAACATATCAGATGATTCCAATATGCTTATGATGACCCATCTCTCTAAATTTTAGAAGGTATTTTACACATTACCAAAGAAGGAAAACAAACCCTTTACTTTCACTTAAGCTCTGAACATGAATGTTGGAGAAATTAAAACTGACTTCAAAGGAGTAACTATTTGTTGAAAACATTAGAACAGGTGATGTATATTCCATTCCAAACAGACAACTGCAACACATCCAACTGCAGTCTTCTTAATGGCCATAACAGTCTACACTGGAACTGTATCTGATCTTCATTTTTTAACTGCAAAATTACAATAATACTTGTACCACATACACCCTTCCACCCATGCTCCCAAGACTTTAAAATTAATAGAAAATAAAGAATCTCATGCATAACTGTGATTTGTTTTTTTTTTTTAGTTTTCCATTAAAACTTTGATTTTTAGCTAGTTTTTTTAAATCTTGGTTAAATGCCAAAGTGAATTGTAGAGCAGAATATTTCTTCTTCTAGAACTGCAAAATATACATATATTTTGTATGAACAAAGAAAACAGAATAGATTCCCTGACAAAAAGAACTGAGTTTTTCCAAGTAAAAATATGAACTTGCTTTCCCCTGAGCATTCTGCCATACACAGCTGTACAGCTGCTATCACAGCATGCCAGACTTAGCTATTTCTTATAAATCAGGGTCTGCCTATGTAATCTTGAATCAACAAAGATAAAACAAAGTTCTTCCCTCACCCTCTACTTCCACAGCAGTGGCAAATAAATAAAAGCACACACACACACACTTCTCACTTTTTAAGTCACATGATGCTGTTAAATTTGGGTTAAAACTCTCAGTACTTCACATGTCCTTCAAGTCAGCTATGGAGGATTCAAAAAAGACCTACCTTGTCTTGGGAATTGTTCAGCTAACTTCCTGAGACTTGTTAAGCTGTCAGCACCAAGCTGGCTTAAGATGCCTGGAAGCATTTCTGTGATCGGTTTAGCCTCTGCATGACCAGTAATTGCAAAAGTGTTGGCAGAGAGGGAAGCCTGAACCTTGGGGTTGTTGAAGTGAATAACTGTTCCATCGTCTTTTATCATGTTCACCTGTTTAAATATATTAATAACATTTACCAAAGTGTTGCAGCATGGTGTTACACAAGCATAATAACTAGAATCTAGATTTGAAATGTTAAAAATTACAGAACTAGCACTCCTCCTGAAGGATAATATAACCATGATAAAAGCATGAATTAACACCATCTAAATTCAAAGCTCCAACAGCAGCACCTTTGCCACAGGAGGTTAAGCCACTCCCTTTCACAGGTACCTGTGTCACCTACCAGAAAAATGTTCCTGCTTCTGCCCAGCTGGCAAAGGCACAGGATTCACACTGGCTCAAGGCAGGGATGCACACACAGCACTGGGGATTATGAACCAACTGCACTAGAACAGACTTCCAGTACCTTCCCAATAATTCCACAAGGGCTCTTAAGACTGAGGACACCACACAGTGATCCTGCTCTCTTCCCTAGCCTTCTGAATCACCAAGAATTCCATTTTACAGCCAGTGTAGTGGCCTGCTCTATAAAGTTGAAAAGCTTTTTCTTTTGGGCATGGCTAAACTATTATGTGAAAAATAATTCTGTCTGACCATAGGAAGAGAGTTCTACCCATCCAACACAACAGTGCTATTAAACTTGTGTAAAAAAATTCTTAAGCAATGTTTTTAAGTTACAGGGAGAAAAGATGGATTCAGAAGTAAAGACAAGATCTAAAATACAAAAACATCCCAAGTTCTCAATCCTCACAAGGCAGCAGAGTTCCAAATATGTTTAGAACAGGAAATCCAGGTGTGTTGCTTTCCTGCAAAACTAAGCAATGTCCTGTCCTCTGCCCACAGGAAAATGGTAAAGGCTTCAAGCACAGTCATCCTGTTACTTAAAAGCCTCATTCAAAATGACACAAATGTGTTACTCATGCTTGACTCAACATTACTCTTCTATCTGCACGAAGCTTACCAAGGTCAACTTGCGTTCACCTGAATAAAACATTCCACAATTATGTCTCTTGCTATCAAGGCAGAAACATTTTGCATCATCTTCCTACACGCTGAGATATTTAAAATCCTTAATAACTGTGTCTGGATAAAGATCCTGTGCTCTGTGCAGGGAAAAAAACCCTAAGAACCACCATGTTGATCTTTAGTTCATATGGCTCTGCATATTTGTATCAAGCTTAAGAAAACAAAATGAACTGTTCCTGTAACAGAGCTCTGAAAACTTACAGGCAAACCCCACCAAATCTGCATGTGCCTTTGGAAGGCAGGAATGCACAAAGGGACTTGTGCATGCATCTTGCAATCCTGCTTCAATTAATTAATCACAGATTAAATACTGCCCTTCTCTAACCAAGTAGTACAAATACTACAGCCACACTGAGTTTGTGATGGAGGAACCTCCTCTTCCCATGTATGAGGGTCACTCTGTACACTGTTATGGAAAATATGTTTTATTAACACATGTAAATTAGAGGTATTCAAGGAACATCTGAAACCTTCACATTCCCACTTACATTAACACAGAAGCTGCTTCAGTAGAGTCTCTGCAGTGTTTTAAAAAAACATCCCCTGTAATTACTACAAACAATTCCAGCAATATTTGTGTAGTAAAAGGTCCTAATTTTGATATTACAGACTCAAGATCTTACTCACGGTGCTTCTAAAGTTTCCTTCATATTCTGCACCACACTTGCTCTAGATGTGCCTGCACAGCCCATGTACATTTGCTGCTCTTCTCTTTTGAGCAGGTAATCCAGTTCAACAAAGTCAAGAATGAAGTTTTTAATGCAATGAATGCAGGACACACAGAGAGCACAGAGCTCACCACCTCCACCACACACAGCCTGGCCAGCAGAACCTTCACCTTTCCTTCTCCAGGTACATACACATTCATGCCAATGAGACAACAATACATCAAACAACTTTACCTCTCAAAAACCAGATCTCTACAGTTTTGCTTGGAAGATAAAACTGCTGTCAAAACCAAAAGCAAACCCCACCACCAAAACAACAGAGTGAATTTGATCTCAATCAGGAAACACTTATTTTTTTCACTATACCTCTTCAATGCCAGCAATGTTATTTACTGCCAGTTTTTTAAGGGAACTCTGAAGTTTTTTGTCATCAGCTGTAGCTGTTCTGTGCACCACCTTCTTCTTTCTGCGAGCTGTTCCCTGGGAAGAATCAAGAGACAACAGTCAGCTCTGCTCAAAATCTCTCAACACTAATTGCAAAAGTCAGACCACAGTCTGAGCAACATCTTTCAAATTATGAGACATTTCTGTATTTTTTGTAGACAAAAACACTTCTCAGCTTATTTCTCTTTACCTACAGCATTGTTCCCAGTTTTTTTCTTAAGCATAAAAGACCAAACAAAATACCAAACAGCAGCATATTTTCCCTTCCACTAACGCAGACTACAAAACCACTACTTAATATAATGCAATACATAACAAAGTTTGCCCAAGATATTTTTTCCAAAACAAAGCACAAATACAGTGATTTAAATGGTCCCACTTTGGCAACCAAGTCATTAACACTTTCAGAGTGTTCCACAGACGGCAATTTTAGAATTCCTGCTTTGCAAACTTTTGTACAATCATCCCTATGACAGGGGATGAGCACTGAACAACCTGCATGCCCTTTTATTGGTCATATTAACTACCCACTAGCTCAGAGAAAAGAAAGCTCAGTGCACAGCCAGTGCCTGAAGCAGGCACAAAGAGGAAAATCCCCAACAGAGAGACCAGAAAGGCAGAACTGGAACACCCAACAGGTGAGCTTAGCTGGAGCTTTCACAGGTCACAACAAGTCACTGAATTAAAACAATGCTTGCACACTGGAAACTGCTCATCCAGCAGTTGTGAACTGAAAGAAACTTGCATTTCAGGTAGCTGCACTGTAGGTCAGATCACGCAAAACCTGTATTGGTCAAGCCTAAGAATAGTTTTTTTCTTCCCTTTCTATGAACTTCAGCCTATGTTTTCAAAAGCATCTCTGGTGGTTTTCTTACCTTTCCTCCTATTCGGACCTGCGCCTGAAGCTTGGCCAGCTTTTCTTGGTTCATAGTGCTATGTCTAAAGAGCAAGAACAAGAACAAGTTCAACTTAACCATCAAAACAGTAACAACAAAAAAAAGCCACAGTCCATTTTAAGAGTTCTCTTACAACTGCAGGGGGCTTTTCAAACTTCTAGGACATCACCCAAAGCAGTGTGTCAAACAAACACACATAAAGAGAGCTTGAAAGCCACACCACCTAAGCAATCCATAGCGGTCCTGCAGTAGGGAGGATCTGCATTTAGCTGAAGTGTCTGTGCCAGGATGAGGCAACTCGACAGGACACTTCATTCTACATCAGGCCGAGGTACTCATTTCCAGGATGCCAGTCCACTGCTGGAAGTATTTAACCGAATTACTGACTCCACCCAGACCCAAACCAGCACATACACGACAGCTGGGTCTGGGAAAACACCCTTATCTTTACGAGGGCCCAGGGACAGATTCATCACTAAGCTACTTGGGATAGTATTGGTACAATGAATCTATGAGACTTATGACTAATAAGTGAGATCTGTGAAGTTCGTGTATGGACTCATTTTCTACGTGAACTTCGGGGACCTCTTCATCCAACACAGTGACTAGGAAGTCAGTCCAGTGCTTCCCCACGGGTCAGGTGCGGCCTTTAAAGGCTGAAAGCCCCGAAAACCCATAACGGGTGAAAAACCGCCTCAAGCCTTGCAGCAAAAGGAATGCGTTTCGCTGCCCTGCCCCAGCGAGTGCTCAGTGATGCCCGGAACGATGGGGAAGTCTTTGCGCCGGGAAGGAGCCGGACAAGAGCGGGAGCGAGGCAGCCATCGGCGCACGGAGGGACCCCGCGGGGCGGCGGGAGAAGGGGCTCGGGGCGGCTCGCCGGGCAGCCCCAGAGCACGGGGAGCGGGAGGAGAACACGGCTCATCCCTCCAGAGCCCGTGTAACCGCGGGCCCGCGGGAGAGCCGCGGCCCCGCCAGCCGGGGCGGCCCCCGCACAAGGGGGGTCGCTCGCTCGGCCTCTCCTCGGGGAACGGCCCAGCACGGCACAAGGGAGTAGGGCAGAGCTGCGACGGCGCCCCGCCCGCCTCGGGACGGCGGGGACGCAGCGATACCGGGACGCGGAGACAGCGGGACAGGGCACAGCGGGCCCCCTCACCTGAGCGCGGCGGAGCCCCGCTGCCAACACGCGGCGAGAACAAGATGGCGGCCGAGGAAGGAAAGAGAGGCGCACAGAGAAAGGAAGCGCCGCGCCACGTGACGGCGCCAGCCCGCCCGCGGATTGGCGGACACGCCCACTTCATTTACATAGAAGCGGGAGAGTCGGGCGCGCAAGGGGCCATGGGAGTTGTAGTCTCCTGGGAGGAGCAGTTGCCGATGCCCCGGGGCAGGGAGCTGTGTCCTGTGACCCACACCCGGGACGCAGCGCTTGCGAACGCCTCACCACCCGCTCTGTTTCCCTTGGTGAACCCTCCCTCACACGCTGCGCTTGCGGTCGGTTTTGCCTTCCCGACAGCTGGGCAACTCCAGAGAGCAGCGCGACAAAAGGATTTTTTTGGGAGGGAGAAAATAAATCCGGGATCACCCCCCTCCCACCGCTCGGTACTCCCGTCGGGATAGCGCTGGGGTTTGCCCAGGGGGAATAACCAGGGCTCTGGAGCCCCGGTGCGATGACTCCTGCCCCGGGTGCACCGGCTCCCCGTAAGGAGCTGAGCTCACCCCGAGACCCCCACACGGTTCCCGCCAGGTGCCTCCCCCG
>VXBQ01004169.1:208361-225059 GCA_013400175.1 Phainopepla nitens | reverse complement strand
CACCCGCCATACACCCCTTCCTGGGCTTTAAAAAACGGGATTAAAAAAAAAAAAAAAAAATCCAGCTAAGGAGGTCCGGTCCTGTCCGGAGGTTCGGGGCCGCACCCGGGTGCCGCCGCTGCCAGCGCTGACACCATGAAGGCTCAGCCCGCGGCAGCCTCCGTCCTCTGCCTGTGCCTGGTGCTGGCGGCCTGCGCCGCCTCCGCCGCGGGAGGGCTCGGAAAGGGTCAGACAAACGCTTTCTTTTTTCAAAGTTTGCTTTCCCCAACTTCTGTCCCCGCTCGGCCCGGGGGGGCCGCCGGAGGGGCAGAGAGCGCAGCTTCGGGTCTGGAGGTGCGGGGGGACTTTGCGGGGTCTCCGCTGTCGCGGTTCGGTTCTGGCCGAAGCCCTTCTGAGGAGCTCCGCGGAGCCTTGGGGAGCAGCGCCTCGGTGCCGAGTGCCCCGTGCCTGCCCGGCCTCCGCCGGGCTCCTGGCAGGCGGTGAATGGCCCTTCCCTCCGCCCTCGCCTTCCCTTGCCCTTCGTGACCGCTCCTCACCTCGCTCTTGGCTTGCCCAGGCTCTTTGTCTAATTACCGTGTCTAATAGCCCGGTTCACCCGGGGCCTGAGCGTCACCCCAGGTGCTGGCTTTGCCGTAGAGGTGTATCTCCTCCTCAAGGCTGGTTGTAACCAGTTTGATCAATGACAGCAAAGCTGTGGTGTGGATCCCAGCCAGCCATTCTCCCTTTAATTCCCCAGATGCCTTGCGTTGAAAAGCTACACTCTGTAATGTGTTGGGCACTGCTTTTAAAGACACACTGAAGCTCACGATAAAGTCGAGTTTATTTTAAATATAGAAAAGCTTTTGAAAAGTGTTTCCCAGCTAGAACAATAGAAGGTTTTCCCTGCTTTAACATTTTGGCCTTTGATTGAAATAGCTGACGTGTCAATATTCTGGGTAAACGTGACTTGTGCTAATCCAGCTGGGTTTTGCTCTGGGATGTTGAGCTCCTACAAACGTAGCCCTGTGTCCAAGGCTGCCTCAGCAGCTGCTGCGTGGCTGTCAGGGGACAGGGACAAGGCGTCCCCACCCTGCTGTGAGCTTATTGTTTGATGTGTTGCATCACTTATGTTCACAGTTGCTCATATCAGCAGAGAAGATCAGGTATCACAAACAGTGTGCCAGTGTCCTCACCTCCCGGATGCTGAACTGAGGTGATCCCAAAGACCTGCTGAAGCTGTTTTAGGCTTTCTCCAGCTTCTTTGCCATAGTTGTCTACTGGAGACAATGTCCACTTTCCCCTATGTCAGCACTGTAGCTCCTGATCTCTGTGCAGCTCCCAAAATCTGCTCCCCTCAGCACCTTGAGCACGGCAGGTTCCTGACTAATGCGAACCCTTAGGGATGGGAAGGGGCAAGCAGAGGCTCATGTTTGGCCATCCAGCACAGTAACTGTTAATTACTGGAACCAAGACTTCTGAGGAGATGTTCCAAGAGAGTTCCTCTCTGTACAGCTCCTAGATCTGCTTCATCTAAGCTCTCCAGGTGGCTTTTGGCCACATGCTGTGTTAGCTACGAAAAAAACCCCAACCCTGGCAGTTGCTGCTTTGCAGCTGTTAAACGTACACTGACTCACTCTTAAGTCAATTGACATAACAAGACTTGTTATCTCGATGCCAGATAAAATATTTCCTGCTTCATTCAGTCACTGTAACACTCAGAAATCTGTGTAATGGTGTTTCTTGCTCTTCCACGATATTATCAGCAGCAGGAATACTTAGCATAATAGCTTTACAGCAATTAATGATTATATGTTGGCCTTAAAAATGCGACATTTTTAAGTTTCAGTTTAGTTCACCTTCGTGGGATTTAGGAAGCCAAATGCTGACATGTTTAATTTGTCATTCATCAGATAATAAATGCTCACAGATTGAAAAAGAACAGAGAATAATCAGAAGGCACTTCAATTTTGATATTTGTTTGGGGAATTTTAGTGTCATTTACATACATATATAGAAATATTCATGAGCATGGTATGTTTTTGTTAATTAATTTCAATGGGATTCCTCATACAACTGTGTGGGCTGTAAGTATTTGCAGAAGTCTTTCCAGAAGTGGGGCTATAGTTGGCTTTTGAAAAAGAATATAAAATGAGTTGAAAATACTGCCAAGGTTTGGGCTGTTTTGCTCTGTTAGCTGACTTGTTAAATTATGCAGCATTTATAAACCCTTCTCTCTGACAGGTTTTGGAGATCATATTCATTGGAGAACACTAGAAGATGGGAAGAAAGAGGCAGCAGCCAGGTATGTTTGCTAGTTTTAAATACAGAAGTGTGTCTTCAGAAGCATTCACAAAGGTTCTATTTCAGCCCTAAATTTAACCACAGAAAAGAGTCTCTATTAACAAAAATGGGGGTGGTTTAGGAGACTCTTCAGATCCCTACAGCTGACTGGAGAGAAAATACAGAGTTTTGTTAACTTTGCTAAGGCACCACCTAAGTTTAAGCACTGCAGTCTAATTAAATGATTGAAGCCCTAGCATGTCTTTGAAACAAGAAATAATTATTTATCACAGTAAAGAAAGATATGGTTTTCAAACACACAAATGCAAGTGTAAGTGGTGCTCAATGCCCTGAAACTCAGCAGTGCTGAGAGCTTCCCTGAAATTCCCTGTGCCTGTATAGGTGAGGCCTCAGCATGAGGTATTTTGTTTCTATCTGCAGCAAAAATCTGGAAGTTTCAAACCGTAGTGAACTGACAGAACCTGGTTTGGGCTAAGCTTAAATTCTAAAAATTTAAATTCTGCACTGTCTTTATGAAAAATGACATCTTGACTCTTTTTTTTTCTCAGAGTTTCTTCTGCTTCTTGTTAAAATGCAAAAAGGAGAATCGCATGCTTATAAATTCTACTTGTATTTTAACTTTATAACCTAGATCTGACAATGCTGACATGAGCAGAAATTGCTCGTGCCTTCCAGGTTTGCTGTTTTAACTTAGCTCTGCTTCCAAACTGATCCATCTGGCAAGTTCTACACTGCAGTGTAGACATTGAATTAACCCAGATGGTACACTTCAGAAGTCTTACAAGTTTTTATAACTTGATACTTCAGTATTTTGAAAAAAAAGAAAAGTAGATGATTTCAGTATTTACAGTTATAATTGTAGCATTGCTTTGCAATGCAGCAGAGGAAGCTTTAAAATGAGACACAGGAGGGCAGGAGGGATGGCAAGGTCTGAGCTCTCAGGTCTAGGCAGGATTAGTGTTCCTGCTCAAAAAGACCCTGCAGCAAGGGATGGGATGGGATGGGTGTGAATCACACTCTCTCCTTTTACTGCTGATGCACAGATCTGCTCGCTGATTTGATCTAGGCAGCATTTGAGTGTTACTGAATTGAAGGATTGGGAGAAACTACTACTAGCAAAGAAAATATGAACCCAAAGAGTACTTTTTTTTTTTTCTCCCTAAGTCTGACCATAAATCAGGAGATGAAAAATTACACAAAATTATCTGGAATGCACCAAGTGAGATGCACCAGAGCCCTTGGTCTAGGAAGTTTAAACCCTTCGATTTCAATTCTGTAAACTGCACGGTGGCGTGGGATGCTGGGGACTCCTCGGTTTTAAGTTCCCTGCGGCGAGGGCGCGGCCCGTTCATCCCAACGCCTGCTGCGATGGCGTTTTTAAGCGGGGGCCTCGCAGGTCGGCGTGGCGGTGCCGGAGCCGTGCTGCGGCAGGGCGATTCTCGGCGCCCCTGGGGAGGCGGAGCGCGCCGGGGGCGGCCCTGCGGGGCCGGGCCGGGCTCCGAGCGTGCGTGACCGGCGGAAGCAGTGGCTCCGCGTCCGGGTCGGGTGCGGCTGGCGGGGCGATGCCGCTGGTGGTGCTGNTCGAGGAGCCCGACCCGAGCTGCCGCTGGGACCGGCCGCTGTTCGCCGTGCGCGGGGAGGAGCCGCTGCCGCTGGGCGCCATCCGCGCCGCGCTGTTCGAGAGCGCCCCGCCGCCGCCGCACCGCGCCACCCGCGCCCAGCCGCTGCAGTCCTGCGGCTTCCTGCACCAGCTGGACCGCGTCACCCAGGACGTGCTGGCCGCCGTGCTGGCCGCGCAGAGGAGCGGGGCGCGGCCCGGAGAGACCATCCGCGTCCCCGGCGTGGCCGAGGGGCTGGTGCTGAGCCGGCCCGTGAGCGTGGCCGAGCTGAGCCGGCTGCGGAGGCAGTTCATCAGCTACACCAAGATGCAGCCGAGCGATGAAAACCTGCCCCAGCTGGCCGGCATGTTCCTGCAGTACCTGAGCCGCAGCATCCAGTGAAGTGTCCCCTGTGCCGCCCAGCAGTGGCGGCGGTGCGGCCCCGAAGTAGTGGAAGGGAAGAGCGCGCCTTCAGGAGCCTGGGTCCCAGCTGCCGCGGGTCGGATCGCTTGGCAGCAGCTGCAGCTCTCAGAAGATGGGCGCCCTGTCCCTGCAGCAGCCGAGCTGGCCGCACTGCTAGCGGGATCTCTGGGGAAGCAGTTCCTCACCCCTGCGTTCTCCCCGCTGGCATCTTGCAAAAAGGAGAGCTGCTGGTGCATCCCCAAGCAGGTGAAGTTTCCCGTGGAGACGCAAACCCCAGTAATCAAATAGTGTGACGTGAAAGTGATGGCTGTAGGGAAAACTTTTCCCTCTGCATTGGCACGTGTATGCCTGGAATAAGAAGATTGTTTTTCCAGAGCTGCCTCCACATAATGTCAATCTGTAGAAGAGACTTCAGGTCCAGAACTGGAACAGGCTGTATTTTTAGGATGTGACTGTTTCAAAGAATCTGACTGAGCCCAAGAGAGATTTTCAGCTCTGCATTGCAAAAGGGTGCTGGCTTAACAAACTTCTCTGTTTCAGGTCTAATAATAAAATATGTGCCTTAAATGGAGTAAAGTCTTAATTTACCTGCAGGATTATTTTACTGAAATTACTCAGCCGTGTCTTTTTTTCTTCAGGGTCATCATTATACACCCTTAAAAACACAAATTGCTTAGGAATGAGTGCTGTCATAGGAGAAATGAGCTAAAATGACAGTGTCTGTTCTTTGTGAAACTCATAAGTCTGTACTGGCTGTGATGTGTAGTTACGTTTCAAATAATTTTGGGTACAGCTTGTATAAACTTCTCTCTAGTGGATGCTTCATTCTTCATTCTAATAAATGGTGGCTTTTGGTTTTAATTTTACATGTAGTGCTCACTGGGACAAAATGGTGAAGTGAAGCAGGATGGGTTACTTCAGTTACAGTGTTTTTTCTGACACACCAGCTGCTAAGGGGCTTTATGCACTGCAGAACTGAGAAATGACTTCAAAAATGTTTTTATGTATATAAGTTTATCTTACTAGTGAAAGTAAAGAGAACAAAACTGAGAAAACATGAATTGTCTCAAACCTCTGTGAGTTCTGACTATGAGTTGGTATTTCAAAGATGTGAGCACTTTGACTTAAAATCTGCTTTTAAAATTTCTCTTTAAAAAGTGTGTGCTTTACCAATCACCAGACGATTAAGCTTTTTCAACATGAATCACTGATCCTTGATGATAAGAACAATCTTAAATCCAGTCTTTAAATCAGCCTCTCCTCAAGAAAGAAGCAAAAAAATTTTGGAGTCTCTATAGAAACAGTGAAAATAAGTGGTTTTTTAGGGAGAGGGCACTGACACAATGCAAGCTTTGCTAGGGAAATGTGTGTTCTTGCTCCTTACTGCAAACAGATATAGAGTTGACATATCAGTTAATTATAGATGGCAAATGTGTGTTTGAACAGTTCTAAATGTTAATGGCTTCCTTTCCACCCTTTCCTCATTCTAAAGTTCATTACTGATCACTGCTAAGTAGAGATTTCCTTTCATATCTGTTTACAGCTAAAGAAAAACTCATACATCTGCTGGTAATTAATGTCAATGTGTGTAAAGGTGTTAATAATTTATATGTATGAAATTTTGACTTTATTTTTGCCCCCAGTGTGGTGCAGAGCTTAAAGCTGGAGAAAGCTTACAGTTTGCTTTGCTTTCCTGAAAGTATCCATATAGGATGTTCTCTCCAGATTCCTTCCTCTCCTTCACCTAGTTTTAGGCTGTTCTTACTGTTCTGGAAGCCATACCATTATTGTATGGAAAAGCAACCTCTGGGTAGCATAGCTAGTAAAAGTAAAATGAGTTATTTGGAAAGAGTGAAAGCAAAAATAACTTTGGTCCTTTTGCATTGGGCTTTATTTAGGCTGCAGTTCCTCACAGATCCCCTCTCCTTAACCCTGGTGCTGGGCACATCCATCATGATTAATGTCAGCATACAAATCAGCCAAAGGGTTTGCTGGTTGCTCATTGGAGGCCCTTAGTCACAGGAGGTGACTGAGACATGTGGGCTGTAATGGGGAGAGATTGTCACCCACTGGGTTGCCTTAAGCAGCCATGAAAATCCATCCTGAGATCTCTCAAGCAGCTGCTGTCATTAACCATTTCCAGTAATCCAGGGAAAAAGAGCATGACCAGTTGTGTATCTGAGAAATCTAAAGGAAGAAGAGAAAGTCTCCTCCTCTACACAAGCAGTTATTAGCTGGCAGCTATAATAAATTATTTTATCACATCTTTTAAGATTGGGATAACTTTTTGCAAGACAATCTTAGAGCACCACATAATCTCTTTACATCTCACTTATTTCCTATTACATTTAGCCTTCGAGGAAGCCTTAGCTGTCAAAATGTAAATGTAATAGAATTTCCTTGACAATTTTCTTTCTTCTTTTTTGTTAGTGGTTTGCCTCTTATGGTTATCATCCACAAGTCCTGGTGTGGAGCTTGCAAAGGTAAGTGCATTAAATATCAGAGCTTGCTGAAATTTCAAATGAACCTTTGTAGAGAAATCATGTAGCCATGAGAAATGTGAACTTTGCATCCTAAATGTAACTACTGGTATTTGTATTTCATTGAGACAGCATAACATGGCAGTGCCATAGCAAACAAACAGGCTGGGTGTATGGCTGAGCCTTAAAGGATGAGGTGGTGCAGTGGGAGTGGTGGTTCACAGCAGGGTTCCTGCTTCTGTTGCACTGGATCCAATATAACCACCTGTGTTTGTTGGGCAGGCTTCAGCCCAAGGCTGCTGAGCAAGAATTGCTTCAGGTACCTCCTGTTCTGAGCCTGGCTGCAAGGTTGGATGCAGATATTCCATTTACTCACTGCTTATGGAAAAGTGCCTCCTCTGCAGAGGCAGGGATGAAGTGTAGATATTGATACTGACCTGAAAATCTAAAATATTTTCCACTGTTTTTACTTAGCTCTTATTTTTATTTTTTTCTTTAGCTTTAAAGCCAAAGTTTGCTGAATCCAAGGAGATCTCTGAACTTGCCCATAATTTTGTAATGGTCAATCTTGAGGTAGGCTGCCTTCTGTATCCCTATTCTGCCTAGTAGTGAAGCTTTTGGAATCTGACTCAATTGGTTGCATCCTGTTTTGTGTACATCCTAAATCCTGCACTCCTGAATAGGCATTCAGGATCGATTGATAGAGCTCATTGTTTTAAAAATACTCATTTTCCAGTCTGCTTATTTTAATTGTGTTTATAGACCTGGCTCTCTGTCATTGTTTCTTTAACAGTTTGCACGTTGTGTGAATCAGTTCCCACTAGAAAGGAATTTATGTTCATTCTCTCAGTACATATCAAACATTCCTGTAGCAGAGTGGGGTGGGTAATGCAAATTGACAGACCAGAACAAATACGGTTATTTTCACAAATGATACCTATGTAGGTAAAAATAACTTTCTTTACTTTGGGAGTGGAGGATACTGCAGTTACTTGGCATCTCTTCAAGATGTAAATTGCTCAGGGTAGAAGGAATCCGAAGGCAATAACTTTTTTTCTGTAAAAGGCACCATGTTTTGTTAGATGCCTTGCTAATACCTTTCCTCTCTCCTGCCTTGCTGTGGAAGGATGATGAAGAGCCAAAGGATGAAGCCTTTAGTCCTGATGGAGGTTACATTCCCAGGATCCTTTTCATGGGTAAGGCATCCACAGCTGTTGTGTCCATTCACAGCAGGGTTCTTACTGTTTCCACCTAAACTTCCTGTTGGATTTCTTGTTTTGTAGACCCCAGTGGAAAAGTCCATCCAGAAATCATAAATGAGAAGGGAAACCCCAGCTACAAGTATTTCTATACCAACGCTGATCAAGGTATGTGCCAAGTCATTTGAAGTGCATTTTTAGTGACATGAAGCTTTGGCAGTGGAGAGAAATGATGCTGCTTTGAAGTATAACTGGGAGTGGTTAAATAGAGTGTGAGTGAATCATTCTCTAATGCCTCAGGAGCCATATTCAGAAAAATGATTCACCTTAATACCTTCTAAAAGTCTGTGGGACCTAATTTTGTCTCCAGTTCTGGCATGGGAAATCATGGAATTTGCATGATCCAGCCACACATCGTTGGGAAAAGGGTGCAGGACTGGGTTTTTTGTACAGATTAATGTGTAGATCTACATTCTGTAACCGTGTTGTTTTAAAACACTTTCATTACCAGTTCACCTTGATGTTTTCACCCTGATATTAATAGTTGGTATCTCTCTGTGTGACCTTTCAGTTGTCCAAGGGATGAAGGAGGCCCAGGAGAAGCTGACAGGCGACGCCTTCAAACAAAAGCACCTGGGAGATGAACTATAATGAATACACTGAGACCTTTTCATCCCTTCAAAACTAAGAGGAAGTGTTTAAACAGACCAAGAATGTAGATGCACTGAAGGGACATAATTCCCCTGTCAACAACGTTAGGTTAAACCCTGTTTGGAGTTCACACACACACACACACAGTTACAGTGTTTTCTCTGCCTGGCAGTTTGCTCTGTGGTGGTTCTTTGCAGCTGGGTAGTGCAAACACATTTCTTTGTGTGTTTGAGCAACCACTGATATTTGGTTTTAAAAGGGAGGTGTGTAGGGAAAACACTATTTGAGGACAATGTGATGGGAAAAACTAGAAGTAGCCATCATTTTGACACAAATCAGGGTTGAATCTCTCTTTTCTCACTGGTCTTATGTGGTCCTATAGTTTTTACTGGGCATTCCCATCACTGGGGCATGTTCCTGGGCCAGTTATTTTCTAGATATCCAAAACCATGGATTCTGCCACTACACCAAGTAGAATACATTTCATGAATGTCCAAGTAGCATGTGAATTATCAGCTCTGCAAATGTATTTTTGTGTAAAACTGTGTGGTTCATCTTTATTTGCCTTTGGCCAGAAATTTAACTTTTTCCTTATGCACTCACCTTTTGATTGTTCCATCAGGTGAGGGTGGGTTATGTTGAAGCTTTATGGGGTTTCCCCTTTTATTCTTTGAATGTTTTTGGCGAATGCCTTGCCATCACATTGTACTGTATTTTTGTACCAGGGTGAAAAAATTAAACCTTTTTAAACATAAGCATGCAGGGAGTGTTTTGTGGCTAAGGGCATGGCTTTACATTCTTAAGCACGGGGGGGGATATGTTTTTGTTTGTGTTGCAGTGATAATTAATGTTGACTGTCACAGCTGAAGGTTTCTCCTTTTTATAATTAAAAGACATCATTTGTTTTTCCGTAGAATTACAATTCAGCCATTCTTACACTACCCACAGTGTTGAAGGCAATGTGTTTATTTACTAGAACTGAAGAGGAGAATAGAGGGGAGTAAAAATCACCCCTCCTGACCTGCTGGGGACACTTTCTCTGATGCAGCTTGGCATGCTGTGGGCATCTTTGTCACATGAGTGCATTGCTGGCTCATGATCAGCTTGTTCTCCACCTGGATTCCCATGCAGCAAAACAGATTTCCAGACTCTGCTGATGCACAAGTTGTTCCTCCCCACTTGAGGGACTTTGGATTTCCTTTTCTTGAGCCTCCTGACAACCCTCTCTGCCCATTTCTCCAGCCTGATAAGGTCCTCAGTGGCAGCACAACCACTGCTCCCTGGATCTCAGCTCCTCTCCCCAGCTTTGTATCATCTGCCAGTTTGCTCAGAGCTGGGTGTTAAAAAGTTCCAGCCGAGGGTGCTCCACTAACCATGAGCCCCCTTCAGGCCAGCTGTTCTGCCAGTTTTCCATCCAGTTCTCTGCCCATTTAGGTAGGTTGTTCTTCCATCAGTTTGTCCGTGGGGATGCTTTGGGAGATAGTGTTGAAAGCCATACTTAAGCACAAATAAACACCACCTACTGCTCTCCCCTCAGCCACCAAATTAGACACCTCAAGCAAAAATTCCTGTCCAAAAGACACTTGCCATGTCTTCCCATAACAAACAAGGAGGTCATTTTCTACAGATACCTACTGAAGAGCCATCTGAGGACATTAGGTGGGGAAAATTGTTTGTACAATAAACCCAGCTTGTCTACTGAAACCATTTTTACTGTTCAGCAGCATTAGGAATTTTACTTTCTAGACCACTCTGTCTAAGGAATTTTAGGCACTAAAACTTAGCTGGGGGCTAAAAGACAAGGTCTCAGTGGAATTAATGGGATTATTGCACATTGCAATTACCCTGCTCAGCTGCTAAGAGTTACTCTACAGGCTTTATCCTCTGCTTCTCTTGCAAATTGTCTAATAAATTAACAATGTAATTGAACTCAGCAGCTACTCTCAAGT
Source organism: Phainopepla nitens (assembly GCA_013400175.1). NCBI lineage: Eukaryota > Metazoa > Chordata > Aves > Passeriformes > Bombycillidae > Phainopepla > Phainopepla nitens. Next base: position 214,479 of record VXBQ01004169.1, on the reverse strand, counting down.
CATATCAACCTCAAAGTAAATCTGTATAAGCCTTAAAAAAGGATTTGTGTTGTGCAAAACATTCCTTTTTTCCCCATCTCCATCAGTTGATCAAATGAAAAATAGTTCCTATCTGATGCTCATTTTATTTGGAGCTTTAGATTCACATGACTAAAAAAAAATCTTTGCTATGGCTTTTTTTTACTTGCCACCAGGGGGAGGACTCTGCGTGTTCATCTGGGATAGGATTAACAAATCATAATTAAAAAACAATCTCTGATGCAAATTAGCAGGATGCACCTCTGGGGTTTCCATGCACGGTTTTGCAGCAGCTCTGCCCTGCTCTTATCTCTGCAGGGAAGCTGCAGCCTGTGGGATGTACATCAAGTGTCCCTTTCATTGCAAAATGCTCTGATGCCTGAAGCAATGTGGCCTCAAAGTAATTTTTAGAGAGTCCTCCATCCACAGACATCTCCCTTCAGTGACAGGTATGGGCAATGTGCTTCGTCCTTTATATTTAAGACCACCCTGATTCAAAATTCTTCTCTCATGCATCTCCTCTCCTTAGCACTTCATGCCTTCCAGACTTAGTACTTTGGACAGAAAAATTTATTTCATGAGCCTTTTTCCTTTGTTCTTCAGCTGCCTCCTTTCTGTCTAACCCTTTCTACCCTCTGTGTGTTCAGACACGGTGAGCTGCTACAGCTTCCCCACCCTCTCTTCCATTTGCTCTCTTCTAGACCATGCTTTTGTCCTCTGTAGCAGGATGGAGCTTGGCACTTGCTGGCCTGCTTGGTGTCTAGCTGGGGTCTCAGTAGAATATGATTTATGTGCTGTCACAGCTTGATTCTAGGGACAACTGGTTCACTTGTGTAAAAGCTGTTCCACGTCTCTGGATTGCAGGGTGAACCTACTTTTGATCTGTCACTTAAGTATTTTTCTCTCCCCTACCTGTTAGTTTTATACCTGGACCTTTCTGTTGCTATCTCCTACTGCAGATTCTTTACATTCTTCTTCTTCATAATCTTGATTAGGTGGTACAGGTGGTTGGCATTTTCTTCTGTGCAGAGGGACCCACCCAGCAGTTGCTTTTTGTGTGTTGTGTGACTTCATGCACACGAGCAAGTCCCCAGGGCTTAGAGAGGCTGCTTGCAGGTCAGTGCTTCCTGCAGCTGTGTTTGAAGTTAATGATACACTGCAGCACTGCTCAGTAACCAAGGCCTCAGATGAGTTTGCCCCCATCACCCTTGTTTCTTGTGCTGCTCATCTCTGTATGACTTGCAGTAACTTCTATGATTGCTTCTTCACATACATCTAGAAATCCCCTTGGATTCTCAGCTTCTCCTCCTTCTATGGTGATGAAAACCCAAAGACACTTCCAAATTCTTAGTACAGACCCAGAGAACTGCCAGGCTGAATTAATCTCATGTAAACAAACATGCTGTCAGTTTCCTTTCTTCCAGAAACAACCTCCATGCACAGAAAAAAAAAAATCCAAAGTTAATTAGGGAGTGCCTGGATTGCAGCTCCCATCTGGCTGCTTGGGAGCAGAGGTTGCTTTGTGCACCTGAGGCTGGACAGGCTTTAAGGAAGTGTCAGCTGGAGACTCAGGAGACCTTTCCTTTGCCATGTTTAGCAGCAGGGAACAAAACTGCAACAACCAAGAATGCCTGCATGGCCAGAGTGTCCCATCTGTCACCCTGGCATGCTGAGTTTAGGAGCCATCTCCTTCAAATGCACTTTTGTCCCCATGTCTCTCTGCCTGCCACCGTGCCTGGCCTGTATCAAACTGCTCATGAGCTTCATCCACTCAGAGCTCACTCAGAGCTCCTGTAATGAGTAGCTCTGAAGTGAAATATTATTAAACCCCAACGAATATGAGGTCATATAGCATTGGAGGTGATGAAACTTCTCTTAACTTCTGGCAAGAGGAGAGGTGTTTGCATTTATGTTATGCTGTGATATTTACTTGCAGCTGACCTGGTCTTATGCCTGCTTGGGTTTGCCCAGCCAGGAGAACCACTCCAGGCTATTCCTTGACAACCATCACTACAGGTGGATCTAAACCTGAGGCCTGAGGATGGAGACTCAGAAAGCAATAAAGATGGAATTACTCTGAACAGAGCTCTCTCCAGAGAGTGAGATGAAAACAGGAAGTCACTGCAAATCCATGATCATTTCGAAGGCAGCAAAGCCAAAGATGAAGTTTCTCTAAAAGGTTGCATCCCCTTTCCAGACAGCTGTGTAAGTTTTCTTTGGCACTGACTGCAGAGGGAAGGTTGCTGCCTGGAGGAAACCAGGAAACAATAATGAAGGTCTGTCTAAATGTTTAAAGTCACTTTGTCTCAAAGCTATTTTGCATATTAACCCTTTCCCACTTTCCTCCTCGAAGAAACAAGTGCTGATTTGTTAAGCAGTTAGTCAAATAACCTCAGTTTGCTTTTCCTCTCGAAGTTTGTCTAGAGTAAGGTGTGGCTGTGCACAGTTCCCAGGCCTGCCATTGTCCAGGGAGCACCACTCGTGCCGCTGCAGCGCCAGCCCGGAGCCACCACGTCAGCACCTTCCGAGGAGGAGGAATCTTCACTGGCAAGTGCCAGCCAGCCCCTGGGACCTGCCACAGGCAGAGGGAGCAGGGACCAAACTTGAGTCATCCTCTCCAAGCTGTGAAAACTTGAGTGATCCTCTCCAAGCTGTGAAAACGTCACAGCACCATTTTGTGATGGCGAAGTCTGCAGCAAGTTCCTTTGATTATGGACAAAAAGAAATAGAGACCCCAAATTTCTCTGCTCACAACTATGCTGGAAACAGAGACTGGCTGACCTGTGCTTACAGCATTCCAGGTTCTGACTCAGAACAGTGAGGGAGGCTGTCACACACCACCCCATTGGCTCACATCCCAGCACGGAGCACACTCAGCAGGAAAGGTGCAGGGAGCAGGCAGGATGGGGGAGCTGGAAGGATTTGGGGAGCTGGAAGGATTTGGGGAGCAGGCAGGATGGAGGAGCAGGCAGGATGAGGGGAGCTGGAAGGATTTGGGGAGCAGGCAGGATGGGGGGAGCTGGAAGGATCTGGGGAGCAGGCAGGGTATGACCTGGGCATGGGATCTCAAGTGGGTGGGTGCTGCTCCCATGCTCTGTTTTCCTCCAGCCAACACAGGAATCTCCTCCTCCATTCCCATGTTTCTGCTGTGATGTGGGGAGTGAAGGGGAGCCAACTTCCTAGAGTTTCCACCATCTCAAAAGGTCGTGATCCCATTGTTACCACTCCAAGTGAGGGCAAGGGAGAAGCTGGAGCAGAGCTGGAGGGGCAGGAGTGTGTGGACTGAATTTGGCTAAGGCTGTAGGTAACTGGCTGCTGATTAGAGCTAATTTGCTGGAATACACTCATTTTTGGATCATTTTGCACATGCACAGCATGAAGTAGGTAGATGTGCTGCAGCAATATTAATTGATAACAACTGCAGGCGTTCTCCCTGCTTTTTGAGTGTGCTTCAGGTCACAACATAACATGCTGTGCAGAAGAGAAGCTGCACTGGCAGCACAGTCAAATTTGGATGTCACTTTGTTGTGCTATTTCTGATATTATGAGCACTGTTCAAAGAGCCATTCGTGAGGATTTGGGTGCATTAGCCCTGTTAGAGGGAATGAAATTCACACACATCCTGGGAACACAGCACAGCTCTTTATTCCACACTGAAGTGGAGAAGCACCTGGGTGAGTGCTGCCTGTTCAAACAAGGAGGATTTTGGTTGTGGCTGTCCTGTTCTTACCTGGCTCCCCTGGACAACAGCTGATTTAACTGTTTTGGTGCTGCTCTTGCTTCAAGAATAAATAAATCAATACGGAAATAGATACATTAATGTTTTTAAATTCCCCATTTAAAAAATATTAAGCTTGTTTCTTCAGATCAATTGCACTGTGTGAGGATGCAGTGCTTTGAATTAAAAACGTTGAGAGAGTAGCAAAGTTTGTATGTTTTGCTTGATAAATGTGCTCTCATGACTGCTGTGAGAGCATGAGATAGATCCACATGTCAGAAAACAAGATAAAGCACAGCATCTGCTCTTCCACCTCCATTTGCTCGTGGGAGTTCTTTCCTGTTTCCTTATTTCCCCATCTATAAATCTAAAATAACAAAGACCTCCTCCACTGGAAGTGGTGTCAGCGATTCATGACCATACAATATTAAAGCCTGGAAGTGCACTAGGAGAGCAAAAAATATTCACTCCATAAATTATAGAAGCATGTCTAAACAAGGTGATAGACAGCAAAAATCACTACATATTCTCCTGTCTCCTAATTACCTGGGTGCATGCCTTCTTTTGGTTATCCCTGACTAAGAAAGGGCTTGTAGGTAAACACTGGCATTTCAGGGGCATGAAATCTGGAAAAGCTTTTGGAAACTAGGGTTGAACAGTGGCTCTATGCTTGTGAATGCAGTTATTGGGTGACAAATCAGGTGATCACTATCAGATGCCCAAGTGAGCCCCAGCCATGATGTGTTCTTTGCATCAAAGGTGCAGGTATGTGATCGTGACCAGTTGCATTCTGTGTTCCCAGGGCTGTGGGATCACAATGATTTTCTAGACTGAGCATCAGTCAGCAGACTGAGAGAAGAGCTCTACCCGTGTTGGGTTGACAAGAAGTCAGATTTTGGCAGAGGCAGAGATCAACTACCCCAGAGCAATGAGAGGATTGCCAGGAACTAGAAAGACTTTTAGGCGCCAAGCCTGCTAGGCTAGCTTTGAAATACTTGTAATGAGTTTGGGATTTTGTTACACTGTTGATCATTTCTAGTTTCCTACACAAAGCTGATACTTTGCTTAGGGTTTAAGTCAGGGCCTGGTTTGTGTAACAGTAATTTTAGTCAGGGTTTTGATGGCAAATATGTATTTTCATTCTAGATGAGGGTAGAAAATTACTCTGATGTCCGGTAGAATTGCCCCCTGGGCCACCTGACAGATAGCTCTGACTTGAGTAAAATGGAGAAGCTGTATGGCTTCTCTGATCTGCAGAGAGAAGAGGTGCTCCTTAAAGCTGCTCAGCATCTCCCCTGTGATTGTTCCTAAAATGCTTACCTTAGCTATATGCTAGTCATATAGTACTACTGTGCTCCCTGGCTTTCTACATTCTCATGATACTGGTAACTAGTCAACTGCCCTTGACAAAATGTAGCAATAAATCAATAAATCCTCTAAAGTGTCTGAACTGTTATAAAGCTCAGGCTGCTCCAAGGGCTGGTTGACCTATGAGCCAGTCCGAAGACCACCCGAAGATCAGAGTTGAGGATCACCAGGTGTGCAAAAAGCTTTTACAAGCGGGCCAAAATGATTCCTGTGCTGTGTGAGCAGCGTCCAAGCTGAGTCAAAGCACTGCACATCAAACAGAAGGCGCAATGAGACTGAGAGGAAAGCAGCAGTGCTCTGGAGGACGTAGCAGGGCGAAGAGACATCTACACCCCCAAGTTTTAGGGGTTTGAGTTCAGAGGTGCTGCCTGAAGACAGAAACCCTGTCCAGTACCTTTAAGCACCTCCTGCTCTGGCCTCCCCTCACAAGGAGCCCCTCTCCTGGGGCCCAACAAGACCTCGTGTTCGTGCTGAGGCACCTGATTAAATCCTGCCAGCTTTGCTGGTTGTTAGGGAAGCAGCTTCTTAGTTATGTCACACATAACATTTAATATGTTTTTAAAAACCCAATATTTTGTTCATTCTGTCTAGGACATCATCTCTAAAGGCTATTTTGGTTTCCTGGAAAGGAACAGACCGCACACAGGTCTCTCTGTGGTCTAAAGGTTTTTAAAGCTAAGAGGGTCCACCACAACCTCTTCATCAGATCTCCTTCTTGTGAACGACTTAGATCGCAGCCACTGCCTCAATTTTTGTCTCCTCACCAGTAGAAACGTAGTGCCTGGTACCACAGCGGCCATCACCAGGCTTCAGAGTTAACAGCGCTACTGACGAGAATCCCAGCCCGTGCGGTAAGTGCGATAACAGCGGCAAGTTTGGGTCTTACCCGGGACGCTTTCCCTGCCCGCGGGGGCTCCAGGAGCGCCTGAGGCGATTCCCGTTCCCGCGCTCCCCGCGGGCCCCCGCCCCGCCGCGCCGCGCTCCGCCCCCGGGGCCGCCCCAGGCACCGGCGGG
>VXBQ01004169.1:172664-207933 GCA_013400175.1 Phainopepla nitens | reverse complement strand
GGCAGCCCTCGGGAGCGGCGGGCAGGGGAGGGCAACAGCAGTGCCATCTCCAAAATAAACATTTCCCGGCAATGAGAGGCGGTATAATATTGCCTTATCTCTAAGATACCCTCAGCCTCGCGGTGGGGGGAGGCAGGAGAGCGGGGCCTTCCCGGCTGTTCTCCAGCTGGTGCGTAACCCGCCCGTCCCCGCCGGCCCGGGGAGAGCAGGTGACAATAACCCAGCCGCTCGGCGGTGGAGCACCGCCGGGAAACGCGGCACCCGCTGTCGTCGCGGCTGCTCGGGGCACGGCAGGGACCCGCCGCGGCCGGGCTGCACAGCCCCAGCCCTCACCGCAGAGCCCGGCCGAGCAGCCGGAGGAGCGACTCGCCCGTACCGCGCTGCCCCTACAGCCCCGGGCAGCGAGCCAAACGGACCCATCTTCTAATTTACTTCACAGAAAGTATAAACTCTCCGGTTTGTCCAGTTTGTGCTGTACAAAACGCATGTGGTGGTTTTTGTTTTTTTTTTTTGCCGTGCATCCTGGGACGGCGCGTTGGCTTTCCCTGCTGTTTTCTCCGCGCTTGCCAGCAGCCCGGCAGCGTCCTTGATGTGCGCGGTAACATCAGCCCGTGGGACCGCAGCGGGATCGCCAGCACCGGCACAAGTGCCTCCACCTTTTTGCCTCCCAAGGTTCTGTCTCCACGCTGCCCTTTCCTTCTTACAGGCAACGACGTGCTGTGTGCTTGTGCAGTGCGTCAGGTGGATCTGACCTAAAATAAGTGTAACTTCGTCAAAAAAGAAAAAAAACCAAAACAACGGGAGAGAGGGGGAATAATTTTAACTTGGATTTTCCCATGTCCTGAGACAATGTAAGACCGTGGTCTCAGAACATATTTCCGTGAAATTCTTTGGTGGCAAATGTGGTTTAGACTTCTCCTGCTTTGTTTCTCATCACTTATTCTTTACCCAGTGCTGCACGCTCAGTTGTGCAAATAATAGTTTGTAGGGCTTTCAGAGCTGCCTGGATTAGCTCTGAGTCTAAACAACATTCTATTGTGAAGGTTTTTTCTTTTTCCCTTCCAAATGTAAAAATGTCACTGCAACTATAATTTTGATCTGTGTGTTTGTAATTGTGCTCGGATCATGAGAGCACTGGTATTGGATTATAGAGGGTACAAAATTGAATCCATACACTGCTGTATGGAAGTGTGTAACTAAAAGGCTTTTATTTCCTGTTATTTGTGCTTGCTTGGAGGTGGTTGCATATGCATTTACTGGGACTTCACTGCCTTCAGGACAGTTTTATCAGAGCAATTTATAGTATAAGTCAGAAGAGAGACAAACAAACCAAATTAAAACCAAGCTTCCTTTGCCGTTTTGACAAAATTGTGACGCCCTCTTTGCAGAACCAATATATTTTCAGGTGACAAAGTGAGAAGACTTATCAGCTTTAGGTTTTAATAGCAGTAGTCCTTGTGTGTAGCAAAGCAATGCATTTAGTATTTGTTAACATGATGGTTTGTCATATAGTAGTTATGTTAGCTGTGTAGTTCAGAGATGGTTTTTCCTACCTTCTTTTTCATATGTTTTCATGCAGCTCCAGATTAAAATGTGCAGGTCACAGCATCACAGTTCAGGGTCTTGCATCAAACTGGCTGGTTGTAGCACCAGGGAAGGGCTTTCATGTTCTCTTGTTCCTCCCCAGTAGGTACATGTTTATTTGTTACTAGTTGGGCTGAAGAAGTAGGGTTTTTTGAGGCAGTTCTCAATGGCTAGTGCTGAGAAATATCCTGAACTTGTCATTTCAGGTATGCTTTTTGCTGTAAAAATGTATCTTGTGCTTCAGGTTCTGCATATTTAGTGAGCTCCTGGAAATGTGTGCTTAGCTTAGTGGAGTAGTGTTTGATATTTGAAATAAGCAATAAGATTTATGTTTGGAAGTATTAGCTCATTAGAAAATGGGAAGTGTGAGGGTGCTTGTTGTAATCCCAGTTAGCAGGTGGCTTACTTTGCAGCATGGGAGAACATCATAGCACAGGGAAATGAATTAACTTATTCATCACAGATTTTCTGCATGGAAGAGGAGGATAAAAGGCAGCAAATTAGACTTCTGCACTGCAGAGGCATCCTGAACTCGCCCTGTCTCTGTGTGACTCTGGTTTGCAGGTGGCCTCTACGAGACAATTCCAGTCTCTGGTCACTTGATTTGGTGAGGACAGCAGCTTGTTTTTACCTATCAGTGAAAGGTTTTAGACCCAGTGATGCAGGAAAATCTGCAACAGTCTCCTGCTCATTGGTGGAGGGATGTGTACCTGAATCTGCATATGGCCTCACTCTAGCTCCAGACAGGGTGAGTGCCATCGTGCCTGGACTTCCCTTATCTGTCTGCACCGTGGGAGGGCACAGTCATGGCTTTCTGCATGGAGGGCAGTATCCCAGGGCAGAAGGTAGCTGTGCCCTGCCTTCCAGCTGGGGAAGGGTCAGCAGGAACTCACACATGTCTCGTAGCAGAGCTGGATTCATCTGGTGTGTTGCTCGGGGTGCTTTTATGTCACTGCTACTTCAGTGTGTTCAGCAGTGAGGTGCTGGGAACTACCTCACTGTTGCCAGTTCCTTCCTGAGAAAGAGAGGCAGAACTGTGAGGCTGGGGATCCCACGAGAAGGGGCCTGAATGCTGGGTTTCTGTGTTTGTGACAGGAAGGAAGGAAGGGCTCTGAAGATGGGGGGTTTTGTAACAGCTGTCAAGCTCGTCAGTGTGCACTGCTCTCTGGGACAGGGCTGGGTTCGGGTCAGCCTCAGCTTGCACTTCTGTGGACCTAGAAATTGGCTGGCTCCAGGATTCCAAAATTCAACAGAATATTCAGGGAATTGTGGAAATCTCTGCATCTGCTCTTTAGGGCATAGGGAAGAAAAAAATCCCCTCTTCCCTGCATCCTTTGGGAGAGAGCTGAGCTGGGTTCAGTTAGCGGGTCCCCTTTACTAGGGGAGATATTTTTAATGTTAAATATTTTTCTCAGTATTTGCTGGAGCAGTGTGCTTGCCAACAGACATGGAACCATGTGATAGTAAGAGAGTGGCAAACACTCAACACTCTTAGAAGAGAGTAGAAAAGTGGAAACTTCTGTTTCTTTGTTTGTTTGGGTTTTTTTTTTTTTTGTCGTCATAGTATTAGAGGGACTAATTCCTCCTTTGTGACAATTTTATTGTGGCTCCAAAATGGACTTTGAGGATGTTGAATGTCATGCAGGAAATGGGAGAGGCATGGCTTGATATTTGACTCCAGGAAATCTTTCTAACAACAGTCAAACAAGACGTAGTTGTAAAGTTAGATGGCAAAAAAGTGATACCTGCTGGTTTTTGACTCTTGTTCCACACCCAGCAAGTTCTTAAAAACCCTTTAATAGCTCTTTTTAAACCTTGTATTCCCAAATCTAATTGGGTAATGAAAATAAATAACCACTGACATTGCTTGAGGTTTTCATCCTTTAGTTGTCATGCATATATTGAACGTTTTTGTAGCATGTAAATTTCAGAAAAATCCACTACAAGCATCTTCTCATACAGACTTCTGGACTCAATAAATGAATTTTATTAAAGGTGAAGTGCTCAAGATGAAGAGCTCACATTTTTAAAGTAATAAACATAGACTTTCTGTGTATAGAGTTGAATTATTTTTGTTCTAGATCTGTCAACTGAGTGGCATTTGGATGACACCCCAAAGTCAAGTTCTGGGCAGGACTGGAGAGTGAGCCAGAGGCTGTCACAGGGAGCAGCTGTTGCAGAGGGCAGGGCTGTGAGAGCAGGAGGAAATGTAACCAATACTGAAAAATGTGCAATACTTTGGGCAAGACCAGACTGCTGTCAAGCTGCCAAGTGAGGGGATTGTCAATTGTGTGGACCCTGAGAAAGGATTTATCTTTGAGCCCAATTCTGGCCCGCAGTAGGTGGCTGCAGCCTGTTATTTACATAAGGTCTGAGTGTGCCCAGGTGTTTTGGCAGTCTCCACAAGGCAAGGTAATGCCACAGTGCTGTACCCTGCCTTACTGGGGAGGAAATGCACCAGACACAAACTTGGCCTTTAGATTAGCCGTGAAAAAGACAACTATGTTCTCTTAGGTTTTTCTGCTCTAAATCTGGAATAATTATTACTTTAAGGCAGATATTTTTGTGTGGATGTGCTGTAAGTTGCAGATGTTTCCATGACCTATTGCAGTTGTTTTTGCAGCATGGTAGACTTTGATCCAGGCTTTGTGCAAAGCACCCCTGTGTACAGAGGGATTTCAGCTGCCTCTTGGTTCCATTTGCTTTGCTGCCTTTCTTCAGGAAATGTGTAATGATTTCTACCTGAGGTTTTCCATCCCCTTGTGAGATTTATCTGGAATTTTAATTTTAGATTAGTAAAGATAATCTCTCTTTAATAAACTTTAAACTGATGGCTTCAGATGTTTGGTGTTATCTTAATATCTGTCACTAACTCAAGCACTGTTTCTGTTCTCTTTGTGCACTACAGGACTTTCCTCTTTACCTTCAGTGGAGGAAGCTCAGCCCTTACAACAGCACTGTGTTCCCAGCTTAACCTGGCTACCTATTATTCCCTTACCTAATATTCTTATTATTCATCTTTATCATAATCATTGTAATCCTTTTGCTTCTACATCACAGGTTCAACAGTGTGACCACTCTCTTGATTATATACTCACAGCAAAGCCTTCATCTCTCTCATGGATTATAGATCTAAATTGGTAACTATCGCTTGCTTGCCATGTTTATTAGCAGTTATGTTAATTGCTCATACTCTGTTTTCTGCTTCTGATAAACCTCTCTTGTAGAACAGCATTTGTGTAAGAGTCTCTAAGGTCACGGCCTTATTTCCTTTATGAGCTTTATCCTTAGGACAGCACACATTGGCTGTAAAAAATTCCATTGCTTGGTAGAAATCTGATTCAGAATTGAACTTAATTTCTGAAAAAGAAAATAGTATTTATTTTCCAATGACAGAGCACATAAAGGAGTGAGTTTTTATAATAGAAAATTGACATAGATGTGTAATTTGTGAACTAGAATGTTTTTTAAACTTAGATGCACTTCCTAAGATGTTTTGGGGGAAAAATGCACAAGGTAGTAATGCTTTTGAGGAGGAGTTATGTTGCACATTAGTAACAGCTCTCATAGGTTACTGTAGAAATACAGAGGAGGGGTTTCACCCCATCCTCTTATCTGCATAATTAAAGAAATATGTGTTAGTGGATGATGATGAAACAGTTAAACTGTCACATTGAAATCGTTACTGGTCCTAAATAACACAAGGCAAATATAGGAAATTACAGTTTTGGCTTTAAAAATGAAGCATATCAAAAGATGTTTATAATGCTAGAACTGCCCAGAAGTTTTAATATAGAGAATACACAGGTTCATAACAAGTTGAATTTGCAAGTGTGTCTTAGGGTATAGTTTGAAGTATAAGTTGCATCAGTATGACAAGGTTTCATGGTTAACTGGAGTGACTGACAGCAGAAAAGGAGACTCTTCCCCAATTTCAGACTTCTTTTTCACAGTATTGTGAGAGAGAATGGGATATGGAAACAGCTGTGAACACACCCATGTGGTTGCTAATAAAGAGACATGTAACTTTCCAAGGTAATGAAGGTTTCTTGTCTGTGAAAGGATGAAGAAAAGCCCTCCACTAGTTTGTAGCCAAATCCATAAAGGCTGGCACACTAAAAGTCAATCCTAGCCTTTTTTTTTTTTTTTTCCCTGGCAATAAATGAATGGTGAGATACATCAGTTGATTTCTAGCCAACACTTTTAAACATTTTCTGAAGTTGGCTGTAGGCAAAAAAATGTAACAGAGCAGGGGTTACAGCGACAACTTTCAGTGATTCCCAAGAGCAGGAACACTTTCATGTTTTGTGTTGCACTAGAAACCAGTTTGAGTCTTCACCATGACGCTGGTCACAAATTGAGGAGCACACGTGCGTGGATCTATCTGTGTGACACATTTCAGTGAGCACCAAAAACAACAAAGGCTGGTTTCCCATGGAGGTGTCTTAGGGCAATAGGCTTTTTTCTTTTAAAATTCATTAGACCAAAATAGAAACTAAAGGCAGGAGAGCCACCTTGGCCTAGGAATATATTCTTTGGTGGCTAATAAGCTCTGATTAAGATTTTATTGCTTTAGAGCATTTGCAGCATCCTGCTCTTATGTGGTTTCTTTGTCTAATAAAAGATGAGCTCACACTGCAGGCTTTTTCCTCAACAGGAAAATAATAAGGTATCTCAGAGCTACAAAACTGCCTATTTCCACAAAATTAGTTGGAAGTGGCTGTGTTTGAGACCTTGTTCCCATTGCTAATGCATGTGGGGGAAAAAAGATTGTCAGTATTAATATGCTCTTAGCTACAAAAAAATAGGACTACCCAGGCAAAGAACTAAATGATGCAAGGTCTCATGCTGAAGTGTTCTCTAGGACAATCTGATTGGCAGCTTTCCCCTTTCCTGTGTAATGGGGTTTATGTCCTGTAGCAAAATCTTTTCTGTATAAGTATTTTATTGAGGATTAGTCCAAGACAGTAAAAATGGAAACAGTCAGGAGCCTCTCCTTTGCCCTCTGTGTGCCAGCTCTATTTGACCTGGTGTTCTGTAACAGAACTCTCCCTGGGCTGTATGTTGTGTGGAACAGCAGAGATGCTGCTCTCTTTGGAGCCTTCCTAAAAGAGCATCTGTGGCTGTGTGCCCAGGGAGCAGGGGTTACACTGCCAGCTAAATGGCCTTGGACCAAGGAGGGAGGACAATCCCCTGGGAGCAATTGCTGTGTGAGCCTTCAGGTGGTTTGGACAGGAGCTGCCTGACCTCAGTGTGTTGTCTCCGTTTCCCTGTGCTGCAGAATCTCCTCCAGCTGCAGAGGGCCTGCAGGAGATGGGATTTTGTGGACCTTTCTCTCAGTAGCATGGCAACTGCCACCACTTCCCACTGCTCTGTCCCCTCTGCTTGGTTTCCTCAGCCGTGCGGGATCGGGAACAGAACCAACTTCACAAACAGCCCTGCACAAGAGGAGAAGCTGTAGGAGGATTTATTTTTAACTGGGATTTCTCTGTTCTCTGAACCACCTCTCTGCAGGGTCCTCAGGGCTGACATAACTAGGGAGTGCTTGGAGCAGGAGTGAGACAACAGGTGGGAAGAGAAAGGGAGAGGAGGGGGGACCAGGAGAAAGGTCTGCTGTTCCCTGGCTTTGGGATTCAAGCACAATTTCAGGTCCAGCCCTGCAAACACTTCCAGCCCAAGTGCTGGTGGAGCACGGCTTCAGTAATGATCTGCCATCTGAGGAATAATCACAAATTACTATGAAAGTCTTTTCAGTTTCACTCTATTCACTAGAGGGGAAAGGGAAAAGTCAAATTTAAGCAAGGGGATGAAGTTTTGTTTAAAATTGTTGTACTCTGACTGCCTCTGGTGATTCAAGGCACTGACCTGCAGCATCTTCAGCCAGCACAGAGGCCAGCGAGGGCTGTGCTTCTATGACAACAGCCCCGCGTTCTGGGCAAGTATCATTTGATCTTGTTCTCTGTGTTGTGCATCTAACAAAGCTGCTCAAGCTGGCCACATTCTGTAATTGCTTTTTCAGCTGAGATCCGAAAGTCACGTTTGTAGCCAGGTACAATTCTGATTAGAGCAATCTAGGAGGGTTAATAGAGGCAGCAGTGTTTCAGTTAAAAGATCAGCTTGGAGTGTGTGGATGGTTTCTGGGAAGGCAGGGGTAGAAAGAAGATACTGATTCCTGTGTGATTAGTGCAATACATCTTTGTTAAAGGTCTGCCTCTGAATCTTTAAAAGACCAGGCTTCAAGTGATGAGGGTTTCTCACTATTTCAAGCCTATGTGAGTGGAATGGAGAAGCAGAGCTTTTAATTTTTTTTCTTCTTTAGCAAGTGCACAAGTGTTGTCAATGGCATTTGTGGAGATAAAAATGTATATGGGGAAGATAAATTACTCAAATAGAGACTTCTGTCGTCCAGTGTGGTGGTGGTACAAATCAGCTGATCACCTGATTCGTAATTTTTGCAGCTGAGATTTCTAAGGATTAGGAGGCAGTGAGTGCGTTGGCCTGAGTGTCTGAATGGAAGTTAGTCAGATGTTGAATCCTTCATTTTAGAAATTCCTGCTATGAACCACAACACATGGGTAGAAGAGCTGTTTTCTGATACACTAATCGAGAAGATAATTTGTGCTTGTGTTTTCTGGAGTGATTGCAAAGGGCTGTAGTCTGACTGGAGCAGCTGAAGTTCAGAAGAGAGTGTATCAGAATTCTGCTTGTGGGAAGATTTTAATGCATTCAGTGCAGCTGTTCACTATTGAGCTACTGATAAATTTCTTCAGAACCTGCCCTTGTGGATGCAGTCTGTGAACGAAATGTCTGCTGCACCAGCCCTTTTCTGTGTGAGAAAGTTGCATATGTTTAATCAGAGATAAACAGTTGTGCATATTGTACTGAAGTTTAAACTGGGTTAGTTTTGGTTTGTTTCCCCTCTGCTGGAAATTGAAGTTAAATTATCATCCCCATTTAAACTGCCTTGGGATAGCATTTGGGTTTATAGTTGGGAATTTTGAACTGTTTGTTTTGGTTTTGTTTGGGTTTATGGGGTGTTGCTATTGTTGCTGGATTTTTTTCAGCGAATGGGTGAAGTCCTGTTTCAGGTGAGACTTGCTAAGAAGGAAAGTATTTTGGCACATGGTGAGAGTAGACATTGGAGAGAGTTTTGTTCCCAAAGGTGCCTATGAATTTGAGTTGAGAAGCAAATTAACTTCTGTGGATGCTGGGTGAAGGAGAGGCTTCCATCACTGCTCAGTGCCCTCTGACTCTGCACACGAGTAGCCCAGCCCTGGTTTGGATGAGTAGCTGCTAATTAGTACTGTCATTGCACCAATTTGTCAGCCCTGTGACTGGTTATAAGGAGCCAAGACCTTTGCTTATTTGATGTGTGGTAGTTTCAAACAGCATGAGAGATGAAAAGTGTGGTATATCTGTTAAAAGGTAAAATTTCTTTATCCTCCTCTGTAGTAATTTGGTTTGTGTAGTTGTGTTCTGTACAGCCAGAGATGAAAAGTCAGAGTCTTGCTTCCTTTCACCAAGTGTCTGAGCTGCACACATTAGAGCAGCCAGGGCTGCTCACAGCCCTTAATGATTCGTATTCTGCTGTTGGTTTTTTTTTTGTTTCTGAATCTAAAAGGGGTAATTTATCCACTCCAAATGCTGTCTGTACCCCCACCGAGCCCTCACAATTTATACATTGCTGTTTTTTCCAATTGCAGTCATAGGAGTAGATAGGTGTTGGCTGGATTTAAAGTTTCCAGCTGAAATTCCTTTTTTCGTCTTTTCCCATTGCCCTTTTTTCTTCCTTCTGTAAATATTAAGCATAGAACTTTCGTAAGGATAAAATGGTGGTGGGGCATGCACTGGAAATTTGAATTTTTCCATAGAAGTAGTAAAAGCCATTATTTAGCTTTATTTACCTTGGAGGCTGCTTGATGAATTGCATGGTTGGATGCACTGTCAAAGACTGTACTTCTTGGTTGCAGTTTATTGGAGCAACAGAAGTGGCACCTTGCCACTGGAGTAAAGAATGCTGTTTCCCCACGAGTATTTGAACAATCTGCAGTAGCCATCTGTTATTCTGTTAAGCACAAAGCAGTGCAACAGGTGTATTTCTTGGGTTTGGAAGTCTTACCAGCACGAGTGAACACTAAACAGTATTAAAGCCAGGATTTAAAAGAAGATTTCTGAGTGTGCTCCTCTTCAGTCAGCAGATACAGTGGTTATGACATTAGAAAGTAGAGAGATAACCTAAACATATGGTACACAGTTAAGGAAAACAAATGCTGAACTGCTCTTAAATCTGTTCTTTTTCCATGTTTGTCATTTTCTTAGATGGCTTCAGTAACAGATGCCAGATTCAGGCAGAAAGATACTTCAGACCAAAATTTTGATTACATGTTCAAGCTCCTGATCATTGGCAACAGCAGTGTGGGTAAAACATCCTTCCTCTTCAGATACGCCGACGACACCTTCACTCCAGCCTTCGTCAGCACGGTGGGAATCGACTTCAAGGTGAAAACAGTGTACAGGAATGACAAGAGAGTGAAGCTGCAGATTTGGGTGAGTGCCAGCATTTTCAAAGATGCTTTATATTAATCCCAGCAAAGGTGGGATGGTAAAAAAAATAGCTTGTTTGGGAGTGGATTTTTGGATTGGTATGGATTTTGGTTGTACGCTCTGTGTGGCTGGACCTTTGTGTCCCTGCAGTGAGCTGAGGGAGTTCTCTTTGTGTTACTGTCTCACTCAGCTGGGGAGGGTCCTGGTGTGGGCTGAGCAGCTGCTCTACATCTGTGTGAACTCTACACACAACTCATACCATCATTTTATGGCCTCTACATTAGATACTTGTATCTTCCTGCAGCTCCTGTACCTGCTCAGCAGCCCATTTCTACCCAATTTCTGCCCCATCTAAGAGCTTAATCTTCTAATTGGTCTACATACACTTGACTTATAATTCTTTAATAATTGCATTTAAATGTAAAATTACAGTAATCACATCTGGGTTTTTTATTTATTATGGTGATCTTGAATAGTGATAATCTAAAATAAAGTAGGGTTTGTTTTGTACTACAACTACATGATTCATTTTATTTTGTGTTGCTGGGTGCAATGTACAATGAATTATTTGATAAAAGATCCTTTTCATGTTGTAAAATCTTGGCATTGAAACTAAGGTAGGTCACCTGATATGAAATGGATTGATTTAATTTAGAGATTTGGCAATAAAAACGTTTTTACTTCAGACCCTATAAACAACTAAAGATGAGTTCCATTTGGTTGGTCTTTCTGAATTTTGAAACATGAAATTTTCTAAGAAGTTGTGTAAAAGCAAGACAGAAAACACCATAAAATATTAGACTTTTTTTTAAAAGATACTGTGATTAAAGTGAATTAAGCAATAATCTTAATTAAATCTGTTAGAGGGCTTTGGGGCAAAAAGGGCTTTAATAACCTTAAACTTCTTATGAAAAGAGATATCAGGTGGATTCCTCAGAGGGTGCTATCCATAGGACCTGTAATATTGGAGTTACCAGCAACATTGTTGATTTAACATTTGTTTTTAATAAAAGGTACACCTAACTGTTGGACAGTTTCCAGAGTAACTTGTGTTCTGTTCTTCTTTTTGCATGGATCCCTGACATAAGTCATGATTCAAGGACCTTATCAAAACCACTATGTGCCTCTATCAAAACCACAGCATTTGAACTTGTCTCCTGCCTGTTCTGAGATTATATTTGTCATTTCCATGTGTTCTCCAGGCTACCTGCAGCAGTAGTGGGGTCCATTAGCATACCAAAACTATGAGTTCCTATGTGTAGGAAGAAAGAGTTTTCATACCAACCTGTCTTTCAATTACTTTTAAAAATTATTTACAGCTGCTGTTGAGTTTCTGGGAGTGTGGGATTCTGTGGCTCCATTGAACCCTTTGCTCTGACTTACAGTTTTCCAGTCATGTTGACACTTTTTCAATTATGCTCCCCCTAAGCTGGGCATTAAGCCTTATCTGAATCAGGTTTAATGTGAAACTAATCGAAGAAGGAGAAGGTACAAGTGTTTTACTTAACCACTTCAACTGTTTTTCTAAAATCCAGAGAAAAGCACTTCTAGGAACCTCTGATGCTCTCTTCTCCACAGCCCCAGGGTTTTTTCAGTTTAGGGGTGCTTGTGGAGCTCTGAAGTGAGAACAGCTGTGGCAGACTGGAGGTGCTCAAGGGCTGTGCCAAATAACCTTGTTCTGTGTTCTGCAAGTCTCAAGGTGAGAGGGAAGTTATTACTGTTGTGCTGTCATCCAGAGAGGTCTGTGATCAGTGGGACTTTCTCTACATTGCCTGTTGCCTGTGTTGAACAGAAGAACAGGATATTTGGGTGCAGGACTCAGCTGCAAAGAGTTCCTTTTGTTGTCTTAAAGCTCAGAAAAATTCACTGTGCTTTTTACAAGCAGCTGCACGTGAAGACTGGGAGCTGTGTCAGTAAATGTCTCTCTGGCCTGACTCGTGGTTTTGTTTCTCCAGCAGAAGCTGATGAGCATTTTAAAGCCAGAGATCTTGCACTTGTGTTTGTGCTGAGTTTGAGGAAGTGTGTTTTGTGAATCGGGATTGGACAAGTTATCACATGGAAGGATGAGAGGAGAGTGCTCCTCTGTTTGATTTTGGTGTCATTAGTGGGCCTCTGGCTTTGTTGACATTAACGCCTCAGTCACCCAAATTGCTATTTTAATAATCAGTTGTGCTTGTGCCTAAGGAGTCTGGAAAATGATCTGCTTTGAAAAGACTTGAAAGGAATATCTCTTTAGCTTGAGAGGAATGGGACACAGCAGAGATATCCATGATGTTTTCAAGGCAAAAGGACAGCAGTGCTGCTGTATATGGAAACAGTAAAATGGTTCAGAGGGGTTTATGAAATAATGTTTTGTTGGCTTTTTTTCCTCTTTCTTTAAAGAACACCAAGATCAGTTGACTGTGTTTTAAATTAAAATATTTTCTGTCTTGTTTGAATGGTGGTGTTTTGTTAATAGAATAAATTAACCTTTTTGAGAACATTCATTTTGTAGTTGGGTGAGGCTTAGTAATTTAATATCCAATTACAAACATTATTTACATAAATATATTAATACATGTTGAATATATATAACATACCTATATATTATATAGATATTTACATATCTACATAAATGCAATTCTTGGATTAGATTTTTTTTTTTAATGCCACTGGGATGTGTAATAATACTTTCATATAAAGCATCTTCGTTATGATTTGGTTATAAGGAGTCAATTTATAATATCTCTCTGCATTTCTTGACCAAGTTTTGTATTCCCAGAATTGCTAATTACTGTTTCCTGGAGGAAAACGATTGTATTTTCAGCTAGGTATGTTTTTTTTATTATAAATAAATCTCAAAGGTGACATTATTATAGTCTTAGCAAATGCAAACAGTTAATACTTAATGCAGAGTTCAGGTTGCCTAGCAGCTAGAGAGGGCCACTTTGTCCAGATCCAGATGGAAGCAGGGTGAATGAATAAAAGTGATTTCAGTTCTAGGTAAGAGCAAGGTGAGATTTGTTTTTCTCCTTTCTGTGCATTTGTGTGTCTATTGTGGTGAGGAATGATGGTGGTGAGAATGCTCAGGAGCTCTGCTGTCAATGTGGCATCGAGGGGAGCTGCTGAGGGGCAGCCTCTGGCCGTTTCTTCTGGCCCAGCCTGGGTTCATTACAGGAACTCTTGGCACAGGCACATAAATTAACTGATAGAAAGTCATTGGCAGGGTTCATCCCCAAACACCTGCACACCACCCAACACATACTTTGTGTGAGGAATTTGATTTCATTTCCATTATACTTTGGTGCAGCACCCTACACAAGGGACCCTCAACATTGATGTGATTAATAATAAACACAACTAAATACAGGGTTTGGCAGCTGATGTTACAGTTGAAACTGCTTTCAACCCACCTTGTAAAAAGCATCAGGGATTAAATCTAACTTCAGGTTAAAAGGCAGAAAGGCTGTGATGTTCACACAGAGGCAGCATATTTAGACTGCAGTATGATTTTTCTTTTAAGGAGTTGTTTATCAGAATTAAACTGCTAGGATGAAGGTTTTTCCTTCTCATTAACAAAAATGTCTCTGTGGCTCAACTGCTGAAACCTGTTGGGACGTGAGATTAGCTGTAGTGGATGTCTGAAACACGTGTTACAGCTCTCAGGCACAGCTGGGGAGAGGGTACAAAGCAATATTGCTCTGGGTTTTTAGATCTTTAAAACCAGAAATATGACAACTGCTAATTATATTGAGTGGCAGTTACCACTACAAAACAGGAAAGTGTAAACCAACACAACCCCCCTGCTGTGTAGACATCCAGAAGGCAAATAGTGTCTTTAAAAGCTTTTTGTATCAGGCATTGCCTGGCTGACAGGATGATCTTGAGCAGTTCGCCTCTTAGGGAAGGGATTCAAGGAAGTAACACTGGCAACTGAGTTCTTTTTTTTCTTCTTTTTTTTTTTTTTTTAATTTTCAGGAGGTAAAATTAGAACGCCATCATATTTGATTGTAAATTTTAATGTTAATTGCACACTTAACCAAATGCTAATTATGCAGTTCAGATGAGAGAGTCATCTATTCCCAAGACATCCTATTCCTGTCATGGTTTTGCTAAGTTCCTTGGAAGCACTGACTTCAGGCTTGAATGCTTGCACAAAACTTATTTCTTAAAAAAGAGATAATAAGGTTCAGTAATTAAATGTATAGACGTGTTAGTGATGGGTGTCCCTAAAGCAGTAATGGGCCTGATTCTGCTTTTATAGACTCACAGTTGTTGTGAAATCCTCTGAGTTGCTGTTTAGATGAAGAACTAGAATGGAGAAATTCATGATAGTGAAAAGATAGTGAAAGGTTGGTCCTTGTAAGGGAGTCAAGGATTACATTTTATTTGCAGCATTAAGGACTTACTGGGTCCCAGAAATGAAAATCATTGTGGGTGAGTGGATGTAAAGCACTGCTTCTCATGATAAAATAAAATGCAGAATATTTGACTGGGGAAGAGATGCAATAACAGTGTCTGTAATTCAATTCCAAGGTCTTGGTTATATCTCAAGTAGTAATACTTCTGCTTTGAGAAGAACTTGGTGCTCATGCCACTCTGAATGGGTTTTAAGATTAGAGTTGCAAGGGTAATACAAAGGAGAGAAATAAAAACTTGACAAATAAGACCCAGATGGCTCAGTTACCCCACTCACTATTGAATGTATTGAACAGCCTAATCTTGCTGAGCAGGGCATTGCTGTGTTTGCAGTCAAACAGTTGACATGGAGGGTTTATTTCTGTTTATAGTTAATCATCTCAATCTCATTGTTATCTCATTATAACTGCATTACAGTGAAGGCCAAATTCAACTTCAGTCTAAGCTCTGATACCACTGCAGTTATCCCTGCTGACAATACTGGATTTGCTCTCACTGCAGGTGCAGTATCTCTCTTTGTGCTCCATCTTTGCAGAGTTTCTGGGTCCTTGGAGGCCTTGTTTTGTACATTTCAGTAAAATGAAGCATGTTGTGTTCAGAGGTACCAGGCTGTATCCAGGGGCAGTGTCGAGTGTGTGTTTGTTGATAAAGAGCTGTTGGTAGTTCAAAGGTTTGGACCTTTCCTAGAGAAAATGGACCTGTGCTGATTGTTTGTCCAGTAGAGGAAAAGCTGTACATGGGAAATTTCAAGGCAAATTATTCACTTGATGTAATGAGGCAGTTAAGGTTTGTGAGGACAAATGAATTGACAGCCTCCTGATGTTTTGCATTTAATGCTTTTTTACCAGAAATTTGGAATAGATATTTTGTAGTAATTTCATATAAAGTCTTAGACTTGTGTGCCTCAAAGCCTTTTCCTGTTGTCCTGGTCTCATCAGAATCACCCTCATTATGAGTTTCTTTCACAATTTTATCTTCTGCATAATGACTGGGTATATTCTATATTTAAATATGCTGTGTGGCACTATGATCAGTTATGAGATAACACAATGGGTGGAACTGATGAGTTCTCATAGTGTTTGTCCCAAGCGAGCATGTACTTAAACTGTGTCAAATTTGGTCAGATGAGAAAATGTAACTACTGTGCTTACTCACATTTATAACTTTCATGCATTGTGCTGTCTGCTGCAGTGTCATGTTTATGCAACTCTTGAGTACCTGAATGGCTGATTTTAGAACTAAAAAACGGCAATCCCTACTCCCAAAAATGTTCTACAGGTGTGAGAAATTGTACCCTACAGCACAACTGGAGTACCTAGGAATTTAGCAGCATAAACTTTTATTTATTTTCTGTTGTCCAGCTGTTCAACATCATCCTGATTCATTAAACAGCATGAACTGAGCTCCCAGAGATAAGCACTGATTTTCTGTGTTCTGTGGCATTGGAGGCGTTGTACTCTGCAGACAGAAGTAAACATTCATGAGAAGTACCAGAAACTGGACAAAAAAGCAGCACATTCCTGCAGTGGGGAGAACTGGGAGGCCTGTGGCTTGCTGGTTAGGTTCTCCCATCTGCAGAGCAATGTAATGTTCGCCAGGTGACACTGATCTCAACCCAGGTTTCTGATGAGCTGTTCTGGCTGCCCAGCAAACACTAATGGGAGTGACAAAGTAGGAAACATAAATCCTGTTTGGGGTGAGGTGTATCTTCCAATAGCAGCTTAGCACCTCACATTTTATGGCCAGGGGTCATGCCACTGCAGCCCAAAATTGTACCCTAAGCATCCCAGTGTATCCTGTTCTGCTTCTGCCACAGTCTGGGTTTGCAGCATTGCTAAGATGTTCTTCCATCCAAATGGAGCTGCCAGTCCCAAGTGTCCTGCTCAGCTCACACATGGCATCCTGCGCTTCTGTTGTGCACTTACATCTTGTTTGAAAATTCTTCTAGTATTGTCAGTCCTGCTTTGCATCCATTTCTGTTCTAATCAGATACTCACTGCTTCACTACTAATTTGTGTTAGAAACTGAAACAGGAGGTGGCAGGAGTGTTTGAAACTTGAGGGGAGCAGGTGTAAGTGCAGCAGATAAACACTGTGTTATGAGCTACTGTGCTTCATTAACTGAAGTACCTTTGTGTGATATATGACTCAAGCGATTAAACTTTGTGTATTACTCAAAGAAGGCTCGATGGTGGTGTTTTCTCAGCCAGATTCTGGCTGGTTTGTCTTTCTGACAAACTGATCCAGACATCTGCAGCAGTGCTAGAGGGTAAAGTCATGGTGAGAGAGCGGCGTCTGTGGATTCGTGTGTGCACATAACCTGGTGCTGCCAGGTTTTACTGTCCCTCTGCTTTCCTTGCAGCCAGAGCAATAAAACAGAACATCCAGGGGACCTGTGCATAGGCTGTTTACGAGGCAGAACACTCACCCTACTGCTGTTTTTGCTTTTGCATGTGCTTATTCAAAGATTCACCTGCTGCTTCCCCTCGGTGGGTCCCTCGGTCGGCGCTGCTGCCGTGGCAGTTGTGGAGCTGCTGCGTGTTCCAGTGCCATGGTAACTGCATCCTGCTCTGCTGGCTGCCAGCGGGCACCCAGCCTGCCCAGTTGGGAAAGGCAGCAAGTGCTCCAAGTGCCAAATTGTGGTAGACTGGCATGAGTCAGCTTTGATAAGTCCAGGTGGAGTCCTTTACCAACCACTGCAAGTCTTTTTTTTTTTTTTTTGATAGAAGAAAGAGAAATAACTCTCATCAAATGTGTTTTAGATTTTTTTTTTGAACTCTAAAAGGCTAAAAAATGCATTTTCATTGGAATTACCACCAAGTGCTAAATTGCTTTCTTGCTCTGCAGTTTAACGTCATGCTGTACACATTTCTGTAAGGCTGTGCCACTTTTCCCATTGTTTTCTCTTGTCTCTGTGTTGTGCAGCCCAGCTTGCTCTTGGAGACGTTAGAGAGCACCTTTGTCAGCACTTTTGCACTAACTGCACAGTGACTTCTTGCAGAGTACTGTCATAACAACATTTAAAATCATGGAGTTGTACCTAAGAGTGAGCAAGTAGAGCTGGGGAAAAGCGAGGAAATCTTATTTCTTTTTGCAGAAGAAATACTCTTGACTGTGATAAAGCACACAGGTGCATCACTTAATTACATGGAATAACAACACTGGAAATTTACAGCAAGCAAGGGTAATTAAGGAAGGCATTTTTCAAGTCTTCCATGTACGAGAATGGAATGATGGGCCATAATAATTTCTGTGCTTCTGTTACCCTCTCTTGGCCCTCACCAGCACTGAGGGCTGGTGCTGGGAAAGCAGTGTAGTGAGACACTGAGGGGAGGTTGTCTGCAAGAGGGAAGGCTGTGCTCAGTGCAGCATAATGGGGCTTGCAGCGGGCCTGGCTTAGCTAAAGCACAGCTTCAGCTTACTCTGCTGTGCCTTTTCCACCTCTGTAGTCCTGCCTCTGGCACGTGAGGGCCTGTGCAGACAACTCCACTGTGCAGTGCTGATGTGTCCTAAAGGGGGCAAGAGAGTACAGTCAAAACCGGGGCAAAACTTGTGCAGAACCGAAGCAGGACCATGAAAAGAAAAGCCCCTGAAGTGCCTTTAATGAAATCATTAATTACAGTGGAAAACAGCACCAAAGAGCAGTGCTATAAATGCTGGCTTGCAAGCAGCAACGAGTGGCCCTGAGCAGCCATCCCAGGAGGGCTGGAGAGGTGGAATTTCTGTCACAGAAGTGTCAGTCTGTGTGAACTCCAGGTGGATTCCAGGGAGGTGGTTGGGGTCTGGGCTTCCTGAGATGTGGAAGGGGGTATGCATTTGGCAAAGCTCTTCAGCCTGTTTTTATGCACCCTTCCTCACCAAACCCCCTCCCTGGGTTGTTTTCCTAAGTGTGAGAGTGAAGCACAGAAGGGACTTGAATGGGTTGGCTGATTGTGGGAACTCAGAGCTTTAGATGAGCAGTATTTCTGTACTGATGCTCATTCTGACTGCGGTGGTATAATTATGCAACTGCTGCAAATCCATACTTGTTTAAGGTGCCTTATCTGAGCTAAAATGATCTTCTCTTTTAGAAGAATGCGCTGCATTTTGAAAATAGTATGCAGGAAGAGCCACTACTGCAAAGATATTAAATGAGGTTAATCTGTGAGAACTGCTTAGTCCCTCCTGACTTTTTAGGGGGTTGAAAGGGTGAGATTAATAATTTCCTTCCACTTACACTGGTTAATGGTTTTAGAGAAAAGCAAACTCTTGCAAGGGAAGAATCTGCATAAAGTCCTCCTCTGTGATGTACTTTCTACTGTTCTGAGTTGCACATGCCACAGTAGCTTGTTCAAAGTTGTGACCATCCTCCCAAAGTCTTGGAGATGTTTCAAATTACTTCAGTTTTTCTGCTAAAATTCTGATATGAATATGTATAGGAGCTACTTAGTATTCAAGAGACTGCAAGAAATCAAAAGGGAACAAATTCAGTAAAAACACACCATTGTCATGGCAAAACTATGATCTCAATAATCTTTCACCTAAATCTGGAAGTGGTCCTGTTCTACAGGATATTTACTACTTTAACACGAAATTTCACCTGACTGAGTGGAACTTGCAGAATCTGACTGAAAGTTGGACACAGCAGCACCTTTGCATCAGTGCAATGTCAGCTGAAAGTGATTTTTCAGTTCTCCCATCTGCAGCAGTGGCTGTGGGAATCCTCCCTTGCCCACCTGGCTGGGAGACCAGGAAGCAAAACTGATCTTGCTAAGAGATGGTAAGGTAGCCACCTGCCTTAGCATTTACAAACCCTCAGTGCTCAAATAGAAGGAAAAGAATAGCTTTATTTTCCATTAACTGTGTGCAAGGTGTTTATTCACTCTGGTCCTGAAAGTATCAAACATGAGCATCCCTTTTACTCCAGCTGGAATCTTCAGAGTTTTCAACGCCCTGGAATGGCAGCTGTTTATTCTGCCTGAGAATGCATCCTCCAAGTAATGTTGTATTATCCTATAGCTGTGAAAGACAGTTCAGTCAGTTTGATGGTTAAAAAAATACAGACTTTAAAAAAAAAACCAAAACAATAACCCAACCAAAACCCCAATACAAAACCAAACTGCTTTTTATCACCTAATACAAAGGCAGAGAAGAAGTGGTATTTGTTTTGTTGGTTATAATGTCAGAATCTATGCAATAGCCCTCTTTATCTTTTCTCTCCTTTTTCTTTTTTTAAACTATAGCCTCTGTGGACAAGAAGAATTGTAGCATTGATTTCTTTTCTTACTATATTTTTTTGTGAAGGAAGCTGCGAATATATCCAGACTATCAGATTTGCTAACTTCTCTGGGACTGTTATCAGGAAATATGAGAACTAGATCTTTCACTTCTTGGCTACTTATTATACAGATATTAAAAAATTGATAAAGGTTTAATTGCCCTCATGCCACAGGTGAGTCTGCTGTGTTCTGCTAAAATCTGTCTGCTCAATAAAGTACTTGTTCAAAATAATCTCTCAAAGGGAGATGCTGAGTGACTTTTACAGCTGTGACTCATTGGATCTTCATTTTTTAGATGAAAAGATTCCCAAGACATATTAATTTTAAGATCTCATCTATTAAATTCTTGATTAATAACAATAAGAGTATTAGTTTGATGGTATGTCAAGGCTTGAGGGATTAATACATCCAGTGTTTTCTCTTCAGAAGAGGAGGGATGGTTCATTTTTTCACAGAGAAGGACTTGGCAAAGACCCATTTGGAACTAGAACCCCTCAGCTGAGAGAATGGAAGCTTTGCAGTAGTTGTCTCCCTATGAGGTGCAATCAGGAATCCAGTTCCCCAAATGAATTGATCTTCCCTTCATCCAGAGGACATGGAGCACCTGTGTGTGTGCAGAGGAAGGGTTGGGGGTTTTCAGGAATGAAATCTGTACTGGCATTGGTGATTACCTCCTACTCCTAAAAAATGAGCTCTTCCTCAGTTTTACAGCTCTGCCCAGCACAGGTGGCCCTTTGAATTCAAATTTGAATTGGAGCATTTCTAGCAGGAGCTTCTGACCCCAGAGAAGATATCTTCCAGAGTCAGGAGGGTGTCCTGTGTAAAGAAGTGTCCTCTCTTGGGAGTCTTGGTGCCTTGGTTCTCAGCTTTGGCAGTCCCAAAGTGTCACTCAGCTCCCACAGGTAGCTGCAAAATCCTGCTAGTTTAACTTTGCTATTATGATTGATCTCTTCATTCACTCTGAGTAATGAATGGAACAGAAAATTGTGTTTCTTTGTTTTATTGAGTAATGCAAGAGAAAATTGTGCTTCCTTTACTAAACAACCATTGCCAAAAATAGCACCTGACTATATTTTATGTCTCTTTTTCCTTACTATTATTTCACTACACTAAATGCAATCTTTTTTTTTTTCCCCCCTTTGGATTTCTTTCCATCTTTGTGCCCTGGAGCTGCAAACAGCAAATTTTCTGAGTCATATAAATGTTCTGAGACATCAAATTAAGTATAAACTGGAGAATGAGTTCTCAAAAGGTTGTGAATGCTGCTGACGTCAATCTCAGATTGAAATAAGAAAGAAGATATGGCTGGCAGATCCTGTGAGCAGGACTGTAAGCACACTTATGCTAATTCTGTTGTTGGAGGAGAAATTGTGTTTTTGTAAATGAAGGCAATAGTCCCAACTGAAGACTTAGCAGGCATTCATCTTAGTAACCAGATGATCTTGAGCTTTCATACTTTACGCCAAAATTTGCCTTCAGCAGATTCAAACGAAATTGCTTGGAAGTGACTAAAATGAATGGCAGCATGCTTTCTGCTTCCTCAGCTTGTAATATAATTCAGTTTTCCAGCTCTACTGCCGCAGAATTCTTCCTTCAAAGTGACATTGCAAAGGATGGGGGTTTTTTTATGAACAGAAGACTGTGATGAACCTATTTAGAGATTTTTCTTGATTGTCTCTGGCACAGAACAGAATTTTGGAAGTAGCAAGGAGTCATGAAAGTCAATATGTCTTATGAATTATTTTGATAGCATGGAACATTTATCTTGTAGAAAGCTGTTAGTAATACTGTTTTTGAAGTTAAATGCATGCAGATTGCATATCCATATTGATTTGATGGGGCTATTGAAAGTTCCTATAGGTGTGGTGAGAAAAGTGCAAGAAATGAATAAGGGAAAGGGATGCTTTTTTGTGGAAACTACAGGGAAGTTATTTGTTGTTAGCTTATCAGTGCAGAATGTTTTTATGTGTGTGCATATTTTGCCTTTAGTGAGTGCAGCAGTTCAAAATTGAGAGATAACTGATGTATTTGTTGACTATTTTATCCTACCTCCATTCAGATGGTTCACTGGAATCCTGCACCCAGCTGTCCATTATTAGTGCTGCAGTGATCACTCTGAGTCTAGATGTGTTTTGACCAAAGGTATGTTTCCACTGGTGAAATAGGAATTAAAGATGTTTAGCCCTTTCTCAAATCAAGCTGTCTTTTGGAGAGAATCTTACAGCAGCAGATACAATAGTGCCAGGTTCAGAGAGACCAAAGTGAATAGAAGTGAGCCCAGAGGTACTGAAGGAGCAAGGTAATGTGATTGCTGGTTAGCTGGATCAGGGCAGCAGAGGGAATGCCCCCACCAGGTATCTGTATTGTGCTCAGGTGCCTTCCTGATGCTGTGAAGAATTTTTGACAGATTTATGTGGGAAGTCAGTTTTCAGATTGGTGGCACAGCAGGTAGCTGGGTATGAAATATTGCAGTCAAGGCCAGTATGAAAATAAACAAGAAATATCCCTTCAAATTTAGAGATTAAATACAGACTGGATTTACCTGCAGGTAGCCAGCAGTGGCTCAGTGGGAAAGTAATGAAGTGGGACTGTCTAGCTGGGTACTTGGTAAAAAATGTGCTTTTACTCTGATGCTGAGGAGAGTGCAGGGAAAGAAGTTCTGGCTCTTGAAGAGTGTGCATGCTGCTCTGTGAATAGAAATAACAAAGAAGAGCAGCCCCAGGGGTTAGTGCTGCTGCCAGCTCAGAGGACACCAGAGTGAGCCTGTCACAGGGCTCAGGCTTCAGTCACAGGCTCCTTTTGGAAGGGGGACCAAACCCCATTAATTTGCAGTCCTTTTTCTACCATAACTCCTTGGTCACCTCTGAAAGGAAGAACTAGGCAGTGATGACAAATATTGTGACTGAACATGTATCAGCCACTGAGATAGGAGATAACGTGTCTGGTGTGTGTGCTGACAGTAGAATTCTAAGGCTTCTGGCCAAAAATGATCAGAGATCATCTGGAAGTCACAGTATACAATTTCATCAGTGAGGAAGAGATCTGTAATGGATGAGATCCTTTAAATTACACCTATAGGGCTTAAAAAAAGTTTCAAGTTGAGAGTCTGTGGGGTATAAAAAAGGGTCTGGGGAATTTGCCTGATTCTGCATGGAGGAGGAAGACAGGTTTTAGTGTTTCAGTTATAGAAATATTTTAATGTTGCAAAGGTAGTCTGCTACAAGCTGATTTATTGGCGATTGGCTTCTAAGTCAAGAAAATGTTTCCCGTTATGTTACTTATGTAAAGTTTTACATAATTATACTTCTCCACAATTTTGTATCTATTGCAGAAACATCAATTTCTGATCGCTGTTTCAATCAGAATTTTGTACTATTCAGGACAGGATGCTGAAACACTTCAGTTTATAATCGGAGCTGCCACAGGTATTTCTTTACCCCATGGTGATTTCTTTACCCCTTGGTGATTCCTCTACCCCATGGTGAATGAGCACAGAGACAGAGAAGTATTTCTGTTTCCTGAAGGTTCCTGTTTCTGATTAACCAGCATAAAAATTAATATCTGTTGAATTGATGCTTATCAGAATTCCTAAACAACTCTTCTGCCTCCAGCAGTGACACTCGATTATGTTTTTCACTCCTAAGCCTCTTAGAGGTTTAGCATTTATGAATCCCCTCTAATACTTTGCTTGACACATTTGGTTAGGCATATGACAGTGATCAGCTGAGAGAAAAACAAGTCATTTCATCAAGTACAAATTGAGGCTTTTAGTAAGGAGAGTGGAGAGGCAAGCAAAGGTTTCCTGCTGTTTGAAGTCAGAATAGAACAGGCTGTTAAAGTAACTCTAATGCATTTAATACAAAAACAGGCTATGTGTCCACTTCCCAGCCAGCTTCAGGCAGTCCACCACAGCTGGTTTTGTGAGCAGTTGTAGGAGGGAGGCTGAGGACTGGCTGCACTGAAGAGAAGTGGCTCAGGTCTCACCTGGTGCCTCAGGATGCCGAGCACGCTGAGGGTGTGTATCTTACACTTGATATTGGTTCTGCAGCTAAGCTGTGGCATAAAACCCAAACACAGGGCTCTGAAGGGCTGCCCACTCAGTGCCCCCTGGAATGCAGAGTAGCTGCTCTAGTGGGGAGGAGGCAGCCCTGGTGCTGATTGGGGTGGTGGCTCCTGCAGCCCCTCGGTGCTCGCTCGCTCATGACCCTCCTGCTCAGAGAAATTCAGCAGCGGCTGGAGGAGGAGGTGCAGCTCAGCCAGCCTGGGTAACCTCGCAGCAGGGGCTTCACAGGCAAGGCTCCTGAGCATTCCTGCACTACCAGTGATGTTAAGAAGTAGTTGGTATTGTAAGCAGGTGCATTCCAGCTCGGCATACCTTGACAATCTGACAGCAGCCTGATGTTTAACTAGGTGGAGTAAGTGATGACTCGAAATACCATCACATAAATCTTGCAAATGGTACCACAGCTGAGCCTCTGGGTTTGCCTGGTGAATTGTGATTTCTCTGAAGTTCTGTTTGATCAGAGACTGAGCTCTTCCTTTAATCCTTGATTGGGACCCCACAGAGACAGCAGGTATTGTGATGCATCACTAGTGACTAATTTCAACAAGTCAGTTAATTTCTCCTTTGGAGCTACACAAGGCTGGTTGAAAATAGTTAAATGTTGGTACTTTAATGGAAATTGTCCTAATATTGCCATGAAATGGAGCTGCAGAAAGAAGCTTCCTACAGCTGCACAGTCTTGCTTTGGTATACATTTCAGCCAGCATATGGTAGGCATTTTAACTGAACACATGGAGAACTAATTTGATTTGAGTTGATTGATTTTGATTACTGACATGAGGATATGCTAATGAGAAGCAATCCAGCATGTCTAAAGATTGTTTCGATTTCTAGCACAGCTGATACATGTTTGTGTCATATGCATGAAAAGTAGGGGAGAAAATGTTGTCTATTTTGAATTTTTTCTCAGTGGTTTACTCTGTGGTGAACAGGAGGACACATATTATTCTGATTGCAGCTTGACAACACATTCTTCTGTCAGTACAAATTAGGACTGATTGAATATATCTAGCTAGGACAGGTGTAGTTTTTGCATCAGGAAATGGGCAATACTGGTAGCTGTAAAAAACCTCAAGCCACTTTTCAGGAAAACTTCTGTGGATCAGGAGGTGATTCTAAAAAGTTTCAGAAGGAGGTTGTTCACTAGAGGTCTGTGAGGTCTAGGAGACCAGCTCAGACCAGTGTCTTTGAAATTGGTTTGTAAGTTTTTAATTTACTGGAGCCTGTTCAGTTTAGATGTTTGTGTACATGTTGCTTAGGGAGAAAAAACCCAAAATATCATAGTGGAGGATTTTCAGAGAAGGTGGATTATTGGATGCAACATCTCAAACCTGAGGCTAAGTGCTCTTGAGCATTCAGTTGTAGGTAGGAAGCCTTGCTGCTGTTTTGTGTGGGTGTGAACCAGCCAAGCTATGAAGTGCTGCTCTTTGAAAAGAAGTGGAACACCTTCCTCGATGTATTTATTCCTCCTGCTCTCTCAAAAAGTCATATCAACTTACGTAGATTAGGATCCTGCAAATGCTGAACAAACATGTATCACTCTAAATATACAACTTAAAACCAGAGGAGCTGGTTGTTCTACCCTTATGAAAATGGATTGAAATAAGAATCTTTCCAAGTGGTCAGTAAATGAAGCTGGGTCATAGCAAATCTGTTGCTCTCCTTGATGGGAGACTTAGAATCAGAGTTGGTTAGGTTGGAAAAAACCTCTTAGGTGGAGTCCAACTGTTTATCCAGCACTGCCAAGCCTACCACTAACCCATTTCCTGAGATGCCACATCCACTTGTCTTGAAATACCCCCAGGGATGGTGACTCCACCACTTCTCTGGACAGACTGTTCCAATGCCTGACCACCCTTCAGTGAAGAAATTTTTCCTACTATCCAATTTAAACCTCTGCTGGTGCAACTTGAAGCCATTTTCCTTTGTTCTATCACTTCTTACCAGGGAACAGAGCCTGATCCCCACCTGGCTATAACCTCCTTTCAGGGAGTTGTGGAGAGTGATGAGGTCCCCCCTCAGTCTCCTTTTCTCCAGGCTGAACACCCCCAGCTCCCTCAACTGCTCCTCATCATCCCTGTGCTCCTTCCCCAGCTCCACTGCTCTTCTCCAGACATGACTGATACGTAAGCCCCAGAGTGATTTCCACCTAACTAAAAATACCCACTTCATCAAGGAGGTATAAAATCTTATTTATGTAAGAACATTAAATGATAATCCACCACATAGTAATTGATAGCAACTGATCTGAGTGACTTATGCAAATAATCACTATAGACACAGCTGCTGCAGGAGAGGGAAAAAAGAGTGGGATGCTTTACAGCCATCTCTGCATGGCATTTCTCTTACAGGACTTGAGTAATCACACTGCCTGTGTGCAGCTACCAAGGTGAGCCATATAAATAACATTTATTTAGGTAAACAGGAGCCTCCTGTATTAAACTTGAGTTGGAGGAGGGGAGCTCTGCTTCTTTTCTCCCTGCTCTAAGGTTCCCCCTGCAGTGGGGTCAAACCTTCTGCGTGGGCACAAAACCATTGCTCAGGGAGAAGAAATTCACAGGTAAGATGAGCCCACAAATGTCAGAGCTGCAGTTGCTTTGTCCCAGAGCAGCTCCAAGGTGATCACAGTGCTTGTTGCACAGCTGGCAGTACTGCCAGTGAGGCTGCTTTGGGACTCTGGAGTTCTCTCACCTTCAGGCATTGTGATGTGTGAGAGGACGAGATGGCACCCCTGGGAAGCAGAAAGTCCCACTGACATATGACATGTTGCTCTGTTGCTAAGTGGGGTGTTCTCCTTGGGTGCACAACGACACAACCTGGCTGCTCTGCATTTGCTGTGTGTTTTGCGGGAGTGATTCATGGGATGTGAGCACAGTTGCCAGGATCAGGAAGAGGGTTGCTGGTATTTAATCTGCTCCTGTCAAGCAGCAGGGTGGTATCTCCTCCTGGATGTAGCAGATGACAGCCTTGATGTGTCCATGAGGCAGTTTGTATATGATATTTGGAAGGTACAGCTTGTCAGTTAACACCTGTCTTCATTCAGGTGGGTAAGCAGATGGGCAGTAAAGGCAAATGAACTATACTCTATATATGAACCTGTGAAACCTCATTTTTTTGGCCATAACAATCTGTACTTCAATGTAATACCTCCAATCTGTATTTCAATGTAGCACCTCCAATCTGTATTTCAGTATAAATGAATAGCTACCTCCACACTGGTGTTTCTTTTATTTTTGTCTTTCTTTCTTTCCTTGTTTTTTTTCTTTTTCTGTTATGTATCAACTCTTCATTCTTAAGAAGAACACTAACTAATCCTGGAATGGCTTTGTCATATTGTGTCTGTAGATGCCTGTCTCTCACATGGCCCCAAAATTCAGGTCTTCTCTGCAAGGACAGCAGGGGATAGAAGTAGATCCATGGCGCTGGAAGTGGCCAGAAGCAACCCATGGAGGTGGGGAGGTGTTTATGTAATGGGGAGGAAAATCCTTGCCAGTCAAAGGTCAGTGAAGAGAGAAGTGTTCTCACAAAGACTCAGCAGAACTCCTAAAAGGCCTTGGTACGTGCCCTTGTCTCCCCTGCTTTAACACCCTGTGATGAGCTCTGTCTCCTGGTTTTCTGAGCTGCCCCTCCAGCACTGTCCCTCTGGAGTGGCAGGAGCCTGCTCTGTGATTGGCAGGGTTTGTCACTGTCAGGCAAGTGAAGGAATGGAAGATCAGCTGCTAATCTCAGCTGAGCTCAGACAAACCCAGAAAACCTCACTCCTACAGCAGCATACCTGGGAGCAAAATCTGAGATGCTCCCTCTGAAGTTACATTGGAAAACTGTGCCCAGAAATTATTTCACTTTCAAATTGTGGGAACGATAATGAGTTATGAATAACAAGCTGGTGACTCCTGTGAACAAAGAAATTCTGAAAAGTCCTGTGCTGGTTTATTGCAGCTTCCCACAGGACAGGATGAATGAGTTTGCAGCAGGGAAAGTACAGGTCTGTGTTAAAGTATTCAATTTTGTGTTGAAAACATGAAGCTGGAAGGAACAATGGTATCCTGGTAACTTGTGATCCTAATCTTCCTTACAAGATTGTAAAACTGTTTACCCTGGCAATATCAAGTTAATATAGCACATTCTTCTGAATTTCTTGTTTTCCCTTTTATTACAACAATGCTTTTGCAAAGTCTCTGATGTTATATACTGCTATTCGAAACCTTGTGATCCCTTCAGCAGAACAAAGATGCTAATTGAAAGTATTTTTTACTACTGTGCCTAGTTGATTTTTTCCTTCAGTTATTCACTTCCTTTGTTTTAACAATCCTATTAGCACCTGAGAATTCTGACCTAAGCACAGGCTAATTGGGACACAATGTGAAGCCTGTGATTGTGTCTCTCTTTTCATTAGAATATTTCATTAATTGTATTTTCATAAGTTCCTCCTGGAATCTGAGTATTCCTGCAAAATGGCTTTTCAGTAACCAAGTGGATATAGAGGTGGCAACAACTCTGCTTCTCCAGGGTGTGGTTATAATTCTCAGTGCAGTCTGTGCACTAAAATCTGCATTAGCATGCCATGAAATTGTCCAGCATTCAGATTATGTCACAAGCTGACAGAACAGAAGAGCTCCAAGAGGAGGATGCTGCTGCATGCTGGAAACATATGTCACACAGCATCAAATCCTGACCTGAGTCTCTTGGATGCATGAACCAAATGTGTCTTTGAATGTCTTAAGCTTTACCAGATTTCTTCATTATTCTGTGCCTGTTGAGTTGGGCCAAGCCTCTGGAAGTGACAGAAGAAACTCTACACAAATATGTGAAAACCAACCAAGCAAAAAAAACCCCAACCCACCAGCAGATGCAGAGGTCTGTGACTACCCAAATAACTAACTGAGGTGTTTTTCCTTCCTTTTAAAAATTTAAATAGTGAAATGGGTACAAGTCCTAGACCTATTGAGATCAGCTGGAGTTCTTTGGCCTTACTGAATGTGACAAGGATAATATCACTTTATCATCTGCAGTTGCTAAGTACCTTGGGACTTGCAGATTTAGAGAGTCATTCAAGCTTGAAGGAGAGACTGCCTGAAGACCTGCTGATCTCTGTCACAGATGAAGAGACCTGGCCCCTGCCCAAGGAAGCTGCTTGTTTTGACTTTTCTGAAACAAGCCTTGTAACATCCTGGGAGGATTGTTGTACTTAACTCACCCAAATACAGCTCATCTTTCCAATGGTTTATGATAAGCCAGCCTTCCCATCTTCTTTTTCTGCTGTTCTTTTGGCTCATTTCTGTTTGTCCCTTGTTCCTCAACCACAACATGTTACAAGGTGTCTCCTTCCCTGAAGTGACACATCCCCTTCCCTCTGGAAAAGTCCCAGTCTATTTCTAGTTTCATCCCTCCCATTTTCTTTCATGGTCACCAAGATAAACCTCTTTGTTTGTCAGGTGCACCTTGAATATCTGCTGTTTTTCTTCTTTCCACACAAAAATGCCACCTCTTCCCTTTCTGAAGAGCAGAGCATGGATGTGGCACTGAAGCAAGCGTGGATGTGAGGTGGCTCCTGCAGCTCGTGTCAATAAGCTGTTTTGAAAGAGGGGGCATGTGTGGAAGCCAGTTATGTTTACATCTCATTTCAGGAGATAGACTGCAGCTCGCCTGCTCACTAATTAAAAGGAGGTAAACATGTTGCCTGTTCTTATCTGAGAGTTTTTATATAACATTTGCTGCCTGTTGATGTAACTGCCCTAATGAATGCAGGGTGATTTGATGTATCATTAGTGATGGAGAAGGACACTGAGATTAGAACAGGGTGTTTATTCTTTATCATCTAATACTTATTGCCTGACTGTTTGACTCCAGGAAGAGTACATAACATGGATGAAACTTTGCTGCATATTTACTTTTGCCCTACTTAATGGGGATAACTAGAATCCAGGAAATTTTTAGTCAGTAAGCATCAGGAAGGCTGGCAGAAAGAACTGTTTAACTGTTGCAAAGAGTCCTTGTTGAGGATTAGATTTTAGGATTCCCTATTCTCAGCTGGAGGTGTTGGCAAGAGGTGAGTTCTGATGTCACCACACAGTTTGCTAGAAAGGCCTGGCTGAGGTAGAGAGTTATGGGAGCTGTCAGTTTGTCCTGGTAGGACAGGGATGAAGTCTTCCACTTCCCCTCCAGGCTCAGTATGAAGAACGAGAAAAAGAACACATGTAAACAGTTTTGGATATTATTGTGGCTTTCATAATTTTTCAACTGGCTCAGAAGATGTAAAGAAAAGCTGTGGTCAAGGGAAATTACTTCCCTTTGGAAAAACAGATGGAGAAAGTATATCTTGGTGCCATGTGAAGAGAGACTTGTTTTCTCCTTTCAGTTCTTTGTATTAATTTTATTAGTGCTTTAAATGGGGATACATTTTGTTCTCTGAGCTCTATACTTCTGACAGTGGTGTTTGTGATATAAGCATAGCAGTGAAACAGCAACTGTTCCCTGAAGGACCAGGAATCACTCCCTTCTGCAGAGTGGGCAGATACTGTCACTGCCTGAATCTTGGGATAAAGCATCAGGGTAAGCTCCAGACAGCCAACACCAAAACTTTCCCTGCTGCTCTGAAGCCTCCAAAATTTTGTTGAGTTATAATTCTTTGATGTCAGAATAAGGCAAAATAGCAGCAGGCAGAAAGTGCAATTTATTTAATTGTAGTTTCATAACGTTTTGAAGCAGTTATGCTGTTGCTGAAGTCATGTCCCCTTTAGTGAAAATGTCTTTAGCTCACTGGCAGATATAATTCTGCTCACTTATGCTTTGCTCCCAAGTTTGCTTTTGCACCCTTTCAGTCTAGAGAAGTGCTTTGGGCTGGAGTGGGACAAAAAGCAAGTCCTAAGAGCCCTTTTTTTGTTTCTGTCACAGTAAGTAATGTGTGTTGCTCCAAACATCAGCTTGTTGCACCTTCTCCAGACACATCACTCGGCTGCACATGAAAGCAGCACACAGTCTGCCCAGAGGTTACTGCTTGCCAGAGAGGCTGCTTTCATTTGATAAATATTTCAGTGTGTGTTTTTCCCAGTGTAACGCTGCTAATTCATTCCTAAGCTGGGAAGTGTTTCCAGAAGTGTGAGGTAATGGAGTGTAGTTCAGCTCCTTTTGCTAAACTGAGCCAGGGGTCCAGAGAGTCTGATTTCAATTTTCTCCTGACAGAGGGCCTGGGTGATTTAGGAAGCAGCATAATGCATGAACTTGTGCTTGTATTGTGCCTGATACCATGATTACTTCAATTACAGATTGGTTGATAGACCTTTGCTTGCTTGGGGTAATGCTGTGCAGTTTCCCTATTTTATGAAGCTATATTAATATAAAATTGCTAGAATATAATGAAGACTGATGTCCCTGTATTTTTGTTGATCTGTAAATCGTTGCACACATTTAGTGTTCTGTACAAATACAATCTCATGCTGTCTCTGCTGCTCATAGGACTTTTATTAGCTTTAAATAAGACAGTTTGGAGCTGTCATTAACAGCTTTTTTTACAGACTCCTTTCCTTCGGCTGAGGTCTGTGTTTTGAGTAACAGATCACATGGAAAATGCTGTGTCTTCCTCTCACCTAGACATTTAGCCTCATTGGAGAGAAGTCAGGACTCCTGCATATACAGGATTCTTTGCTGAGGTCACTGGATGCAGACAGGGCTTTACAATCCTTCAAGACTTATTTTATATCAATCCCCAAGTGGCATCTCCCCAAATTTGGGCTGAACTGATCAGTCCTATTAAGTAAAAGCAGCAGATTGTGCTTGGAAGCCTGACCAAAGCCTCACTGGTGTGCATGGCTGGGGACAGGTGAACCTGGAGGCACGGAGCAGCATATTGCTTTTTTATAATGCCAACAACACATTTCTTCAGCTGGGAAATCCTGCTGAAATAATTTTCCTCTCTCTGAAAAGGTGAACAAGAAGATGTGCTTTGCATCAGGAAGGTTTCATCACTCAAGCCCTTGATGTATCCACTGGCCACAGGCAGTTTGGGGCTTAGCAAGAGCAGGAAGGTGGTGAAGAATTGGACAGTAGCCAAACATAAAAAATCTCACGTGTGTCGAGGAGTATTTGCTCATGGCTCTCTTTCCACATGGAAAAGAAAAAGGAGCATCACCACAAGGGTGGGTGAACTTAAAACAGTGCTCAAAAGGACCTCACACCTGGAAGCGCATCAGCTGTAACCACTTTTGCCCCAAGGCGCTTCCTGCAGCTGCTGCACAACAAAATTTCTCTTTTAACATCTTATCTGTGTGGTTATAATAGAAAACATCACGGTAAACGGTAGAAGATTGTTTTCTTTGTCTTGTGCTGTTACGGCTGTACTGTTGTGGCTGACAAAGCACTTCAATTCTAAGCTTCTATTTTAAGACGCTTAGGACTACTCCAAAATAGCTGTTCTTTAGCTGAACGTCTTCCTTTATATTCTTAGCAGAGATGTGGGTTTACTTGGAGAGTTTCAAATTCCATTTGACTTTTTTTTTTTTTTACAGTTCTTGTGAATTTAAACATGTCACCAGTGTATCAAATCTATTTATTTCATTGTTTTTCAAAGTATGTGCATATTTCTGTCAAACAAAAACACATGAGACAGAGGAATCTATGTTATTGCTCATTCCAGCATTTAGAAAATGTATTTCAAACTCCACTGAAGTCAGATATGCGCTTTTTTCTTTTCCTTTTTATTTACCTTCTGGTTCATGTGGTTCAGATTGCATTTGGGTTTTGTTGTCTTTAAGCTTTCATTCTACCTTCTGGAGTGCTGGAACCTTCTTTATATTTTCGTTTAATGGTCACCTAAATACACCAGTGGGTCTTTTTTCCTAATTTAGGAAGAAATAAATTGAAAAATTGCCTGATCGACTCTTAATTCCCACCAAATCTTGAAAAATTACACCTTAGGATTTTAAAGACCTTAAAAGAATATTATATTTTCTTTTTATTGGCATGTTGTTGATAATATAAATTAAGCTCGATTATTTTATTTTTGTCTTGCTGCTGCCCTTCAAATTAAAGCACATGTTCTTGCCTTATGGTTGTAATTCGATTTGGTGTTTTAATCTCAAAAATATCATGGGCAGCTTCCCAGAATTTCTGACCACTTTGTCTTAGAATTGGCATAATATCTCCAGGGGGTTCTTGTGAAGTATGAGGCTCGGATTTAGCCTTAATCCACTCCTAAATAAGATGAAATCTTCCCTTGATAAAAACCAGCCCTCGGAGGGATGCCCCTAGCAGAGTACCAAGTTGCTGGGGTTTGTTTTTTTACAATTAGGGGTTGCAACAGCTCTTTCAGCACTAGTCCCTGATTTTCGTGAGCAGCGAAGCAATTGCGAATGAGTTAAGGACGGTCTCGGCCGGGCCGGGCACCCCCCCCGGGCACGGCCGCCGGCTCCGCGCCGCCGCCGCCCCTCGCTGGTCACCGTGGCGCTCCATCAGCCGCCGCCGGGCTCCGGCAGCTCCGGCCGCGTCTCCTTCGGCCGCCCTCGGCGCGGGGATGCGCTCCCTCCGCCTGCGAGCCAGCCCCACGGCGCCGCGATGCCAACTCCCTTCGCCGCTCCTCGGTCCTTCCGAGATCAGAGAGCCAGGCTAGCGACCGCCGGCGCTTTTGTGCGGCACATCGCTTCCTTCCTCCTCACAGACTGCGCGCTTGTTCTTCTGGCAGCCGGTTCATAACGGGCCGAGGTCTCCCCTCCGTGCTGCTGCCCGCGTCAGCCGCGGGCTGGGCCGGCCCCGGGCTGCGGCACAGCAGTCCCCGGCCCCGCAGGACCCGTGAGGATGTCCGTGCTGCCTCGTCCCCGGGAGCGAGTGCTGCTCCTGAAGTGCTCCGGCTGTGATTAATTGAGCAGCTTCTCAAGAGCAGCTAATTAATAATGCTTAGAGTGGCTAACCCTGCTCAGACATCTGTGCGTTGTACAGCTGTTCTCACAGGGGCTGATTAACAGAATTAAGGGATAGGGGAGAGCTAAAAAGATCTAGCAAAACTGGCAGCACGTGCCATAATAATAATGCATCCACTGCCCAAAATGCTGCTTACTCTGGGATCTCAGCCTCTTGGATGTTTTTGGTTTGGTTTTTTTATCATATCAATGACAGTTTTATCACTTGCCCACAGTGGATGGGCTTTCAAATGCATCATATACCTCTTGAACTTTGTTTGCTGTTTATTTGTAGCTGAAGAAATGGAATTTGAAGTAGGCATGTGATGTGGATGCTACAGATTTTTATCACTGCCATTTCTTTATTTTTAGCTGGATCAAAAAGAATCAACAATATGAAACTGATCTTCATGTTACTTCCAAGTAATGAAAAATAAGGCTTTTCAATTCTATGAGATTTAAGAAATGTGCACAATTAACTTATTCTTTGTGTGTATGTCTTTATGTGATTTCACCTTTCCAGCCACTGTTTTTAAATACTTTAACAGAAAAACTCAGCCTACAAAAAGATGAGAAGAGCAGATAAGGTTCATAGGCAAGCCAGTCCTGTTTCAGTCCTCCTTACCCTGTGACAGATCAGGAAGGGTAACTGATGCTAATCTTCACTTCAATCTCAAGGCACCTGGGAAAATGGAAATAACATTTTTAACATCTTAGCAGGTCATGAGCAGTAGTGTCAATCACAGTACCTTGGCCTGATTCCAGTGTGGGAATTGCATTCTGCTGAGGAAATGCATCCTACTGCATTTTCAGTGATTCACTTTTTGTCTTATATGGTGTGGAGTTGCTGAGAAAAGTTAAAAGATCAGGGGCTTCCCTACCGCCAGAAATATTTTAATGGTGGATTAGGTCAATCTACAGTAGCTTTTCCTGCTTGTCCATAAGCTTATTTTACAAAAGTACTTTGAAAAATAAGTGCAGTGCCTCACCTGAAGAGATATTTAGCCACTGAGTTGCAGGGAACAACTTCAAAAGCCTGTGTGTTGGGCATGACAGAGGCCTCTGGTGACTGGTGAGCTCTTGAAGACACTGCATGCACTAAAAGACTCTTTCCAAAAAAATTTCCACCTCTCCATTGCGAGCAGTTAGTGTGAGAATGTTAGAGAGAACAGGGTGGGAGAACTTTCTGTACATGCTAA
The DNA here is from genome assembly GCA_013400175.1 of Phainopepla nitens. NCBI lineage: Eukaryota > Metazoa > Chordata > Aves > Passeriformes > Bombycillidae > Phainopepla > Phainopepla nitens. Next base: position 172,998 of record VXBQ01004169.1, on the reverse strand, counting down.
GTAAAATAGGATAGGAAAAGGGAAATTCCTGCAACTGATACGTACTGAAATTATCAAAGGCTGCTGGTTTTACTGCTTCTAAAGAGTAGAAGTGAAGACAGCCATAATGGGGAAATGTTTAAAAAGCACTTAGCAAGGGTAGAGCATTTTATCAAAAAAAAGGCAGGAGTTTTGTGTTGGGTCTTTTTCACATGAGAAATGTTTTCCTGCATATTGCTGAAATGAAATGTCTCTCAAGGTAGCTGAATGTGTCTGAGTAGGTTCCAGTGCCTCTTGGGCAATGGGAGTACTCAATAACAAGAGAAAAAAAAAAAAAAAGCCTAATATGATCTGT
>VXBQ01004169.1:156942-172606 GCA_013400175.1 Phainopepla nitens | reverse complement strand
TCCCCTTGGGCAATGGGGGTACTTAAAAAAAAAAAAAAAAAAAAAAAAAAAAGCCTAATATGATCTGTTGAACTGGAGCATTTTGATCAGAGCTGAGTTCTGAAGGAACCAGGTGTTATTTTGCTCCTGGCAGCAATTGAATCTTCACCGGTTGTTCATGACATCACATCTCTTCCATGTCTTAACCAGTGACTCATCCTGCTTGCCTGTTTGTTCCTATTTCTAGCTGCCAGCAGGAAACGCTAAGCTTAATGTTAACATTCTCTTATTAATGACACATCCTAGTCTGCCCGAGGTCCCTCTCTCCTGTGGTACCTGGTGGGTCTGTTGTTTTTTTTCTCCTTCCCCTTTCCCAAGGTGACTTTTGTTTATCTGATTCTTGGTGGCTTCCGCTCCAAAGTCTACTTTTGCAAAGGAGATGTGTGTGTGTGAGCCTGAATGTGACATCCTCCTCTAACCACGGCGCTGGGAAGCGGATTATCCTGTCTCCACGGCTGACCGAACCCCGAACGAGGTGCTAAATGCCACAGTGTAGGTGTTACAACGTGACATTTGAAAGCAGGGCAGAAGAAGTCTTTCCTCCAGCGGGTCTGGTGAAGCCCCAGAGTGCGGCGGGCGCGGGTTACTGGGGAGGACGCGGCCTCTGCTCGGGCTCCGAGCAGCCTGGGGAAGGATGATGCCAACTACATGCAGCTTGCAGATGTTGCCGAGAGCTAGACAATAAGCGACTCTCATTCTTGCATATTGTTCTTCTTTTAAAAAGAACAAAACCCGTGGAAACCACACCATAATCCTTTAAAAAAAATCGAGATGTTTATTTCTTTAGAGGCTATTTGTCACATACACTGCTAGAAAAGTCATGGTGCTAAGGGGATTAAATGCAGTATAGATTAGATGTTTCAGTGACATTTTATTTGGAGCACAGAATTTGTGGCTTGAAATCTTCGCTAGAAGAAGGATGGTTCGGAATCAGGGATTGTGATTTTTCAAACCTGCAGCAAAGAGCATCTGTCATTATTTAAAATTCAGATATGTTTCCTGTGTTAGTACCTTGCAGTTTCTGCTGAGACAACCAAGTAAATTTAAGAAAAGCTGGTTGTTCTGCTATTGTGAATGTTTGCGTGATGGATCTTGAGACTAGAGGGCATCTGCACACAATGCAAGTACATTTAGTATTTTTCTTCTCTGATAAATACTGATTGCTCATTAATGCAAAACCTTCAAATTTTTGTTTCAAGCTACCCACTAATGGTCCTGTGGGTGTTTTTAATTGTTTGCATAAAGCACAGGCTTTATGCACACCCATAAGCTGCAGAAGAACAGAGCTGGTAGCACACTGGTGTAAATACACCTCACAGAGACCCTCCTGTGCCTGCTTACAGCCAAGCTCTGATTCCTCCTCAGGGGCAGCCTAGCAGGGTTCTGGATGCTTCCAGGGTTCAGGCTATTCCTTGTAGGCATTTGGCTGGACTGTTAATTAGTGCTACACCACCTTTCTGCTGATCCCTGCCTGTGCCTCATGTACTTGTCTCCTAATGAGTTTGTGGTCTACCTGGAAATCTTGCAAACAGTTTGGTGGGCCAGGGAGCAATTCCTGTCAGGTGTTTCTTTCCTCATTAGATAAAAAACCTTGAACTTAAAACCTGAAATGACTAATTACCTGAGGCTCATGGTGTTTTAAACTGAGGGAAGGTCCATGGTTGTAAATGCTGCAGCAAGTGAGTTCAGATTTTGCAGTTTGTTTTATTTTAATTATGCTGAGGCTTCTCTGTGTCTGTGGGGGGTGTGCACTTAAGCTCTCATGGTGTGAGTCAAGAAAATTAAGCTAGTTTATCGCTGTCCAAGAATTTAATGTAACCTGAGGTAAAAAGTAATTTCAGGATGATCATACAACAATTCAGATGCAGTTGGAGAAATGCCACTATAAAGCTGTGAGGGGAGATGCCATGCTCTGTACCTGTACAGTAAAACAGAGTGAGGAAGCCATCAGTGACTCAGGAAGAATCACATCTCTGCATTGTAGCACATGGCTACCAGGGCAAGGGTATGAACAATCTTTGTATACAATGAGATACAGGATGCATTTCTCTCACACACGCTCCCTCTGACAATCTGAGAAGAGGCACACAAGTGTATCCTGGTGAATATCAGATTACCTTTCTAATGATTTAAGTGCACTGCCCACATAGGACAGGTTATGACTGAGCAACTGTTATCCCTTGGGGTTCTGTAGCTCCTGCAGCCCCATCTCTCACTAATGTATAAATTGGGGCCCATCCCCACACACAGCGGGATCACAGACAGAATACTGAAATCAGCAAATCAGACTTGCTAAATTCCAGAGCTTTTAGGCAATAGCACAACTTGGCTTTTTCAGTCCAGTTCCTTACTGGGCTGAGGCACTGAGGTGGTATCAGGACAGATTTTGGAAGTCACTCTGTGTGTCCCTTGAGGCTGCTTCCCAGGACAGCCTGGATGTATGTCCCCAGAGCTGAGTCCTTGCTCTGAGCCATTGTCAAATTTGATTTCTTTCTAAATTATTCTGCACATAACTTGACAATGTGTCTTGTAGTCATTGCCCAGTCACAGCCTCATGCCCTAAGCCAGAGTGAGCACTGGTTAAACACAGAGGAGAAAATAGGAGATGAGATTTGGAAGGCAGATGAACCTGTTAGTGAAGGTATCAAACAATAATGCTGTGAGCATGAGAAGTGGAGAAGCCTGACTTCCTATGGATTTGTTTGGTTTTGCTGGTTGCAGAATCTCTGAAGTTATAATACTGATTTAGGGCCTTCTCTTAATGAGACACAAAGAAAACCTCTCTCATATGAATCCTTTGGTGTTTGGAAAAGATAATCATTGCATTTCAGCTTTTTTCACAGCTAAGATATGCTTAAGGTCTCTCCTCACCTTATCAACCACTTTTTGTGACATATACAAAAATGTTTGAACACATTTTCCCTCAGCCAAACTTGATCAAGAGTGCCTGTGTGGAGACTGATGTTTTAATAAGCCTCATGTCTTTAGGAAATCAGAGTAAAATAAAACAACTCTCATCTCTCTGAATGAAAGAGCAATACTTTTACTGCTGAGACCTTCCTTGCTGGAAGAAATATAGTTAGGATTTAGTTGTCATGGCTGGTTTAGGTGTTCAGCAGCTAAGGGGGGATGTGATGTCTCTGAACATGAGAGTGTTCATATGTGTGTGATGGATTTATCACTGGCAGGAAAATAAATGGTCACTCAGGCTGCAGGGTGAAGCCCATCTCATTCTGATATTCCCACCTCTGACCTGCTGTCAGGAGGGAACAGAACAATTCCTCAGACAGTGTGCAGTGGTTCATTGTGATCAGCCAATGGTCTTGAAATAAATGCACAAGTTTAAGGGAAAAAAAATTCACATATTTTCCCAGAGAACTGATGGAGAAACAGCGAGATTCCTGTTGCACAGCCTCTCCACTGGGAAATTCACAGTATGTTACAGCTGTGGATAGTCTCACAGTAGTGCAATAGCAGAGCCTTTTAAGCAAGCTGCAGGGAGCTTATTTACAAGCAGTGTCCTCCTGCAGAGAGGCTCTGTGATGTTCTGGTGCAGAACAACAGGTGGCCACAGACTGGCTGCTGTGTGTTCTGCAAGGGCCAGCACTGCCTCTTGCATGCAGCAAAAACAAAGCTCCATCTATGGGAATGATGGGCAGGATGATTTTACAGCTGAGTTTCCCCCCCACCATCTCCTGGGGATGTGGTGATGTGCTGTATCTGATCTCTACTCCTGCAAGAGTGCTCTATGTGGATTTATTTTACTCTTCCAACTAGTTACATGGTTGTTAAGTCCTTTAGGGTCTTTTTATTTAGGACTTTAATCATATTTTAAACCAGTGGCAGCAATGCTTTCTTCGGTGTGAGTTTTGGGGGACTGAAGGATGGTTCATTTTAGAACTAACTCATCACAGTAACTATGAGCTGACACCTCATGCTGAGCACACACTTTGAAGGCAAAGCCTTTTGGCTCCCTGCAGCTGTTTCACAGTGCTGCCATTTGCCAGAAGGATGAAATGGGTTCAAAAGACAGGCACCTTCAGAGTGAGAGAGCCAATCAGCACATGACTTCTCTACTTGGTTCAGAAGGCAGGTCTGGAGGGAATGGATTGGGCTGTAGGACTGCTGTTCTGGTGTAGAAATATTCCTCAGCTTAAAAATAGGCTTGCAAAATGTAAAGGAAAAGTGCTACTGGCATCCAACAGATGGTAGTTGACATGTTTTCTGGCTGTCACAGGTCATTCAAAATTCTTCTGTTGCATATGCCAGAGTTTCACCTTTGTGCTGGCCAGCTGAACGCAGAAAGCTGAAAGCTGACAGCTGCAGGTGGAGGCTCTCTGCAGGAACTCCATGGGTAAACAGAATTAAGATGAACCAACTGAAGAGGATTAATAGGTCTCATATTAATATGTGCACTTCAGACTCAGTGATTGGGGTATTCCACATTAAATTCACTTTCTATAATAATGTTTATTGCGTCAAATCTTTAATTTTTGTCTCTAACCTGAGGCAAGAAAGGAGCCACCTGCAGCATCTACCTCAAGGACATTTTCCTGACCGTGACACTGAATTGCAACAAGTAAATGTTTTCTGCCTGGGAGAGTCTGGGACAGGTTATTTTGCCTCTGCTTTGAAGTGTCAGCTTTCAGTGAACTCTGCTAACATTTTATTATTGCATTGCGGCTGAGGCAGAGAAGTGCAATTAAAGGGTTGACATCTTTGGTATTTTTTTAATAGTACATGTGACAAAATGCATTTAACAAATCATGGTTGATGCAAAAACCTAATTAATGCTAAAATGTAAGTAGAGTTCATTTCAGTTGGGAGCAACTGAGAATTTTAAAATGTATAATAACAAAAAGTGCTTGCCTTTTTTTAGATATAGGACCTAATTACAGCTTTCGCTCCTGAGAACTGAAGTCTTAAAGCCTAAATGTTCCTTTCTGTTGCAGGATACAGCTGGACAAGAAAGATACAGGACCATCACTACAGCCTACTACCGAGGAGCCATGGGCTTTGTCCTCATGTATGATATCACCAGTGAAGACTCCTTCAATGCTGTGCAGGACTGGTAGGGAATACTGAAATACTGTTGTTAATGTTAGGTTGGTTTGGGTTTTGGCCAATTCTCTCCCCACAATTGGTTGTTGAGAACATGAGACATCCCGCCCTCCACCACCACCATGTTCTTTCCTCTTCACCTAAGTAATTTGATTTCTAAAAGTTCCTCAGAAAAAGTTCTCCAGCTTCACTTTAATGAAAAGGTTGTAATTCAAATACTGCAACATACTCTGGTATTTGTTACTTTTAAGAGTTTCAATTTATTATGAAGAATCTTTTAATGCTTTTTTTGGGTTTATGAGATTTCTAGCTATGCTGCTAAAAATGCAGATTAACAGTGGTTGTTCAATTCACATCTCAGGAATTTGGAGAAAAGGCTGTATTTCTCCTCAGGAGGGCCCTGTGACTCCTCTCAAACGTCTTGCAATCATTCCTGCTGGTTTCCTGGTTGCTCTTTACTGCAGATAAGAATGGTCACCGTGCAAAGAAGGGCAGGGCAGTGGTTAATGTGATCTCCTGAGTCAGATTGATTTGCAGTGATCTCAGTGACCCACTGGGAGCATGTGGCACCCTGGCTGTGGCACTGGCTCCCAGCACCTGGCTCAGCCTGGCTTTCTGTTGAACTGAATTCTGTATCCTCTAAGCTAGGCTCCAACTCAAAAGCTGCAAACATGGTTTGTTGTTTCAAGTGATTTGTCTTCCTCCAAAGCTGCCCAGTTTTTGTTCTCTCTGTTCACTAAATAGCTGCTCATGAAGGTCACATTCATGCAGTCTCCACTTTCAGCCCCCATCCCCAGTACCCCAACACCAAATGAACTGCAGCCCCATCCTGAGCACCCCTTCAGAAGCTTGTGGTTGAGGAATACATTCTTTTCTTGCTAGAAACACAAACCCAAAGGTTTTGCCAAAACCAGTTTCATCTATCAAGTTTTGCTCACCAAGCTCAGATGAAGCTTTTTCTGCAAGTGTCTGCACAGGGATGTTTCCCATAGGAGTGCAGGCATATGAGCTGAGGCAATATCTTTCACTAAACTATAAATATTTCCAGTTTGTTTCCCCGATGAAACAAGATCCATATGACCACACAGTTCATCTACCTGTCTGTCTGTTGGTTCTGCTCTAGTAAGTTTTACTTACCAGTCTTAAGTTAGCCAAAACCAACCAAATCTCCATCTGAGCTGCTACTATTTTAAAGTTTGCACAGGTGAAGTTTAACCTGAAGATTTATACTGGAAGTAGTCTAAGGTCTGTTCCATCAAAGGCACTGGTGTGAGAATAAGAATTGGGAAAGGTCAGGTCTGTCTGACTTCACATCTTCCTGTGCCACAGGAGCTGCAGGAATCTCTTTGCTAAGAGCACCTTGTCAGCCAAAGGAAAGAGGTGAACCATCAGGGTGTTTTTCCTCTGTATGTCAGCAATCTTTCCAACCAGCTTTCTGAGCCCAAATGAGGCAGTGGGATGGATAAAAAGGAGCATTTCCTTCCTTCCTGAAGCTGGTGCAACAGAGAGATGAGGGCTGCAGCCAAGCCAGCATCTCTGGGCCAGCAGAGTCCTCTAGTGGCTACAGCAGCTGGGAGATGGTTTTCCCCAGTCTGCAAAATTGCTTCCTAAACCTCCAAAGGCACAAGAAATGGAGAAAAAAGCTTTTGGTGCTGGTGCTGCTCTATTGGTGTCTGCCATTTTCTAGCATAGCAAGTAGGGTTTGTTTGTTTGTTTGTTTGTTTGTTTGTTTGTTTGTTTGTTTGTTTGTTTGTTTGTTTGTTTGTTTGTTTGTTTGGGTTTTTTCCCCACCATTCTGCATGATAACTATGATTTTAAAAACTCATTACACTGGATATGGTGTTCAGTCAGGATCTGTACTCTCAATAGAAAACTAAGGTCTCTACTGCTTGAGCTCCTTCATCTCCATCTCTGGTTCATTGGCATGTGACTGTTTTAGCAGCCTCCTGACTGGGCCTCACCTCTCCACAAGGGAAATGAGAATATTCCTCCCAGTCTGCCTAATGATTTCTTCCCTGGGAGATCTTTTACCCTCACTCTTCTTATGGAGGGATGTCCCAAAGGGCATCCTGGTTTGTTTTGTGTCACTCAGACCTCTCCTAAACCAAGTAAAGGCACTTTCTCTCCTGAGTGAGAGGATCATGGCTGTATTGGTATTGAGACAAACTCTCCAAGTAAAATATGAATGTAAAGCAGAGTCTTTCCTTCATTCACATGAATCCTCCCAATTAATGATGATGATCTTAAAACACTGAGAAAGAGACACAATTTAAATGCATTTGGGAATACCTTTGGAACATTACTTGTTCTCTTGTTCACTGGAAAATGTACAACACAGTGTATGAGAAACCTTAAAATATTAAGCCTGAGTGATTTTCCTTACTGCAGTGTGGCAAGAGTTCAGTCAGGCTATTTTACAAGAAAAAATGCAAATAAACAAACACAAATATTGGTTTTAACTGATATTTGAAATTAAATAATTATTTACTTTGAATATATCTCACCTGTAGGGTGAGTGAAAGGGTTAAATGAGCTTTCATAGCTTTCAGCTCAATTTCTAGAATTTTTTTTAGTAGTCTTCTTTGATAGCTGTTATTTGATGTTGGGTTGATAGTTTTGTGTTGAATAAATCAGTTTTATATACCTCGACTGAAACTGCAATGAAACTAAAATATACTCAGTACTTGAAACTAAGTAAATAGTAAAATAAATAGAAATTATTATGGAAACACTGCTTCAGACAATCTAGACAATTTCATACAAGGGAAATAAAAATTGGTCAAATTTAACTTAGATACAAGTGGCAGCTGGGTTCACAAATCATCAGCGTTATTAATCTTTAACCCAAACTGAGTTGTTGATACCTCCATGTAACTGTAAACCTGAGACTATTTTTCTTTTAAGCATGAAGCACAGAGTTTGTGCTTTATTGTTAATTTGAGGAATTCAGCACAAACAAGGCACCACATTTTATTGTGTCACAGAAATATGTTTCTCCCAGTGTGTATATTACGCTGCCCTGATAGTTGTTGAAACAGCTCCATCACACAAGCCTTGCTGTTTATTCATTTATCTTTCCAAAAGCATCTGGAAATTTTCTGCCTTTCTTTTTTTATGGACATCAAGGTTTCTTTCATATGCTCTTTATAACTTTTTTTTTTGTTGGTTGCTTGTTTTATATTCCTAAGAAGAATAAAGATTGGTGTGGTGTAAGAGGTTTTCCACTAATTTGTACAAAACAAGGAGAAGGATGCATTTCTCTGGGAGATTCTTCATGCTTCTTTTTCTAAAAATTCTGTTTAAATAGTTAGAATTTGGCAGTGTGTCCCCATATGATGCCAAGGGCTGAAATGAATCCAGAGGCTGAACTGTGAGTCAGAAGAGAAGCCTGCTTTTACTTTTTAAACTGAACCTGAGGAGACTTTGTTTCTCTCTATTGCTTCTGGAGGGAGACTGGGGAGATTTCATCTTCCTGGGCTTTTGGCTGATTTCTGCCAAGACCCCTTCTCTGATGAGCCTTGAGAAACCCCAGAGTCCCACAAAAACTCATCACAGATTCATATTAGCTCTCACAGGGCTTGTCTACATGGAGACACTCAAAAGGGTGAGGCTGGAGGAGTTAAACTGGGATTGGAGTGAGTGCCTTTCCAGGAGGACCCTAGGGAGAGTAAGAAGTTTCATTGCACAGTGTCTCTGTTTATTTTTGCATGATGCACTATGGGCCTGGGTTTGGGTGAGGTTCCTGTTCTCCAGGGCAGCCCAAGCAGGCAGCCTCTTCAAGGCAAGCTGCACAGTGAAATGACCCCTTTCTCCCAGTTATCCATGGAGTAACATAGCTGGCTGCTTTCCATGAAAAAAAGCAAGGAAGCAACTCAGGCTAATTAAAAACTGTCTTTAGTAGATCAGAGCTGGAGGTTGCTGCTGTTTCAAAAGAGAAGGAATCAAGTGCTTTATTGTTAAGGGAGTTCAAGGAATCTTACACAGAAGTAAGAGTTTGAGTGGGCTCCTGGCTCTCCTGGGAAGTGGCAGATTTGCCTGAAAATGTAGTGTCCTGCCTGGAGTGGTGGTGAGCTGGGGCAAGGATGGGAAGGTGAGTTAGGGAGTGGAGGAGGATGGAGGAAAGGAGTGCATGGCCTTTGGCAGTGCAGCCTAATTACCCTTGGGGAGGAGGGAGCCTTCAAAGATAGAGCTGACTTGGTGAAGATAAAATAGGTTGTGTGGGTCTGAAAAGATGGATGAAAGTGAATGCTACTGAGCTAATAATGTTCTTCTGCTGCCTCTGGGGCACCGAGGATGGTGGGAGAGGACTGGGCTCTCAGGATAGACACAAAAATATTCTGTTTTGTCATGGAAAAAGTCTAGAAAGGCTAAATGTAAGGTCAGAGTCCTGAGATCCACAGTGAGCTGCACTCCAGTTTCAGCACATGAGCCACAGAAGGTTTCAGAGGCTCCAAGTTCACCCGAGGGCTCGGGCCCAAGCTCCCATGCACTGCACCCCTGTGCCACTGAAGTTAGTGTGGGTCAGTCATTGCAGCTGCTCTTTCCTGCCTTAGGTATCCCCTACTCCTGCTGGGTCCAGGTATTAGCTCACACAGCCTTGCTTTCATCTCCTATCTTCCCGAATTGGTACATTTGTTTCTCCTTTGCAGTTGTTTCCATGTTTCTCTGCGATTTTCAGTCTCCACGAGGTTTTCCTGTTTGAGCAAAGACAACTTGATGCTTCCATCTGTCCTTATGGTGCTCCTAATGCTCTACAGCAAAATGTGCTGCAGAAAATGAGAGAATTATTGTTGCTCTCTCTTTTATATATGAAGTTGTAAATCTAGCATGAAGTGTGCATCTACTGTATGGCTTTCTTTATGAGACAATATCCTTAAGAGCTGAAATTGATTGTTTTTCCTCTGACAGATGAGAGCTGAAGGAGAATAAGCTTTACAAAAAGCCTTTTTTTGTCCCTAATCTTCAAAAATTACTGGATTCAGTTTTTTTTTTATCTGGATCTTGTGATCTTTGAAATACTTGCAAAGTCTTAACAAGAAACTTGGTTGTCTCACAAAGTTAAGGAGTGGTAAACTAGAACAGTGCTGTGAATTACACAAGCTGCATCCTTGCTTTGTGTCATTTGTCCTTGAACCAACACAGCCTGAGGTTGTTGGTACTGTCATTAATGGTGCTTGTTCTCATATTTAATATAGGATTGTATTTTGGCACAGCTGATGGAATGTAACAATCTCTTTTGACCTGCTGTAGGGCCACACAAATCAAGACCTACTCCTGGGACAATGCCCAAGTGATCCTGGTTGGAAACAAATGTGACATGGAGGATGACAGGATTGTTCCTGTGGAGAAGGGGAAACATCTGGCAGATCAGCTGGGTACATGGAAAACTTTTCTTTCTACCTTTTTTCCTCTGCTTCTTTACTGTGTTCCTGTCAGTTTGTACAGTAATAAGTCCTTCCAGCAGTAATACTTCAATAATGGTCTCACAACTAAGAAGTGTAATATATTCTAGGTTCATATTTTACTTGTTTGGTGCTCAGTAGGCCAAGAATATCTGGTAGAATACGTGTAGTGTTGCTGTATTTATAAAGGTGATGTCCTTCCTTCCACCTTTATATTTATAAAGGTAGAAGGAAGATGAAGTTTATCTGAAAAGCTTTTATTAGCTCAGCAGAATGAAAAGAGAAAAAGTTTTCATAAACATCATTCTGTCTCTGGGTGTCCAAGTACCATGTACTCTTTGCAAATCAATGCAAACATTGATGTTTATTGAAGCATTTTTTAAACTAAACAATGAAAAAGAAAGAAGTTTATAAATTGAGTAAAACATGTTTTAAAAATTTACTAGGCTTCTCTATCCAGGTAAGAAAATGACATTATGTTATTGATATGGGATTGAAAAATCAAAACTGTTCCATTGAGAGGAAGCTGGGATTGCAGTGAAAGTTTTATAATGAAGACCAAAGTAAACTCATACTACTTTATAATTTATTTATCACTTTTCATTATCTATTATAGCATATAAGGTATTTTTATTATGAAATCAGGGCTCTGTGTTAAAATTTAACTATACTGTTATCTTCTGCTAAAGAATTTAAAGTAACAAGTAAATTCTGTTAAAATTTTATTCAGATAACAGTGGAGACCCTTAGAGTGGGCATAAATGTTTAGCTTGTAAGAGTAGAGATTCTTTCCAGAAGGAATCACCATCATCCTCAAATTATAAAATGCTGGGTTGTCTTCAGCTCTTAATCAGTAATTGGAGGGTGTGTAATAAACTGTTAAACTGGGGGTACTGGAGTTCTGGGACACTCTGCATACATTGGTATAGTTTAAAGTGTGGCTTTGAAAGTGTGAATTCTAGATATGACACACACACAAAGGGGTCCCATTCATGGCTGGAGCCTTGAGGCACTGCCATCCTAAACAAATAACAAGCAAATATCAAATCAGACCCGTTGTTATTATTGTAAGAGTAAATCTTTACATATGGGATTGGCAAAGCAAACAAAGATACGGTTAGCTTGTGAAATCAGTTCTGGGCTCTTTTTTTATCCATCAGAATTTAATTTGCTTTTGAAAATATGAATGGGAAGAAACTTGGTTCCTGGCTTGCAGACTCAGAAAGGTTTGGATGCATGTGTGTCCACCTATTTCACAGGAATAATCACACTGCTAGCAATTGAATTTTTATCCAGACCAATGCAGCAGCAAATGGGGAGTTTAATTTGAACTCCCACTCCAATTTGGACTTCCAATGTTTTTTTTTCTCTTCCCAAAATTCATCTGCTTGTTTCAATGGCATCGAGAATTTGAATCCTTTACGTGTGGGACACTTCAAAACACAGACAGACAGACACACACACAGGGTTACCATAGCAACTGATTCCATCATCAGGAAACTGTTTTGCAGAAGAATTCCCCAGTGCTGCCCCAACCTGGTGCTTGTCCAGCTTACCCTGGAGAAACCACCCCAGTGCAGAGCAGCCCAACAGCCTTTGGGAAGTGCTGTCCCAGCTCTGCTCTTCTGAAACCTCCCAACTTCCAAAGCACTCTTTTTAAAAGAGCTGAAAAACAGATCTGATTTTCTCAGATCAGTTTTTCCTTATAGTAACTATGCTAATGAGTACAGCATTATGTTAAATTATTTTGTGAGTTAGGTGGGAGGAATCTAATTGGCTATTGACTGCTTAAAGTGCTAATGTTCATCATAATGATTCACATAAAGGTTATCCTTCAGCATATTTATCTAAGTTTGCATAGTGACATTAACATCATTGAAACAATTCCCTAATCAGGTTAAGAAATTGCTATTAGCCTGAATGTGAACTGAACCAAAACAGATTGGTTCAGCAGAATCTATGCCAATGTTGGACTAACAGATATCTAAGTGCTGTTCTCTGATTTCCTATGCTTTTTATATGCATTTTTATGCATCATCAAAACAGCAAGTGGGGCAGACAGAACCCTCATCTGCTGCAGGGCAGCCTTCCCTGTGCTAGCAAGGCAGACATCACCATCACTTCACCCCTCCTCCCATGAATCTTAAAAAGGCTCCACATGGGGTGGATACCTACTTATCCCTCACATCGAGGTGACAGCCTGCCAGTGGTGGCAGACTAATCAGTAAAGACAAATTTTCTCTTTGTTTGTGGCAGCATCAAAGGAAACTGATGCAATGCAGGAATATCCCCAGAAGGAAGCACAACAGAACGGAGCTTATTGCAAAATCAACTCTCTGTGGTGCCTCAGCTCTCACTGCTGGCAGTTTAATAACCTGACAGAACACAAGCAACAGCCTGGCTGGCCCTGGAGGCCCCCGGGCTGAGGGAGATAAGGAAGTGCTTCACAGTTGAGGGCATTCCTGCTGCTGAGGCAGGGCCTGGGCTGTCAGAGGCTGCTTCTCCCCCAGCCCTGGGTGGCAGCAGGAGGAGCTGGTGTCATCCCCCCTTTGGTGTAACTCCAGCCTTTCTGGTCTGCTTTTTTTGTTTGTTTGGTTTTGGTTTTGTTTGTTTGTTTGAATTCAGAAAGGGTCAGTGTTTAAAGGGTCAAGGAGCATTTTGCTCTTGAGCACAGAAGTTGGCCAGCAGAAGGAAAGCAACCCCGATCTTCCTTCTCATTCTGGCCTCTGCTCTTGCCAGAAGGCAGCAGGGCTTGGCAGAGCCTGGCCCTTGGCAGGGCTGAGGAGCCCAGGGAGGGTCCCCACACCTTGCTGGTCACCAGCTGCAGCCCAGGGGACCTGCTCTGCTGAAAGGGGCAGAATTGACTCCCTTGCCCTGGGCTGACCCCTATCTGCAGATGTGCTTACCAGGGTAATGGGAAAGATCCATGTATCCTTTCCACTCTTGATAACTTTTAAAAGTATTTCTGCTCACTGTTCTGAGATTGTGGGAATCAACTGACTTTCAGGATTATCTGATGTCTTGTTTTCCTAAGGTAAATCCTGAAAAAGAAGGTATTTTAAAAACCATCATGATCATCCGTCTCTGTTGATAATTTTTGTTCACTTTTTCCCCAGGTTTTGACTATTTTGAAGCCAGTGCCAAAGAAAACATCAACGTGAGGCAGGTGTTTGAGCGTCTGGTGGATATAATCTGTGAGAAGATGTCAGAGAGCATAGAATCAGACAGTTCCAGGGGCACTTCTGGAAGGAGCATGAGGCTCACAGACAACCCCCCCCCTTCACAGCAGAACTGCTCGTGCTAGTGACCTTTCACACTGAGAAATGTCCTTCTCCCCTGATTAAATTTTATCTTTTCATTTGTGGTGGTGCATTATCATGTAGTCCAGCTGTGCACTACTATCTGCAGTTCAGAAGTGTCTGTTATAGGAAACTGGTATGTTTGTTTAATGTGCTGGAGTGTTAATATTATATATTTCCTCGTCCAATAATTCAGTAATCTGAAAAAATATTGTAAGAGCACCTTGTGTGAATGTGAGTTACGCTGAAGAATAATAATTGTGTAGTGATGCAAACGTTATTTCTACAGAGAATGTGGCATTTTTTAATTATAAATTCCTCTATTGCAGAAAGAGTGTTTTTGTCAGCAACAGCAGGAAGCACAAAAACCAATTAGAAGGGATCAGGTCTAAAAGAAGGGGGGAAAAAAATCTCTTATAAAGCAAGAATGTGCTTTTCTTTAGACATACCACAAAAACAAACAAACAAACAAATCAATCCCCAGATCTTTTGAGAATCATTGCTGTCCTCCAGACACAGATCTCAGTTTTTCTGTAGGATGGAGCAGAAAGCAGAACATTTCTGTCTGACAGTGTGAGGTCCTCCAGAGTGTGAAGAGGAAGGGGGCTGGATTTTGTGTTGCAGGATGAAGGAAAAGGGGAGTTGGCTGCTCAGTGCTTAGTTGGAGGCAAAAACATGCAAGATATAGAATAGCACTGTGTCAGAGAGATAAAAATATCAGAATCCAGAATGTGAGTGTTGGCAGGTATTTGTGCCAATATTATGAGATTTTCTTTCTGCATTTTGTTGTTGATTTATTTTTTTAATCTTATTCTAGATGGGTGTGTGTGGGGGGCTACATTTTCTGGGTTCAGGTTCAACCACAAAGTATAATTTAAGAAAAGTAAGAGTGACCAATAAGCCCAACTGCAAATGAAACCTGGCAAAGACATCCTGTTATTCTGTGAACTTTTTGTGGCATCAAGCTTTGAAGGGAGGCAAAATCTTTAAACTAAGTGGATGCAGAGAGAAATTGGTTGTCTTAAGGGGAAAATTCTGGAAAGTTTTACGGCTTTACCTTTGATCTGTGATCTCCTCTGACTGAGGGGACTTCCTGATGTCAGGAACAGGAGTCAAGTGCCCACCCACTGCCCTGTAACGTGCTGGATCATGAACCCAGTGAGTGCTTCTGTAATTTCCTCCTGCTGTGTCTCCAAGTGTAATAGCTCTAAGAAGAAAAGCACAAAATCCTGGACAAAAATGCAACTCTTTTGGAGTGGTTTGAGCTCATTGTGCTGAAGGCTCGATCCCTCTGTTTGTCACTTTTGGGAATCTCTACTGTGACGTGTTCTGGGTGTGTGTGATCTCGTCCTGAGAGTGTGATTTGTGCAGTGCTGGGACTGTGGTTGTTGTAGCTAAACCCCTGAAACTGCAAAATAAAGAGCAATGTACTCACTGGGTGTGGCCAGAGAGCTTGTGTCAGCTGCATTTCTTGTGTTAGGAATCCTACACGTGTGTGAAGGAGAAATCTTTTTAATGCTTTAAAAATACATCCAACTACATTGATCTTTCTTTGACAGGGTGATGGTCTTTGAACCCAGCAATCTGGAATCACTGTGTAGGTTTAAAACAGTGAAGAGAAGGATTATTTGGCCAATGATTGCACAGTGTTGTGTTCTAATTGTAGAAAAAGCACGTTTTAGGGCAACTTGTATAACTAGCATTAAAATAAAAAAAAATTCACATCAGATTTTGAGCTGTGCAGATATAACAGTGCTTCAGTGCAAATAATGATTTCTCAGCTCAGCAGCTCCCTGATAAAAGAAAATGGATTCAGCAGAAATGGAATTTCAATTATTTTCATTCACTTACTTTTTTTTTTTT
>VXBQ01004169.1:98525-155724 GCA_013400175.1 Phainopepla nitens | reverse complement strand
GGGGCCGGCACGGGCCGTTGTCCGGCCGCTGTGGAGCGGCGGCACCGCCGCCATGCCCGGCAGGAACAAGGCGACGTTCGGCTACGGCAGCCCGGAGCTTGCGGTGGGGCAGCAGGCCGCGGAGGGCGGCCGCGACGCCGGGGGCCGCTCGCCTCATGGGGACGAGGAGGAAGAGCGCGGGGGGCACGGTCCGGAACACAACCTCGGTGACCCCGACATCGTCAAGTCCCCCAGCGACCCCAAGCAGTACCGGTGAGGGCGGGTGCGGGAGGAGGAGCCGCCGCCGGGCAGCCCGGCCGGCCGGTGGGGAGGGCCGCTGGGGAGGGCCGCTGGGGAGGGCCGGGGTCTGCCTGGCCGCCGTCCGGGCCGCTCTCCCCGGCCCCTGTCCCGGGGAATGAACCGGGCTGGTCCTGCCTGCGATAAAGGAGGCTGGCGGGTCCCGAGGCTGGGCTGCCCGGTGTGAGTGCGGGCTCAGGGCGGCGGGGCTGGCTGTGCTCAGGCACAGCTGTGCCCAGCTCAGCGTTAGCTCGCAGCTCCTCTCCCAAAGCGTTAAGTGCAAAGTGCGGTTTAGGTATTTCAGAGCAGACCCCAACTTAAAAACTGCTACTCTTCACGTCTCAGATGAGCTAAGTTTTAACGCGGATATATCTGTGAGCTGAGGTAAAATGCTTTTAGGCTACCGTTTTGCTTGTGTTTTTATTTCAATATTTCTGAGTAATATCCCGAAAAACGATGAAATTAAAACTTCCCTGGGCACAGCCCACAGTGTCCGTGGCCCAAACCAAGCGAGAGACTAGGATGAGAACTCCACAGAGGTTGAGCTTGTTGGATGTTGTAGGGCAGTCTGTTCTTGAAAGAACACTCTGATAACTCCTTCCTGTAAGACAGAAGATTATCCAGCCCTTGTTAGAGCTGTTCTTTTAAATTTATCTCTACTTTTCAAGATGTCTAATCTGTGCAGCCAGTGGAGAATCTGCTGCCTGAGCCTGGAACTGAGTTTTAGATTTGCAGTGACATTGGCTGACAGTGAGATTCCCTGCTGGCTGCCTGGAGAGGACTGTGCCCATTGGCTCAGGGAGAAACTTGCTCCCTCCCTTCTTGCCCTACTTCCTTGCTGCTTCCTCTGGATCTCTGCCTGCCTCTCCTGAGTTCTTACTCGTGCTGCTTTGTGGCAGCCTTGTCCTCCTGCAAAGCTCCCAGCTGCAGATGCTGTCAGCTTAAGGAACTCCTGTCTTTGCTGCCTGCAGCAGCACGCTGGTGGATGAAGCTTGGGAAATCCACTGAAAGCTGCCACTGCCTGTTTGTAATGCTCAGGACCCTCCTCTGCACGTGAGAATTGGAGAGAGTGTTTGCTTATAGCATAAACTAATGCTAAACCCTTGCAGGACTCCTACTGTCCATTCTTCACAGAATTTCTCAGTTGGAAGCAGAGAGTTGCATCCTTTCAGACTGATTTCCATGTGTGTGAAGTGAGCCTGACACAGGACAGTCCTTGTTGAAGAGAAGTTCAGTGTGTCAGGAAGCAAAGCCACACTGAACCTGTGTCCAGCTGTGATGTCCCAGACTTCCTGAGGGAGGGTCCTGGCAGCTGGTGTGCTGATGCTGACACGTTTTCCCCACTAGAGCCTTCAGTGATGTGTTCTGCAGCCCAGTCACAGTGGGCTTAGTGTCTGTGTCTGGTGACATCAGTCTTAACTTAATGGAAAATGTCAGATTTTGCCTTCTCAAGTAACGATCACAAAACCAAAAGAGCTCTGATGTCAGTTGCAGGATGTATTTTCGGAAGTGGGTTTGTTGGGACAAAGCATTTGTCATGATAAAAGTTTGCTCATGAGAGTTGTAATTGTGTAGTTATATTTGCCAAAAATGTATGTTTTATTTGCCTTTAGCCATGTATGGAATTTCATGATCTTGTGCTGCTTGTAGTTTGGGAAATGAAAGCATTTCTCTAAGTGGTTGCTGTGCACTGATATGTACTTCATTATTAACTTCTAAACAACTGTCAAAGGAAAACTTTGTGTGAAACAATCCTGTTTAAACTTATTCAGGGGGTTTAAACAGTGCTTTTAAGAGTTTGAATTTTATTTTATGATTTGGCCTTACTTGCATCCATGCTGCACAGTCCTTCAAAAAAAGCAATTGGACTGTGCTTGCTTCTGTTTCTACCTTCTGCGATTGCATTTTTTGTACTGTGTTTTGCATACTGGTGGATATTGGTTACATTTGTCCTTTTCCACTGGGCTGAAACATGGAAAAAGTAAAGAACACCTGTGCCAGTGGTGCCTCTGCTCTGGATAACCTAAGCTGTTTAAATCATCCTGGAGTGAAACCCGAGAGCCTCCACCAGCGCCGTGGCTCAGCCGTGTCCTTGCTGCTCTCTGTCCTGTGTGCAACACCCACGAGCCTCCAGATGAGCAATGTAAAATTAGAATAATCTGCTCCATTAGCTTAATGGGGCTGTGTGGAAAGGATCAACAAAAGCTGCTGCATACACCTGGCTGACCAGCTTTATGGCACGCTGCTCCTCGGGAAGAGCAGCCCAGTTCTGTTCTCTGCTGCTCCCAGGGGTTCTCCAGGAGCTGTGCAAACCTGCAGAGCAGAGTTGTGTTTGAGCAGAAGGAGGTGCTGCTGGCAGCTGCTCTCTGGGGCTTTGGCTCTCAGCTGCCCAGAGGCTGAAGCACCCACGTGTGCAGTGTGTGTTTTAGGACGTTCAGGAGTGCTGCAGCTGTGCAGTGGGACACATGGCCCTGGTGGGAATGGTTAACAAACCTGCTTTCAGAATGCAGGGGGTGTAACTTTGTGCACAGACATTCCAGCTCTGTCTGTGCCTCCTGCAGTTCATCAGTTTGAATGAGTCAAAATGCACCTGTGCTTTTGGTTGGAGCAAACTTGTCCTGCTCAGCAGTCCTGCAGCAAGGCAACTGGGTGTGTTCATGATCACAAAACTCTGGCCCAGAGTAAGTGCTGTCACCTCCCCTTGGGTGCCTGGTCATGAGTCACAACCTTAACACAACCATCAAGCATTTGTTCATTAGGTTTTCTCACAGACTTGGTAGTCCAAGAGCTGTGCCACATTGCAAGGTTCTGAGCTGGTACAAACCCTGGGCTTGGAGTAGATGACCTCTAAAGGCCCCTTTGAACAAAGACTATTCTGTGATTCTGTGCTCTGTAACTCAGATTTTTCTGGGAGCGTGGGATGTGACCATGGGTTTGTTTTATTCCAGCTTGCTTTGTGTGTGTGTGTGTGTGTGTTTTTGCTGGGTCAGATACCACAGGTCTCTATCACACTAGCTCATAGGGTGGATGAAGTGTTTTCTGGACCCAGCATTCCTTCCTTTCTGCTGCTGGTGTATTGGCCAGTGTAAGCTCCTGGCAGGGATGCTCTGGCTAATTTGACAAATTGTGACTCTGTTCCAGATTTGATGGTAAATGAATACTCATGGGGGCTCTTGTAGTGCAGAGTATTGGTGCTTGCAGTCCTCAGAGTGAAAAGTTGTAGAAGGGTGCTGCACAGAGAGCTTGTGGGGTTTTATTTATATATATAGACCCATGTTTAAAAACCTCTGTACATGTACAAACACACACACAGACCTGTTAATTGCTTCTTGATAGGAGCCCAGCCCATTCCCTGTGACTGGTTCTGTGGAGCCTGCAGAGGAGCTCTCTATTTTCTAACACTTGCCTGCTACATCTACAGACCCCATCTATCAGAAACCATTGATGAAAACAAATCAAATCAAATGCTCTGGGGCCTACTTAGAAGCAAAGACTAATATCCTCATTCTGTCACATCATATCTGTTTCCAAGAGCCTGACAAGCCTGAAAGATGACTGAAATTTTGGTTTGCCTGTTCTGAAAGCATGAAGTGAGTGCTGATAGCTTAAATGTTTCACAAAAAGAGGAGTAAAAGCTAAAATCACTGAGCTTGACCTTATGGAGAGAAGGGCTACTGCTACTGAACTGCTTCTTACTCCTAGAGTTGTTGAGTAGCAGAAGAATGTTCCACTTTCCTGCTATAAAGCTGCTCAGCCTTGGCTACCATTAGATTTTCATTAGGAAATCACTCTCAAAGTATTACAGGAAATAATGAAATTTTTGCAATTCTGAGACTTCAGACTTAGGAAATGAACGTATTCATTGCACACAATTATTCTTTCAGGTATATCATACTGCAGAATGGCTTATGTGCACTTTTGATTTCGGATTTGAATTACTTGGATGGTGCCCCAACATCTTCAGAGGAGGAGGAGGAGGAGGATAATGATTCTGAAGAGGGCAGTGATGAATATGACGACTCTGGAGCTGAGATCGAAGATGGCAGAGAAGATGATGAGTGTGATGAGGGGGATGACAGCGAGGACAGTGATGGAGATAATGAGGATTTCAATGATTCTGATGACAGTGAATTAGAAGAGCTGGCTGAAAAGGAAGAGACAAGAAAGAGAGGTTGTTCAGAAAAGCAGGTATGTACTTAAAGCTATAGGGTACAAAAATACATAGTGAACTTTCTCGAGGTCTGAAACCTTGTGATGAGGCATTCAGATGAGACCTTTTTATTGTGCCTGTCCCTGTTGATTAATCTTGTACTTCTGTCATTTTCCTGAAGTGTTTCTTGAAGCAGCTTTTACTGAGAATGTTGTATTTTCTCTAGTCTGCAGCAGCCCTCTGTGTTGCTGTTGGCAGCTTCTCTGATCCTGAAGATCTGCCTGGATTAGCACACTTCCTGGAACACAGTATGTATCTGCTCCTATTTCTTTTCCAGCTCAGTGTAAAATGGGTGCTGTGCAGCTCTGCATTTCTGAAGTATTTAGTATCACTTCCTAATTTGGCTATTTGAGAATTTATTTTTCATGAGCTTGTGGTTTTATACAAATACTGATTTAGGTGAGGAGTTCTTAATATGGGACAAGGTGTCTCATACACTTTGCCAAGCAGTGTATTAGTTTATATCAACTTTATTTGTTACCCATTAAATTGAGGGGAATTATGTTACCTGTGGCTTTATAGACCAGGTTGGAGCTGCAGACCTTTGTCTCCTGGTAAAGGGTGATGAATTAGTAATGTGGACAGAGAAACCAGGTGAAGTTTCTGACCAGGTGTGTCCCAAAATACTGTTCCTGCCTGGGGGCACTGTCAGAGCAAACTGCAGCAGTTGCTGGGCAGATCAGCCAGGTGTTGGTGTGCAGTGATTTCCTCTGCCTGAGAGCTGTGGGTCAGTCAGGGAGGGGTTGCTGCAGCTGCAGGCAGGATGAGCAGGTGAGTGTCACCTTGGCCCTGTTGGTGGTTTTCTGTTGCAGTGGTTTTCATGGGCAGTCTGAAGTACCCCGACGAGAACGGGTTCGATGCGTTCCTGAAGAAGCACGGGGGCGGTGACAACGCCTCCACCGACTGTGAGAGGACAGTGTTCCAGTTTGATGTGCAGAGGAAGTACTTCAAAGAAGCCCTGGATAGGTAACTTTGTATGAATGCTGATTAGGTGTTAATGAATGTCTGTATGTGCCTCAGGAGCTGGGTGTAGCTGTCCAGTTCTTCATTTTGGGGTGATGCAAGCTGTTGCTGAGCTTCCATACCTACCTGCACTAAAGCAGTGATACTGAGTGTAGGAAAAGGCTGTTTCCCTTTGGGTATGTGGCTGGGTTTTTTTGCTGTGGGATTATGTAGGACCCATGTTTAAGTTTTAACACATGCAGCTCTTTGATTGTTTTGGCAGTGTTAAACTGGTAGCATTGATGACAGGAGAAATGTTATGCAATATGACAACTGATCTGAGGGGAAGTGCTCCTAGAGTCCCAGTGACTCATCCTTTGAAATATCTGTCCTGGGAGAGTTACTGTTTTCTCTGAGTTGTTGTTAGTTTGTTTCAGGCAGCCTTCATAGTTCTGGTACAATGTGTGTCTCAGGAGGAGACATTTCACCCAGTGCAGGTTATTCACTGCTGAATGTCTCTTTTGCCAGAAAGTGCTTAACTTGCTCTTTTGTGCTGTTGGAACAACAGAGCTCCACTGGTTGGCATGGTTTCCTTTAGTGAGAGGAATTTCTCTTTCACAGGGGCATAGCTGAATATTCTTGATGCCATAAAATATCTCAGGAGGAGAGTAGGCTCCACTGCAAATTTACTTTTACATGAGAGGAAGTGTTTGCACGTTTTTCTGAGTATAACCTAAATTTTACTTTACTAGGCCAGTTTCAGCTTCCATTTGCAGATTAATCCAGCTTTTATAGGTGTTTGGAAGTGCAAAAGAATCAAAAAATATCATTGCAATCTGTCACAACAGCTTGCTTAATGCAGAGAAAAACAGAAATTAGGAGTTCTGTAGAACAGCTTCTCATACAAAGGAGATAAATGAGTGCTGAGGATGAATTGTGCTCATTCAAGCACTTGTGGATCTGAAGAAATGAAAAGACATCATCTTTCATTTGTCTTCAGTGTAATGGATCTTCTGGCCATAGAACTCCATCAGGGATATATTAATTTTAACCCTTTTTTGCTCTTTACCCTTTGCTTCAGCCAGTTCAGTTTTTCATTAAAAAAACACAGCAAATAGAACAGAACTATGAGATTCTCTGGGAGCCTTCTGCAGAGTTCCCATGCACTGCAGATCTCTCCATTTCCAGTGCTCTGCTCTCTGTGGATGCAGAAGAAATTTATTTGGATGACAACGCTGACTTTTACAGTCCACGATAAAATTGTAATGCATATAGAAACTTGTGTTTCACCACAATTTGTTTCTGGAGTTAGGAAGAAACTTTCCCTGTGGTCATGTTGTTCCTGAGGAATAACTGGGGATTTCCTCTGAAGCATCTGATGCTGCTCCCTGTTAGCTCCAGGAGCCAGACTAGGTGGATCACTTGTCTCATTGGGTGTGATCATTCTTTGGGTGTAATGCTGATGGTCCTGCCCCCACTGATGCCATATCCTACTGCATCCAGCCCATTCAGTCCCACTCTGGAGCTGGGAAGCCCTGCCCTTTGCTTTCTCATGGCTTTTGTCTTTCTTTAAGACATTAAAGTCAGGAATGACATAGCTTGTAGTAAGTCAAGCAACTTTGTAAACCAAAATAGTAGATGTCGGATTTAATCATTGGATTTTTGCCCTGGTTTAATGGACACTGAAGAAAAGTATGTGAATTTTTCTGTTCCATAGGTGGGCACAATTCTTTATTCACCCATTAATGATCAGAGATGCAATAGATCGAGAAGTGGAGGCTGTAGACAGTGGTAAGTAAGAGAATCTTCTCCTGTGTGTTTAGCCCATCTTCTTAAAACAAAATCTACTTTATAACACTGTTTATTGGTTTCCGTGTTGAACTCCCCTTCTAAGCACTTCAGTCAACTTCAGGTAACTTACCAGAGAGATTCAGCTTTCCAGTTGAAGCTTTGTGGCTGTTAGACATCAGTGGCTTTTAGAGGAAGAAAGACTGGATGTAGTGCCAGCACTGTGAGAGTTTACCCTCACATTTTCATTGAATAGAAATTAATAATCTGAGGTGGTTTGGCAGTAACTGGCAGGGCAGTTACAGGAGCATGGGGATGCTCTGCAGTGAACAAAATGCCTTTAGCTCCAGCAAAGCCCCAGAGCTCTCTCCAGTCCTGTGCAGAGTTCATACAATAAGCTGAGGTGATTTTACTTCTCTCCTTATTCTAACACCTGAATAACTAAAAAGTCACTTCCCAGAAGGAAATTAAACCAGGCACAGAAGTGAGTGAAGTGTTGGTTTTCTAATATGTGATACATACTCCCAGACTGCTTCTAAAATATCACTGTTTTGGGAAATAAATGTTATTAGCAGATATCCCAACTGGTTCAATTATTTATTCCAAGTAATTTTCATCTGTCTTCTGGCAAGGAAAAGTGGGCCATCTGATATTTGAATTTAGATGAAAGTCAGTGTAAACAAGGACCTGCCTTCGAGTTAAGGTGTGGTTCTTGAACAGCTTCAGCCATTTTAGACCTTGGTGGTGCAGAACCAGTCCTTCCCCTGCAGTGACACCGTGGTCCTGTGCTGCCCAGGAAATGGTGGCAGCTTGCTGGACTGGCTGCAGGAGAACCCAGCCAGAGGAATCAGTTTACAGCTCTGCTGTACGTGTTTGTTACTATCAGTAAAACATGAAAAGGAAAATGCAGTTCAGGAGGGTGAATTGATTTTGGCAGAGCCCCATATTTTAGATTAGTGTGAAGTGGTTGTAAAACTGCATTTTTAGGAACTTATCTTGCTCACCTGTGAATTTCTTATTTCATTATTAGGCTAGAGGTTGTTCTGTGTGATATATGGTAGAAACAGGTTTGTAATTGTTCTCTGGCTATTCCTGCAGGGCCTGATCCTATATAATATTGATGGCCTTTTGTCCTCATTTTCAGAGCATTTCATTCATTTTTTGTCCTCATATTCAAAGCATTCAGACAGGACAAGTTGATGCTTTACATGGTTTTGCTTCTTAACCCTTTCTTCTCAGCAATGAGCTACATTTTCCCTCTTATATTTGTTACAGCTAGCAAGTCCTCTTTCTTATTTCACTACTTCATTCCTATATTAAAAAAAATTCCAGGCTGCATCTGAGTGGCATGTCTCCTTTTCAGTTTGGCTGGGATTTGTGCTTTGTTTTGTGGAAACATGGTGTCAAACTTTGATGCATGCCACTGCAAATTCTCACAATTAACAGAGTACCAGCTAGCAAGGCCCTCTGATGCAAACAGAAAGGAGATGTTATTTGGGAGTCTTGCCAGACCTGGACATCCTATGAAGAAATTTTTTTGGGGTAAGTCCTGAATTTCTGTTATAAAATGGTAATTATAGTTAAACTTTTAACTACTTAGAAGTTTGGGTGGTTAGATGCACTAACATGAGCTATCATATCACAGCAACCATTAAACTTGTTCAGAAGAGTTCAAGCAGTTATCCATTTTACAGGAAAATGGTTGGGAATAAAAGCAGCTGTCTGCTTTTTAAGATTCTTTTCTTTCTGGTTCTGGGTTGCCCAAGGTGTATAATTATGGAACTTTCTCTTAACACAAAGGTGATGCTCTCTGAGTCATCTCCATCTTGCTTAAGCTTGTTTTTTTTTGCTGTTAGAATTTCCTGGAGAAATAAGTTATTTCTAGCTGTATGTGTAAGGAAGCTTTTCAAAGTAGATAATTTGCTGTTGAACTTCCAGGAGTTAGACCTTCACAGCCATGTGGGGGGAGCAGAATGGAAATTTGTCCTTTTCTTGGACAATCCAGTCCTCGCTCCCTCACCCTCGTGGTGCTGCTGGGTGTGTAAACAGCAGGGTGATTGATGGGTATTGAGTTACCAGCTTTGAAGTGTAGCTTGTTTCTATAAATTTCTATGGTGACATACACTGAACTTCACATTTCCTCCTCTCTCTCCCTCTGCTGTTCTGCAAGTTCCATTGGTGAGGGCATAGCTGGCAGCACACAGTGAGCTGTGCAGCCTGTGGGAGATGTGGTAATGCAGGAGGACTCTGTCTTTCCTTGTCTTAAAAATATCAGCTGTCCTTTGGATAAGAACCACAAATAGGAAAGCACCTAGTTTCACTTTATATTCCTTTCACTCCAAATTTCTGTTAGGTGTTTTGAATGTGATTAGACCTAGCGAGGAAGGTGAATTCTCAGTGTGTCTGGTGTTGCTGTAAGCACTGTGGATAACTAACCCTGGCTCCCTGTTGATGTGTGCAGGTAATGCAGACACGCTCAAACACGAGCCCAAGATGAACAACATCGACACCTACACCAGGCTGAGGGAATTCTGGCAGCGCCATTACTCTGCTCACTACATGACTTTGGTTGTCCAGTCTAAAGGTAACATCAGCTGCTCCTTAAAAACAGCCTCATGCTGCTCCTGGTGCTTTTGGAACCAGTCCAGCTGCAGCCCGAGCCAGTGGAGTGGCTTGGCCAGTCCTGCAGAGGGTATTTATATGTAGATTTTAGCCTGGTTTCCAGATGAAACAAGACCTGAGCAATTGTGCTGTGTTATTGTCATCCTGCTGCTTCTTGAGAAACCTTCTGAAGCTGTTGAGTGGGTTCCAGATTAACGCAGAAGGGAAAATCTCAAAGACAGCGTTCCAGAAATAATCTTGTAGCAATGAAGAGTCAAACCACTTAAATGAATTAATGCTGCTGATTTCTCTGCCATCAGCAGTGAAACTCCTCAGCACATGATGGGGAGACTGAGACTGAATCTCCCAGCTGTCTTGTTTGTCTAGGAGGAGCAGAGGTTCTATTTTTTTTCACCCATAGCCTGAAAAATTCTGTGCAAACAGATTTAAATTTTGTTTCAGTGGAGAACTGCAGACCTGGGGGTTGTTTCTGCTGAGAACAGAAGAAACACATTTCTCAGAAGTTATTCAAGTTAGGTTTGTGTTTAGGGAGGAGTTTTGTTGAAGCTAAAACTGATTGCAATTTTCTTCTCTAAAATAAAGATGATAATAATAGAGGCATTCTTTCTTTTCTTCTCCTTTGCTTTTAATTTTGGTCTAGACAGTAAACTACTTAGTGTGCTGAATGCCTCTTGAGTAGTCATTAAGCCAGTGATGGATTGTAATATTTTCTATGGTGATTGGGAAGAAAATGGTGGTACCTGAAAACCAGCCAGGTCATTTCTGTATTTCCTTCTCTCTTAGAACAAACCCAGCAGCGAATCCTCCCCCTACCCCATCCAGCCCTTTTTATTGCTGTTGTTTACATATGCAACATCACTTTTGGAGCTCAGAGTGGTTGCTTAGCCAAGCAAAGTTTTTATTTTAAGAACCTTCTGGTTCATGACTCATTTCCCTCAGAAGAGAGGAGGGGGAGAAGGAATCCTTGGGACTGCAGGACTGCGCTTGAGGGGAAAACTGGGTGTATAGTCTGGAGAGTCATGGAATGAGTTGCAAGTCCTGGTGATTTTGCAGATCCCTAAGACAGTAATTCCTTCTCCCAGACACTACTGGACTTCAAATCCCAGTTGTGGCAGCTTGGGATTTGGGCACTCTGCACAAACCCAGAGCTGTGACCACCGATACAGCTCAACAAAGTTAAGAATTGACCCAAACCAACAGCTTTGAAGTTTATAATTTAGAACTTTGCAGTTTTCAAATACACTTACTTGCAGCCTCTTGAAATAACTGAACTGGTGAGGTAAGGTAACTTGTCTTGGATATTCAGGAAATTGCATTTCTGTCATTCTTCTCTCTTTTTTAGAAACACTGGATACATTGGAAAAGTGGGTGACAGAAATCTTCTCTGAGATCCCAAATAAGTAAGATTCATTTGATGCATAAAGACATTGCAGATGATGAAATTATCTCTTCTTAAAATGACATTAAAAAAAATCCCTTGCTGGAGAAACAAAGGAAATTACCTTTTGTTAATTAACGTTCTTATCTGAGGGAAAAAAAAAAGGCAACTTTTAAAATTAAAGACCACCATTAATTGTTCCATGAAGACTTTGTTTCTGCTTAACAATTATTTAGACTGTGAGCTGTGTGGAGCTAACTTGAAGCAGTGTTAGCTTAATATGTGCTGATGCCTTGACTTTGTGATAAGTCATTGAAGCCTAGATTATAATTTCAAATTGCTTATCTTTGCTTTGTGTCAGAAATAATTAGAAGCAGAATTAATTAACACGATATCTGGAATTTAAGTGTCATCCTTAGGGTGGCAATGGGTTGGAAATAAATCTCTTTTTTTAATGGTTCACTCCAGTATGCCCTCTAAAAAGGGGGTTGTACAAAAGCTTTGCTAACTTGAAAAGCATTTTATTTCCCTTTTGCAAGATGTTTGTTTCTGTGGTGCTTGGAAATGCTGTTGTGAGAGCCTAAAGCCAATCAGAGGCACGTTTGTCTGTCCTGGCCACCCCCTCCTCATCCCTCCTGCCCCACAAGACAATCCTTCAGGGTGAACTCTGTTGTTTCCTGTTCTTGGCTGTACAGAAGCAAGTTTTGTGCTGTTACTGCCTTGTACAGAAGGAAGGGGAGATGTTGGGGTGGTATCCACACCTTGGTTCGTTGCTGAGTTGTGTGGGCAGGCTGCTCCCACAGTAGCTCCCTGGGGCTGGGGGGTGGAAAAGGGCCCTGTCCAGGCTCTCTGCTGTCCTGCAGAGCTGAGGTCCTGATGCCTTGGAGTATCTCAGTGTAGCCTTGAACCCCTGCCAGTAACATCACACTTCCATTTTGCTTTTCAGTGGTTTACCCAAACCCAGCTTTGGCCATCTGACTCAGCCTTTTGACACACCAGAGTTTCACAAGCTTTACAGAGGTGAGTGAAATGGATTTAAATGTTTTGAATATCTGAATACTGGAAGAAATTTTCTCTGGGTGATCCAGATACTTTGTAGAGTAATTCTTTGTGGTTTTAAATAGCTTTTAACTATTCTTTCTGCATTATGTAAAATTTCTTATCTGTCTCATCGTGTATATTTATAATTAATCAATTTATTTGTGTCCAGTTGTTCCAATCAGGAAAGTTCATTCATTGACCATCACTTGGGCACTTCCCCCACAAGAACAGTATTACAGGTACACAGTGCTGCATTTTACTTCTACCATGTTTATGCTGTGAATAATTTATTGACTTTCACAACAAACCAAAGAATCTCATTTACTTGTCTAGCAGATTACTTTGGTTCAGCTAGAAGGGCATTTTAAAAATGAATTAAACTGCTGCAGATATGGCTCCCTTTCCTCACTGACTCAGATCAGTCATTATGTTCTGAACTCCCACACTTTCAGCTTATTATCTTAATTCTGCCTGAAGATGCAGAACTTGCCCTGAAAAAAGAGACAGTGCATATTTTAGTCATTAGCCCAGTGATTTGAATTCTTTCTGTGAAATGTGTTACCTCCTGGCATCTAATCTCCAAACTTTCTCTTAGGGTGAAGCCTCTTCATTATATTTCCTGGCTGGTGGGACATGAAGGCAAAGGCAGTGTTCTTTCTTTCCTTAGGAAAAAGTACGTGGTTTTTAAGCATGGTTATTAAATGCTTTGATCTCATTCAAATACAGATAAACTCTATTTTGTGTATTTATATTTTCTATAGATGTAAAAGCTGGCCAAGCCTGCCTTTTTGTATCAGTGCTGTGTAGTGATATTCTGTAAGGTGATGATAAACCCAAGTAAGAAATAAATGGGCTTTTTGTCTGTGATTCGTGGATCAGCAGTGCCTCTGACTGATCTTTGAGATGTCCAAAAGGTTACTTGGCTTTTTCACTGTTTTTTTTTGAATTCTGTACCCTGAGGTCACATCCTTAAACTGGAAAAGCTTTGTGTAAACTGTAAATGGATTGAAAACCTCTGAAATACAGATACACTGTGATATACTGCATGTAACTAAGCTCAAACAAAGCTGAAATGATTAATTAATAAGTACCTTTCACTCTTCCATAGGTTTTGGGCCCTTGCATTGTATGGAGGAAATGGTGAGACAGGATTTGAACAGAACTCCACTTACTCCATCTTCAGCATTTCTGTGACTTTGACTGATGAAGGTTACAAGCACTTCTATGAGGTGTGGTGTCCTGCAGCTTGTTTTTCCTGCTGTTTCCCTAATGTCTGGAGGAATGACTCTGTTCCTTTCTGTCTGCAGGTGGCCCACGTTGTGTTTCAGTACGTGAAGATGCTGCAGAAAAGGGGGCCAGATCAAAGGCAAGTGTTTGCCACTCCAGCAGATATTTGTGCTGGTGTCCCTCTCCATTATCCTGTTATTTGTAGTGTTTGCACTTTTTGTGGAGTTCCTGCAGCATAAACAGGGAGTCACCAGCAAAACTTGTCTGTGTGGAAAACATGTCAGTTTAAAAAGTTTTAAAAAGAAATTTTCTAAATGTTTATGCTTATTTCTTGGTGTTTTTAGTTTCACTTATTGTGATGTGATACTTTCAGTTTAGTAAGCTGAACTAGTGTAGAGGTCAGGTGCAGTTTTGTGTTCATTTTAAATGAATTTGTTGAGCCAGGTCTGTGGAACTCAGGACTGGGTGTTCCAGCCTTTATGTTAATTTGATATCAGATTCTGACTCTTCTTAGTTAACTCTCTTTTTCTTTGGAAAATAGAAGAACTTTCTGCCAGTTCTGAGAAATGCTGTTTTGGGAAGTGCATTTAATACTGGCTTTTGTGTCTTGTACCTGAATGATTCATCGACCTCACCATTGATTCCTTTCCTAGAAGGCTCCTTTTTTAAGGTTCTTGGTAAACATTGTGGAATAATGGAGAACACCCACGTTATTTTATTATCTTCTTCCTCCTTTGCAGAATATGGGAAGAAATACAAAAGATTGAAGCTAATGAATTTCACTACCAGGAACAGGTATTTATCTACTGTTCTGACATAGGTATACCATGAAAAGTGTTACTTTTTCATTTTGAAACACGTTTTCAAAGTTCTGTTTGAGAAGAAATCAATTGTGCACCTAGTGAGGCTGTATTTGGCTGAAAGGAGATAGTATTTCTCTGCCTAGAATACGAGATTTTTCCCTAACAGAATTTAATGTTGATTTTTCATTCCTTACCTGCTAGGTAGGCTCTTTTTCAGTTTAGACTTTCTTACTCCTACTACATTTAGCTGTGTTCTGTTTCTTACTAGATAACTTGTTTTTTTTTCTTTGAATGGCACTGAAATTTCCTTTTGGGGAAACAAATCCATCCATACAAATGTGACAGAGAGCAGGAACATAGATTTGTGTGTGCTTTTGTGGCAGGGTTGTGAATCCCAGGGGCAGAAGAATGACTTAATCATGGCACCCCAGTTTTCTCCTTGGTGGATGGAGCTGTGCTAAGGAATGATGGTCTCAGAGGCAGGGCTTGGCATAAATGGGTGGGGGTGCCCAGGAGAGGTTTAATGTTTCCTCAGGTGTTTGGTGTCTTTAAGAAATCCCTGGGCATGTTTCCCACTACATTTACAAGACTCAGATGTGCCAGACTCAGCTCTTGCCAGTTGTGCTGTGCTCTCTGTGTGACCCAGAGTCTGCACAGCCTGGTGCTGGCTGGTGCAAACACCCCACAGCACTTAGCAGGTTGCTGAGCAGCCTGGTTCCCTAGGCAGCCTTAGCCTGCTGAAAGGCAATGTGTGTTTCATGGTCAAACAGGAGAGCCTCCTCCTCCTCACCCTGCACATCACGGGGCAGGAGCAGAGCCAGAGGTACTCCTGCAGCTGCAGCACTTCCTTGCCTTGTACTTTCCAGGTCACTTTAAATCTTGAATTGTTGCAGGGCTCTGCTTGTGTCCCCTGGAGGCAAGGAGTGCATTCTGCTGGGTCTTTAAGTTACTGATTCCGTGACTGTAAACTGCATAATCGAGGTTTCTTCTATGATGTGTGTGAAATTTCAGGGTTCTCAGAGGAGCCTGAACATTGGATATGGTTATGAAATATATTTAATAACTGAAACGAAATGCTGTAACAAGCACAGCAACCAGCTCATGCTCAACATATCTGACTAGTTAAGCTCTTCACAGAACAGGAATTTGATATCTTGGGTTTCTAATTATGTGACAAATTGCTTTATTTCTTTGCTTGCAGACAGATCCAGTTGACTACGTGGAAAACCTTTGTGAGAACATGCAGTTGTTTCAGAAGGAAGATTTTCTGACAGGAGACCAGCTCTTGTTTGAATACAAGCCTGAGGTAAATGTTCTTTGAACTCTGATTATATGTTTTGATGCAAGGAAAACATGTGCACACTGTAACAGAGGCATGTGTGTTGGCATTTGTAATTAAACATAATGCAGGCACAGGTTTTGTATTAATTGAAACACTTGTTGTATTCAGAAGGCAAATCTGTTTTGTAAGCTTGTTATGTTTTGTTCTTCCTACATTCCAACTGAGAAGTCCTTGCTGGGTCAGGCAGTCAGAGCTGCATTTGAGCTGAAATATTGTCTGGAACTTGTAGATCATTGCTGATGCCCTGAACCAGCTCAGCCCTCAGAGAGCCAACCTGGTTTTGCTGTCTGCTGCCAACGAAGGCCAGTGTCACCTCAGAGAGAAGTGGTTTGGGACTCAGTACAGCATGGAAGGTAAAGCAGGAGCTGAGAATGTCTGATTCCTGCATTAGAGGAAGTGAAAGGGTGACAACACAACATAGAAATGCATGGAAGGAAATGAATCCTCAGTGCTTTACTGAGCTACCATTAGTGTCTGTGCCACCCAGAGCTGCTCTCTTTGGTGCCAGTGGATTCCCAGTCCTGCAGTTCCTTTGGGAGGCAGAGGTCCCTGAGCTCCACTTGGCTGCCATTCAGGGGAAAGAACACCAACAACGGAGTGTACATTGGAACAACAGGGTGTGG
Organism: Phainopepla nitens; assembly: GCA_013400175.1. NCBI lineage: Eukaryota > Metazoa > Chordata > Aves > Passeriformes > Bombycillidae > Phainopepla > Phainopepla nitens. The sequence continues at coordinate 139,472 of VXBQ01004169.1, read as the reverse complement.
GGGGAGCTGGGTTACTGAGGCAGACTTGATTTGCTTTTTAATAGGACTGCTTCAGTCCTGCTCCAGATTTTGCAGGAAGGGATTTAGAAAGAGTCCTGAGGAATGGGATGATGTTAAGATACTCCTGTGGTACTGCAAATATTTCTAGAGATTGGGAAAAGATGTCTGGAAATAGGATGACCTTCCCTTCCTGTTGGACTAATGCATTTCATGGTTTTTATCAGATATTGACAAGTACTGGAGTGATTTATGGCGCAGTGACTTTGAGTTAAATCAGGATTTACACCTTCCAGAAGAAAACAAATACATAGGTAAGGCACCTGGGCATGAGTGAAATCTTCTCCAGTGATTTATTTGAGCATTTGCTGTGGTTTAGAAACAACCTAAACTGGTATAAACCATTTTTGCAAATTAAAAAAACCTGAGCACTCTGTTCAGCTGGATTTTATTTACTATTCTTTTATTTATAAGCTTAAGAACTGAGCTATTTTAAGGTATATAAAATTACAGATGATATATCCATAACAGAGCAGGCCTCACAGACAGTGAGAGTTAATACAGAGCTCCAGACACCTTAGAAGAGAATTCTGTTTGCTTAATCCTGCTGTTTCTGAAAGCATCTAAATACCATCTGGCTTTGTTGCCAAAAGCAATGAAATGAAAGCCAGGACTTGTGTCCTGAATGGAATATGATGCCACAACTTCTGCTCTGCTTCTGAGCCACTGTTCTAGTGTGGAAGTGAAAAAGAGATGTTCTTTGGGTCCAGGAAAATAGTGCCAAAAGTAATTTAGAAAATTGGAGGAGGAAAATGTATTTTTTGACACTTTTGAAGACTTAGATGAATTTAGCCTGATTGTGTCAGTGAAACATACTAACAGGTGGTTTTGGTGTCGTTTTTCTCTTTGTTAGCCACCGACTTTGCTTTGAAAGTTGCTGACTGCCCTGAGACAGAATATCCAGTCAAAATACTCAGCACACAACAAGGCTGTCTCTGGTACAGGAAGGATGATAAATTCAAAATCCCAAAAGGTAAATGCCTGAGGGCTTTCTGAATAGCAAGACCCTGTTTTTACCAGCTGGAATTTATTTGAAGGCAAATAACCCGTGGTAGTGTTCACCATTTAAACTGAAGTGCCTGCTGTCAGCTCTTCCACGGTCCTTTTGATATGTTTATTAGCTACAATAACAGAGAAGCAGGTGAACTAAGGCAACAAAGACACTCTGCTGATACCTCAGGTTGAAAAGTGGAATCTCTGAAATGTGCTGACTTCTGAACAGTCTGTGTGGGGACAGGGCTGGGCGTGTCTAATGTGCTGCTGAGACAGAATGTGCTTCCTCGAGAAGGAAGGAGCACATTAATTAAAAGAGACATAGCCTCTTCTACAGAAAGAGAAAAATACAGCCTGGATCTGAGACAAGGGTGTAAAATATATTGCTGCTTTCAAGCAGCAGGATGTCACAGTTTTTTAGTGCCTCTTAAACAGATGTTCTCTGGAGTTTTCTTTTTCTATTTATAGTGGTCATGCCATGGGAGTATTCTGCAAAGCCCAGCTTTGTTTTCTAATATTTGGTACTTCAAAGGAAAAATTCTTGGAGTAAGAAAGGGAAGACATTTAGTGATGACTTAAAATAAGAAAAGAAAGTGCTATAGATGAATGACCATTTTCATTAAACTTGAATTGTCACCAAAGAGCAACTTGATGGAAATATATTTGAGTTAGAAAGTTGTCACTTTCTATACAATTGCTCATTTAAATTTCCTTTTCCTCACCAGGTTATGTTCGATTCCATCTGATCTCTCCATTGATACAGCAGTCTGCAGAGAAGTGAGGATTGTACTATTTATGCTTACCTTGCAGAGTAACTAAATTACCATACCTAGGGAAAAACTGAGAAGAGACTTTCATTTTAAGCAGGAATAGAATAAGGTGTCCTTTCCTCACATCCTTCCACCTCCCTTGTGGTTTAATCTGCAGTTTGGTGGTGGTGGTTCTGCAGCAGGTCCTGCCTGTAGCCAGCAGAGGTGTAAGGAGTTCCATGGTGTGATATTCCCCAGGGCAGGTCTGGGAAAAAATAATGTAACAGCAGCAGTGCTCAGAGAAGGAGCTGCTCCTGAAAAGAGCAGCCCACAGTCATGTCCTGAGCACGTCCCAGCATCCTGGGAGCCTGCAGGAGCAGGAGGAGAGGCTGCAGCAGCCTTGAGAAACCAGCTGGGGGTCAGGCAGGGCTGTGGGTGCAGTTCTGGCTCTGCTGCACTTGGCTTGCCTCAGGCTGCCATTGCCACTTGTAACCAGTGTCACAGTGCTGTTGTCATAAGCCTGCCAAGACCTGCACAAATCATGTTTTGGGAAAGCCTTTTCAAGTCTGTTTTCATGAGGTGTGTTAGTCTAATCTTTGAACTGGAATCCAGGCAATAATGAAAACCTGAAAGCAGGGACTGCAATTTCCAGGTTGTGTAGCCTGCTTTGCTCTAGCTTATTATTATTATTTTACCTTGGTAGATAAATAATCATCTCATTACCCAAGTATTGAGCATAACTGAGTCTATCTGTTCCCCATCCCTTTACACAAAGTAAAATCATTTCATTTGCTGTGATTTTTCCATGTTTTGAGCATTGTCTTGTTAAAGTGTGCATTTTTACCTTGAAGAAACCTTAAATCTTGAGAAGCTGGGATCTTTCACATTGCAAGGAATAGCTGAATGTCCAGATAATTTTTAAGTAGTGTCATATGCTTTCTGCACATAGGGAAACCTGCATTCTCTATTTCTGCTTTTTTTTTTTTTTGGAAAATTTCTTTTTGAATCTCATTTTACACAAATTCCATTTCTGTTGGAATTCACTGCGTGTTCCATCGGGCTTAACTTTCATATTAAGCCAATCCTTTTTTTTTCTTTCTTTTTAACCCCTTTCCCTTTTCTCCCTCCAGCATAGTCTTGTTTGATACATTTGTAAACATCCTTTCCCACAACCTGGGGGAACCAGCCTACGAAGCAGACGTGGCTCAGCTGGAGTACAAGCTGGTGGCTGGGGAGTATGGCCTGATCATCAGAGTGAAAGGATTCAATCACAAACTACCTGTAAGCTCTGCTCATCTCCTCACTGCTTCTATTCCTGCAGCTTTGTGCAGTGTGTGGGCTTTCCTGGAGCTTTGAATGGTTGGATGAGGTGTTTCCAATAGAAAAATTGGTCTCTGGCAGGGTAATGCAGCAAATGTGGTGCTTTTACTTGCACTTACATGTATAAAGATGGAGTTGTGTGAATTTACACAAGCTCAAATTACTGACTTCAGGCTGACTTAAATCTTTCTTTAAGTAATAACTGTATCTCCATTAAAGTTTTAACAGCTTTTCCTATAAAAAGAGCTTTGTGTCTCCCATGGCCATAAAGAGGATTGGAGCCTTTCCATCTCTAAGTTGTGCTTATTTGCACAATGTCTGGAGAAGGGTGTCTCAAAAGAGGTTTTGGTTTCAATTTGATCTGGGAGATCCAGCTTCTGAACATGCTCATTTTGGGTGTGGATTTTCTGTGTTGGCTTGCTGAGAGGGTTGGGGGATCCCTGTTCCCATTCCCTAAATGCTGGCCATGAAAGACATGGCAGGCACAGAGAGGACACAGTGGAGACAACCATCAACTTCCATTGCACGAGCTTTGCTGGGGCTTTAAGACCATTAATCACCTGTCAGACTTATTAATAGGAGTTTTAACAGAAAAAGCCAAATATGCAAGCAGCAGGGTCTGAACATTCTCTTTTTTGATCCTGAATGATGTCTCTGTTGTGATGTCATTGTGCTGGTCAGCTGTAAAAGTTAAAAATGGAATATTGAATGCAGGAATGTTGGGGGTTCCAGGCTAGATTTCTTTCAATAGAATGTGGAAAGTCCTATTGATTTGGGATATTGAGCTTATTCACCGTGTAAAAACACTGCCCTTCTGAAACGGTCATTTGGGATAGAATTGTTTAGTGAAGAACATCTGGCAGAACGGAGGAACATGCTTTAGTAATGCTCCATGTCTCAGTAATGATAATTTTATTAATGATAATTTTATATTACTGTACAGCATTACATTGAAATTGGTTCTTAAACCAACAAAAACCCCAACTTAAAACTGTTCTCTTTGCAGCTTTTATTTCAGCTCATCATCGACTACTTGTCTGACTTCAGCTTTACTCCAGCAGTTTTTGAAATGATAACAGAGCAGCTGAAGAAAACATACTACAACATCCTCATCAAACCCGAGACTCTGGCCAAGTGAGTTCTGGGGAGGGCAGCAGTGGCTGAGCTGCAGAGCTCAGGGATCCCTGCTCTGTGCTCACAGGGCTTTGCTCTGTGCTCGGGGAGCCCCGGCAGCTCCGCAGGCGGCAGCAGCTGCTGGGGGAGGGCACGGGGAGCCAGGGGAGCCCTGTCCCTGGGTGCAGTCAGCACTGGCATCTCTGGCAGCTGCTGATGTGCTGTGGTTGTGTTCCCTGCCCTGCAGGGACGTGCGGCTGCTGATCCTGGAGCACGGCCGCTGGTCCATGATCGACAAGTACCAGACGCTGATGAAGGGGCTCTCCATCGACGCCCTCTCCGCCTTCGTCACCGCCTTCAAGTCCCAGCTCTTCGTGGAGGGCCTCGTGCAAGGGAACTTCACCAGCAGGGTGAGTGCAGCCTGGGCACTGGGCTGCTCACACTGGTGCTTCATGAGGGCTGTGGCACTCCGAACTCGGCTGCTGCTGCCTCTGTTCTGGCAGTCTGGAGTCTCGTGGGTACTGGGCGCCTCCAGCACCTCAGGAGGGCTCGTGGGGATAAGCCCATGGCAGTCCACAGTTGCCAGTTTGAACAGAAGTTTCCAGGAATTTGGATTTAAACTGTAGATAGGAAAAAATGTAGCAAATGCCTGTAATCTATTTCTCCTGTTGCCACCATTTTTTATATTGTTTGGTGTATTGATATATTCGATATGGAGAAATTCCCACAGTGGTGCCATGGGAGGAGGCTTCCCTCAGAGCACATTTATCCTGGGAATTCAATTGCCTGCATGGTTTGGTTAAACCTCACTGAGTGCCAAACACATGGAGTAAGGATAACTGGTGTTTCTTTGGCTCGTGCCTTCTTCTGGAGACATTACAGTGCAAAAAGCAGCGTGGAGACTCTTTGCAGTGTGGTGCAGAGGGGCTGGAGGGACGGGGACAGTGTGAGGAAGCAGGGATGTCGGGAGCAGGACACCTCAGCTGTTCTTTGCTTGGGCTCACTCTCTCAAGTGCTGCACTGGGGTGTGTGGTGGTAAATTGGGGTATTAATTCTCTTCTGATAAAACTGATGTCTTTGCTTTCTTCCCCAGGAAGCAAAGGATTTCCTGAATTATGTTGTTCAGTGAGTATCTCTTTAATTTACTCTTTAATTGCTTATTATATGGAAACTATAAGCAAGATAAGATTCTTTTCTGGAGCAGTCAGAGTGGGAGTGCTCAGAAATTCCATTTTTCCCTCTGGTGTTTGCAGGAGGTGGCTGTTGGTGGTGGCAGTTTAAGCAGACATAGTTCTGGCTTGGGGAAAGGGCAAATAACATCAGACCAAGTGTGTAAATGTCTGGGTGTTGCTCTGGTTTTGGCCAAGGCGTGTGCAGATGTTGGAAGTTGTGCTGTTTGTGCTCCCCCAGGAAGCTCCACTTCTCTCCCCTGGCCCATGCCTGCCCTGTGCAGTTCCGGGTGGTGGATTTGCCAAACACCCACCTGCTCTGTAAGGTGAAAACCCTCAACAAGGGCGATGCCAACTCCGAGGTGACAGTCTATTACCAGGTAACGTGTGCTGGCCTGGTCCCTGAGGCACTGCCCAGGCTCCTTGAGAGCAGGCTCTGCACAGGGATGTCACGGAGGGGACACGGGCACCTCATGTGAGCACAGCCCCTGTGCCCCAAGGCTGAACCCACGTGGAATTCCCTGTGGGGAGTTCCCTGAACCCAGCACCTTCCCTTCCTGGACTGGTGCTGGGAGCTGGGTTAGTGCTGTGGTGGCTTCCTGGTGTCCCCAGCTCTGATCTTGGGGGCTGAGCTGGGGCTGTCCCCTCAGGGAAAACCAGAACTTCCCATCTGTCCCTGCTGTGAATTGTCCCTCAGCGCTGCAGTGCAGGCTGAGGTATGCCACGAGTCACCTTGGCCTGAGCCATCACATTAAACCCACCCTAAATTCTTCATTCGCTTTCCAGTCAGGTGCCAGGAACCTGAGGGAATACACCCTGATGGAGCTGCTTGTGGTAAGTTGGTGTTTGTGCCTCTCCTGCAAACAGTGCTTGGAGCTGAGGCCACGACTGGCCCCCAGCGTGTTCCTGTTGCTGCCCCTGGCTGAAACGTTTGGGTGGGTGTCCCCAGATGCTGCAGGGATCACACTACAGGACACTGTTCCTGTAGCTGCCAACCCACAGGACTGAGCTCTCCCAATGCAGGGGCTGTGGCTGGCCAGGGGCACTTCAGTGTCCCCATTCTCTGTGGAGCCCAGGGGGGGCTGCAGGGCAGTGTCACTTCTGCTGTAACTTTGTGTGTGCTGTTTCAGATGCACATGGAGGAGCCTTGCTTTGACTTCCTGAGGACCAAGCAGACCCTTGGGTGAGTTCACTGGAGAGGGATTCTCCTGTACCTGCTCCTACACTCCTGCTTTGACTGTTCTCTGGTGTTTTTACTCTGGGAATCCTTCCTGCCAGTGGCTAATCCTCAGTAATTGTAATGTCAAGAGCAACATCAACACTTCAAAACCAAAAGCACCCATCAGTACAAGCTGCAAGCCAAGTTGCCTTTGACTTCTGTAAGAACTGCATCTATTACCAGTGTGTTAACTCAGAATTATTCAGCATAAAGTTGTTCCTTCACTTCCACACTCAGCCTCCCCTTCCCCAGGGCTGTTTTCACAGCAGCTCTGTGGTGTTGAGCAGCCTCCCTCAGAGGGACCTTGCTACCTCAGGAAACTGGGGCAGGCTTTTCACAACTCTGGTCTCTCACTCTGCTTGGATTAGTTTGCAGGAACACAAATACAAACACTCCTGAGTTTAAAAGGATTTCCTAAAGCTGAGAGAACACTGAAAAACAGCAATGCAGAAAATAAAGAAAATAAGACCATTGCAAATGTAGATCTCAGATTTTTCTGTCTAAAGTACCAATGCTATTTTAATTGCAGCTTGTCCTGTAAATGAAAAGTTAATTGTGCTTGTGGAATGACTTTACTGTTTTGTCCTTTTTCTTTCAAGCTACCACGTGTACCCCACCTGCAGGAACACTTCTGGGATTCTTGGCTTCTCAGTCACAGTGGCAACCCAGGCAACTAAATACAAGTAAGTGCTCTGTGGGGAAAGTTCTTCACTACTCCAGCCTTGGCTGTGGGAAAAGTAATCTCAGGAATAGGTAAAATATCCCCCTGCCAGGAGAGGTCAAATCCTGTAAATCCTGTCTAGCTGTTCTTGTGGCTCATGTTCAGCAGGCACAGCACTGTTACAGTTTTGTTCAAACCTGGGCCTTTGAACTACAAGCATTTGATGTGCCAGAGTTAAAGGGTTATTTGAAAAATGTCACTTGTGAAAAATAACACTGTGTCAGTGAAAGCTTAATTAGCAAAGTGCTGCTGCCTCTAATTTTTACATTTGGACACTTCCATTACTGAGCTCTTTGTCATCAGTGAGGGTTTCAATGTGTCAGAAACCTCAGGATCCATCACATCACATTTTCTTTCAGTCCTGATCCTACAGCCCATAACGCTGCAGGGCTCAGGGCTGCAGCTGGGCATAGCAGAGCAGGGGTCCCTGAAGTCCCTGTGTACAGCTCAAACTGAGAGCACTGCCTTTGTGCCCTGGTACCAGGAAAGACTGACCACCAGCTGCTCTCAGCTGAGTGAGCTTTTCAGGGGATGAGGGAAGTGAGCCTGCCCCAAACCTTCCAAGCCTGTCCCTTCCTCAGCATTTAGGGGCTGCTACTTAACCCCTTAAAATTGTTTAGGGGATTCTTTTTTTGTTTGTTTATTTCCCTGCCATATTTAAGGATTTGTTTCTCTTTCAGTTCTGAATTGGTTGACAGGAAAATAGAAGAATTTCTTTCTTGCTTTGAAGAGAAAATCAAGGATTTAACTGAAGAGGCTTTTAGCACCCAGGTAAAACTTCATCTTGAAAAGCTCTTCTTTAAACTGCATGGTTCAGGTACAGGTATCTGGCGATTTTCTGAGGTTTTCTGGACAAAGGCCTCACCTTTTAAACCTGCCTCTTGCTCTGTTCTGCTGTTGTTCTCCAAACATCCATTCTCTGGCCATTTGCAGTTAAGTTCAAAAAGCAAGGAGCTACCTCATTAATGTAATTTAGCTTTCTTTCAACTGCAGTGACTGTGATGGTAAATTAAGGTAGTTTTAAACCCATTAATGTCTTTTTCCCATGTAGGTAACAGCTTTGATAAAACTGAAGGAATGTGAAGACTCCCACCTTGGAGAAGAAGTGGACAGGAACTGGAATGAAGTGGTGACCCAGCAGTACCTGTTTGACAGGCTGGCACGGGAGGTGGGTGTCCTGCAGCTGTGGGACACAAAAACCATGCTGGTTTTGCAGCAGTTTCAGACATGTAAATGGCATTTATCCTACTAGTGACACACTGGGTCTAAAATTACATGTTATTTAAAAAATGTTCTTTTATCCAATGGACTAGAGATTGTAGAGAAAATACTTTATGTTTGAAATTACTTGAATCACCACTGTGCTGCTAAAACCTCCTTCCTGTGGGTTTCAGATTGAAGCTCTCAAGTCTATTACACAAGCAGACCTGGTCAACTGGTTCCAAGCTCACAGAAGCAACCAGAGGAAAGTGCTCAGTGTACATGTGAGTGTCTGTCATCTCCTGCTGCCAGCTTCAATAAGCAAGCAGAGTGCAGTATGGGTGTGGGAGAGGAGATCTGGGATGAACTTTTACTCTGGTTATCCACATTTTACTGTGGTTATCCACATTTTCTACATTTATAAGTAGTGTTCTTATCAGAATTGCATTTCAGTATTTCAAACACTGAATGAGATCCCAATTGCTCTTCTGGTACCTTCTTTCCAGGTGACTGGATATGGAAAGCATGAAGGGGACTCGGAGGTGACAGCTGTCTCAGGACAGAACTCTTCATCTGGTGAAATACCTCATCTTGTTTTACTGCCCCCCTCCTCTTTGATGAGTGACGTTACTTCCATCAAGGACATCAAAGCCTACACATCAACTCTGAATGTTCTCCCTTATCACAAAATATTGAAATAAAACTGGTATCTTGCCCTGCCCTGCTGTGTAATACAGGTGCTTTCTGCAACATCAACATTACAAACCTATTTTTATAGAGCTGTAGTGGTAGCTGGGATGAAGATGCCCATTCAGCCACGGAGGAAGCTTTCCTCAAGTCTCCAGCCAACCTCTCATCACCTTCCCAAGAAGGAGGACAGGCACAGCCCTTCCCCGTCCCCAGGGGTGCCACATCCCCCTCTCTCCAGCTGGCTGGAGCTGTGCCTGGCCTGTACCATCCCTGCAGTGCTGCAGCAGCCCCTCAGCAGCAGTGACAGCTCCTCAGGAAGGGACCTGCAGCGCTCCCGGAGCAGTGACAGTGGCTGGGAGGGGGAGAAAAGCCCAAGGCTTCCATCTCACACTGCTTTTTTAGTTTTTCTGTATGTGCAACATAGACAAAATTAAGATGGAATCAAATAAAAGCTAGACTTAACTGTGGAGAGAAAAGCAGTTTGATTGCTACATCTAGCTACTTACTCAATCATTTTTAACTGTAGCAAAAGCTATGCAGAGGTTCCTGAAGTGCTGGCAGGGCTGGATGTAGAGTCCAGAAAACTTCTGTGGATGCTGCAAATGCTCATTTTGCTAGTTCATTTACTACTTTTAAGAAGTAGGTTTAGCTGCACAGATTATTCCAGTGGAAAAACAAATACCTCTAAGGCATTTCACATAATCAATTTATCATGACTCAACTGAAAAACATCTTCCTGCAAACATTTATTATGAAATAAATAAAAAGTCCATAACAGAAGTTTGAAAAATCTATTTTATGAAGCTTTAAGATGCATTGGGTAGAATTATCTATGGTTACATTTCAATCTCAAAATAACAAAGTTATTTTGGGCAAGACACTGAAATGCCAGAAGATTTGATTATCATACAGGTGGAAGATAACATTTATGTAGCATTGTCTAACAAATCGTCCCATCGGAGGAATCCTCATATTTACACACTGCAAACATCAGCGAGATTTAAATGACATCTTGCATTTCGTTTCTTGCTTTTTAAATAGGTAGGACCCAGGATTACTCCGCAGCCACTCCCAGCGCCGCGGCCCTCACAGTGGTTACAGAGTGTCTGTGCCCCAGGGGCAGCAGGAGCAGGGCCTGAGCCCGGCCCTGCCCCCAGAGCCACTCCCGCCCGGAGCTGCTCCGCCAGCACGCTCAGCTCTCCTGAATTGCTCTGTCTGTCTCAGTAAGTCCAGTATCCCTGAGATAGGAACCACTGCAGCTGGAGGGGTGGGGCTGTGCCATACCTACGTGATCACCGGGGCAGTCTGGGCTCAGCTGCAGGCTCTGCGGCCCCGGGCCCCTCAGTGCTTGCTGGCAGCCAGGCGCTTCAGCAGCGGCTCGTCGTACACCCAGCACTCCCCGTCCTCGTGGAACAACTGCAAAGCAGGAACCGCGTGTGAGCCCTCCGTGACTCGGCCCCAAAGGAACAAAGGCTGCAGGCTGAACTCGACCCTGCTGGAACAAAGCTCACCATTGTTTCCCACGGGGTCTCGTTCTCCTTCCTGGCCCTGGCCTCGGCTCTCTGCCGCTCCTCAAGCGCGTGCTTCGCAGCCGTGGCCGCATCGATGTCTCTGATCTTCAGGTTGTAGGTTACGTCCTTCCACAAGCTTGAGAGAGAAAGGGCAAGGGAGACTTTGATGGGAGCAGAGTGCTACAAGTTGTAGACATTGCAGTGAATAAAGGTAGATCTCAAGTTAGAGAAAGGGCAGAAAAGCCCTCAGGACGTTTGGTATTTGTGCTGTTATGGCAGGAGGGAGTAGGCTCTAGTGGAGCTCTCCAGACCTCCCTGAACATTTGATCCCAATCAGGATGTGACTGAGAACTCCAGGTCTCTTCCCCCTTAAATCCCCAGCCTGCCTGTACCTGGGCTCAGGGAGAGCAGAGCATGCAGTGCTTGGATCAGTGCAGCCTTAGTGCCTGTACTGCAAACTGGAGTCTAACTAAAGTAAGATCTTAATGTTCCCAGTTAACTGAAGTTCTTACCAGCGAGACTCAAAGTCGTCTTGGTCCTCCAATTTCCTTACCTTCTTCTTTATTGTAGGCATTTTCTTGGTATCTATAAAGACAGCATTCTCCTGGAGTGGAAGATGGAAAAGAAATAAACCTATTCAGTTCTTTAGTTAGACTTCAAATTTACACACCCTCACACTCTAGTACACTGGTTAGCAGGAAATACATGAAACATGGTAATTCTTCAGATTCTCTTCTTGTACAGAAATCGAGCTTCCTTAAGAAAAAATGAACAAGTTTTATCCCCAGCTCAGCATTCTTTTGGGCAGCCTCATAGGAGGTTTCAACTATTAATGTTTGTTTAAAATAATAAAATACCAAACCTACAAAACCACCCCAAACCTCCTTTCTAAGTACAACCTTGTATTTCTGATGAAAAGAGAAAAAAGAAAGCAAGCTGTGTTACCCCTGTGGAGTACTTTGCATACATGACCCCATTCCATTCTCCTTCAATGGAGCAGAAGGGCTTCTTGTCATTTGGAGAACTAAAGAGAAACAAACAGTCATTTCTGAGCTGTATTACAGCAACTGAAAAGTCCTAAAAGATCAAAACTTGGTCCTAGTTTCTGTAAAGCCTGGTTTATACCAGCCAAGGTGTCCATGCCCAGCACAGAAGAGAGAAGGGCTCTGTTTACAAGGGGGCAGTTTGGCATGAATGAGTTACATAAACCTTCACAGAAGCACTGATCAGGGTAAAACAGGCCTTGCCTGAGGGCTGGATCTGCATTTAGAGTTTAGGAAAGCAGTTACAGGCCTTCCACACAGATTTAGGGTGGTGAGTTTAAGCTTGAAAAGGCTTCACAATCTGCTTCTTCCCAGACTACTGGGAAACACAGGACACCAGTTTTTAAATGGCATCCATCCATGTGTCAATGATTTAAAACCAAGTTAAACCCCATTTTGTTAGCACCCACTTGCTGACATCACAGCACATCTTCTCCAAAAACGATGGGAATCTCCACTGAATTCTCTGTGCTGGGTATGTGCACAGGGTTTAACCAAAATCCACCAAACCACAGGTAAAAATACGTGGAGTTTGCAGCAGAGCTTTAACTGACACACCATGAACAGTCTCCCAAGGCTTGCTGCAGTATTTGTATTTTTAGGAAAGGTAATGATGGAGACACTTTTGATAATTCAGGAGACCAAAGTTCCCTTTGGGAATCAGCTGAGGATGTTTTCAAGCAGGATAAAGTAGGACACAGGCCTGTGCAGCTCCCTCTCACAAATCTGGCTATAAAATGGCCAATTCCATGGCAGGTAATGATGAGCTAAGTTCTTTTGGGTGTTGCTGCTTCAGCATTTTACACTCTTGACTGTCTTGTTAAAACTGTTGGCATTTAAGGAAGAAAAAAGTGAGATGAAGAAAGCTGCTTACAAAATTTCAGCTGTAACTCTGTGCTTCTTTCCTCCATAAAATGGTTTTGTGTGGAAGACGATGGAAGCGTTGTAACCTGTCTTTGAGCAACTAATGCTGCACTGCCCACCAAGCTCTATCCATGGCACAGTGAGAATAGACCTGCCATTAGAAACATATAAATACACATAATTATAAGCTCTTGACCAATAAATACCAAGCATGAAACATTACAAGGCATTAAAAATGAAAATACCAATTAGAGCATTTACTTGCCTTCCGTAGCCATTAGGAAAAGTCAAAATATAGTGTTCATCATGATCTAGGCATGTAACACACCCTGTTAAAGAGGAACAAAAATTGATTTAAAAAACACCAAGCAAAACCTCTACAGAACTTTTCATAATGACCTCATGAAATATGCCATTAAAAACAGGTGCCATGAAAAGGAAAAGTGAGGAGCTTCACTTTTAATGGATGCTGAGAATGCCCAGCTTCTGGAGGAGGCAGGGATGGCTGTATTTTTGGGAAAAACTGGGCCCTTGGTGTCTTCAGCACACAGAGTGTGTGGAAGGAATCTCTGATTCCCAGATACATAAGCTCCAGTTACATAAATTCAACCATTGCTTACATCTAGTATGATGACTTTAAATAATCTATGTAAGTTATTCTATGCAAAATCCTAGATGCAAAATCTAACTTCTCCTCTGCTGTTCAGTTTACACACACATACCTTGCCCTATGTTATGGACCCCAATAGACATTCCTAGGAATTTGGACTTGGTCCATATGTGAGCATTGAACTGTATCCTCTTGCTAAAACACTCGGCGTAAAATGCTGAAACTGAAGAGAGAGGCAGGTATTAAAAACAGCAGCACAAGACACTGATACCTTTGTTTCCAAATCCATTCACTGGGAAATATCCCCACGTGCTTCACACTTATGTGGCAACAGTTTGCGCTTAGTTTCTCACAAAAGCAGTCTATAATTTTGCTGCCTTTATAAAAATTCAGCTTTTAAATCTGGAGAGAAGGTGTAAATCCAAGATTTAAGTCAAGAGTTGATTTTACTGTCACCCCTCTCCAGCTGCCACCTCTCCTGGCAAAGGTACTGTCCCCAACTTACTTGGAGGATGGTGAGAGACCTGCTCTGCCACAAAGGTGACGTTGCTTTTACTGACCCAGGGGACTGGTCCTTCCAAGACTGGCTCCTGTGGGACAGGGGAGAGGATTCCATCACTCCCAGTGCCTGCAAACACTGGAAGCTTCCCAGAGAAGCTGCCTCCATCTTTAAAGGCTTCTAAAAACGTATTGCAGGACTCCTTAGCCCTGGAACTATGATACTTTCTAAAGAATAGAGTTTCTACTCTCTTATTTTTAAGTATAAATGTCTTTGTTTTAATTGCCCCCAGAAAAAAACAGTTAAACAGAAAGACTCATGTGTAAACCCAATTACAAAATAATATTTAAGTGGCAGAAACCGTTCTTGGTTTTGCTTCTGAAAAAGTCTGATCTGCATATTAATAATGATCAGATTCCATGTACCACAAAACCATAAACTGATATTCATTTCCTGAGGCAAAGAATGCAGAGTGTAATTAATGCATGGTTAGAAGCAATGGAAGCCCAAATACAACACTGCCTTTATGCCAGCAAATTGGAGTGCAAATGTTCACCTCAGAAACAAGATTTGAGCACACAAATTGGTGAGAAGCAAAGGAAATGGGAAGAATACATTGTTTATACCCAAATAATCACATTGACTTAGATGTATTACACTGAGGCTACATGAAGCACCTCACAATAGCAATTCCCACACCATCACTGGAAACTTCCTAAGGCAAGAAGCCCAAATGAGGTGCAAAAAAAGAAAAGCAACAAAAAAACCCCACTGCATTGGTTTAAAAAATAAAACAAAAAAATCAGAACGTGAGGAATAAACAAATGCATAATCAGTGCTATGAAACAGTTCAGGGAAAAATGACATTTTCAACATGTCAAGTAGTTCCTTAAAAAACAAAAAAATTTGTTACGTAAGATATTTTATACTGCTGTTCAAAGGAAAAAAGGAAGGAAAGGGAAGAATTGGCTAAGAAATTGCCACAGTTTGTTGATTTGCTACTTAAGCACAGCATAATCCATTTCAGTGAGTGAGTGAACAAAGCTTTGGGCTGCATCTCTGCATTCTGAGCTCCAAAAAAAACACCATGAGAAACTCACCATGTCATCTTCAGTGCCAGGCAACACCCAGTGGCACCGGAAGATCTCCCCCAGGATGGGATTGTAAGGCTTTTTAGCAACTGACCCTTTCCTTCCTGCATGGAAGGCTGAGAGGTACCATTTAACCACCTGAACCATCCTCTCCTTGGGATCCTTCTGGTCACTAATGCTACAGAGAGAGAGAGAAAAAAGGACAGGCAGAGTGAAATATAAGCAGAGACCTTGGATACAGGAAAGTTTTATAGGTGCTTGGTTGTTTTAAAACTAGAAGTTTGACTGTTCTTTGAAGTTTAAACCAAAATCCAAGCAATATTCTTCAAAACTACCAACTTCTGGCAGCCCACAAGGGCCACAAGCAGTGTGAGAATCAGTGGATGCTCCTGTTCCAAAGTCCAATACCTGACAAACAAGTCCGGATGTGCAAAGAAGTCAGCATACATTTCCAACAGCGACCTCCTTTCCAGGATGAACGTTGGAAGCACAACCTGGGTGAAGAAAAACAGCTCATCTAGCTGAAGGTATTTGAATATCCTGTACGAAAGCCAACTGTAAATAGCAAACAGAGCTCCCACAGCATCGTGTGCTCTAAGCTGCTTGTGAGCTCGAGCTCACCAATGAGTTCTGACATATGCAGGTCAGTTGGCATCTTCTACAAACCCTAAGGTCCAGCAGCAACCGTCTCATCCCACGTGGATTCCAGTCCCACTCAGAGCACATCAAAAGCTGGTCTGAATTACAGTACCACTGCTGATTTAATCTCATCTCTGTGCACACTGTCAATTTTCAGTTACAGGCAAACACTCACTTGCAGCCCCAGCCTGCTACATCTCTACCAAGCTCTTCCCCACCACCTCCCAAAGGTGCATTCTTGTGGATCTGCTCAGTGTGATCCACTGCCAATTACTGTTGCTGACCAGGTACATGCTCATAAAGATTCCTGGCAGCCTAATTTGAGATCAGTAACTTTCAGATATCCCAGGAATTCCCAGAACAGACACAGCTTGGATCAATTCCTATTCAGAACTGCCAGAAACCTTGAGCAGTTGGCTTGTGAGCTGCTGGCTGTTTCCCCAGAAAAGTGTTATCTTTTTATTATCTACTGTTCATTCCAGGCTGGACAGTTCAATTCCTCCACTTCAGGAAACTTAAGGATAAGGATTGATTTCTCCTGCCCTTTCTCACTCTGGAATTACTTGTTTAAATTTATCCAAGCTGCCTGGAAAGACCAACACCTTCAGAATGCTGTTCATTCTGCCTTCAGGCAGACACCAGCATGAATCTCATTCATGAAGAACCCAACACTTTCCTTGCCAGGCCTAAGTGTAGCACTTCAAAATACATAGGCAACTTATTTACTCATTAAGATCCCAACTAACCAAAGCTTTACACTATATGGTTACTTCTTCCTTTTATTTTATGTTTTATTGAATGCCACCATACCTTGAGGTCTTATAGCACTTTGTTCTAGGAAGTTAAAGACAGGAGTAACATTGCAGCATTCCCCTTACACCAGCTTCACAAGCACTTCAAGAATTAGATTCAAAGAGAACAAATAGCTACTTTCCATAGTAAACTATTTTCCCAAACAGATTTTAACATCTGGATACACTTATTCTGCAGCTACTTTTCCCCTTCCAGTAAGAACTCCAATTCAAAAATACCATGCTAAAGAGATTACAGCTTAAATAGCTCTTAGAAGAAATATGTAGTTAAATTATATAACCTTATTTTACACAGAACTCTGGGTTTACTGCCCCTCCCAGCCCCATGAACACCAGCAAGCTCACCTTGGTTAGGTCCATGCCTAATCTCACTTGTGACAAGAGATGCATGATAACACTTCTGTGCTCCTCCACTGACTCCCCTTCCCCATCGTCTTCTCGATCGTCGGGAGGATCAAAGAGATCTGAAAGACCAAATGGCTTTTGCTTTCCTTCAAACCTTCAACACCTGACTGTATTCAATTAGCATATATTAACTGTTAAAAAAAAAAAGTTTTAAATCCTACAATTTAGCAATCTTCCACTGGTAAAGAAACTGTAGATAAGCCACTTCCCATAAGTACCTTGCCACATACATACACATATATATACACAATCCTGCATATATTGACCCAGTTTAACAATCAGTAAATCCTTACTGAAAGTTCACACAGGCCACTCACCAGCATCATTGGTGCCATTAGACATGGAAGAATTGAGGGACTCTGTGGTATCTGGACGTTTCAGGCTGCTCCCTGTGCTGCTCCGAGTCAGGACTGCAGCAGACCTCGAAGAACTAAAGAACAGTAATAAATTCTCACAGAGCAAATTAAGTAATTCAGACCAAATTATTGTCACTTGATATTCACAGACAAGGAATTTAGTGATAGACATCAATATATGTGCAGTGGCAGACATTAATATACATGGTGCATGCTAATTCACAGAAAGCTCAGAATGGATTGTAGCTGAAGGAATGGGACAGTCTGCAGCCTCAGATAACACAAGAAGGCAAAAACCAGCTGACTAATCCCTCTTTGGAATGTGTAGCATCTCTTAATTTCTAATTAATAAAAAATGATGAGTAAATAGAGATTTTGGGGAAAGGGTGCCAACTTCAAAGAATCTGCTAGCAAATGTGTGAGGGAATTGGCCATTTACCAAAGGCTGCAGCAAAGGCACATGAAATGCACCATGGTCTCAGATCACAGCTCTGAGCTGGGGGCTTCCAAAACTTGGTTTGTTAGAGTTTGTCAATATATACCTGATGGAATGGGAAGGAGCAAAGGAAGAAACTGCCTCCCTCAGAGACACCTGTCTGTGGCTGAGGGCGGGGGTAATCTCACTCTGCTACACAAAGTGGCTTTTTTACCTCCCCCACCTTTTTTAACCAATTTCTGCAAGCAGACAAGTCATGCCCCTGTAGATATATTCAGCTGCATTCAGCACACACTGCACACTGTCAGCTACTTACTCCATGCATCGCTTTGGGGAAGAACTGCTCTGGTAGAATTCATCAGCATCATAGAACTCATCCTCACTGCTTGAGTAAGAAAAGTCTGGGACTGTGTTTGGAGACAGGTTGACATGGCTTGGAGAGGTGAGACTGCTGCTAGGTGCTGACTGCCCACTCCCTGTGGAGTATTAAACATTACAGACTCAATAAAAACAAATTCTTTCAAAATTACCTAAACAAGAATTGTTCAAATCAATAAAGACTGACGTGAACTCAGAAGAGGAACGTACAAAATTAAAAGCAGTAATTAGGCAGGTTCATACTGAGTTTAACAGATGACAAAAGGAAAGGCACAAGGAAAATGAAGAGCACAAGAGAACACCAGTAAAGTTTAAGGGACATGTGTTCTCCAATGAGTGCATGATTGCAATGCTGGGGAGACAGAGGGAAGCTGGTAAAACTCCTACATATTGTGTATACATGGAGGGGAGAAAGAGCAGCATTACTGGTTTAAACAAAACATGAAATTGGTGTTCATTAAAAGCACGGTGTAGGTCAATATATTGTTGTCTTAATGATTAATTACAGGGTTTTTTGTATTTCAATAAAAGTTACCCAGAACTGTACCTGTACTATTTGGTGTTGGAGTCTGATTCCCGAGCGATGCTACCACAGGTCCCACTGGCAAAGAGGAGGGTCGCTGCTCTGACTTGCACAACTGAGCAGGTTCTAGGGGATATTTGGATATGTTAACCCCAAAATTCAGAAGTTAATTCTACATTATTTCACCTCACCTCCAAAAATTAAACCATTTTCTATAAAAGCCATTCGGACAGAAAAATGTGTAGCCATCACTTTTACCTAGGTTCTTTTTTTATTAAGTAAAGATGGCATTTTTAAAAAAATGCAGTTTTTTTAGCTAGAAAGAATTTGCCTTTTCTGAAAATTATGGTTTCATTTTTAGGAAGTGTCAGAAATGCAAGCCAGTAACTGAGAGCAAGTAAAACACATCAGCTTGTCCCCAGAACCAGGGGCAGGCTGGTGAGAATGCTCTGTGCCTCCCGCTCCTGCCCCTGCTCAGCCCCTCTGACCCCAGTGTGCAGAGCACAGTGCAGGGTGCCCTGTGCTGTGTGACACAGAGCTGTCCCCTCCCCTCTGCACTGCAGCCACTGCTGGTGGCTGCTCCCAGCCCACCTGGGAGTGTGACAGCTTGGGAAGGCATGGTGCTGATCCCTGGTGGCTCCAAGGGGCTGGGCTGGTACACGGCGTCCACGGGGTTGATGGTGCTCTAGGCAAGAGAAGGAAAAGCACTTTTTTTTTTTCCTCCTCAGTTAAAACAAAATAGAGCATAGACAGCAAGAACATTATGAGCATGAGAAATGCCCAAATGCAAGAGAGCGAATCCCTGAGAGAGGAAGTAAAACACAAATTGACAGTTGAGGACATGAGAAATACTTTCAAAGTGGTAATGTTTTGATTCTTTACACAGACAGCACACTAAATTGAATTTGATGCAGATTTGAAGCACCCTGTAAAGAATTCTTATTTCAGGTTCTTGCTTCTGGTATGCCAGCCAATGTCCATTAATTAATAATTCATGCAGAGAGTGGAAAGTTAGATGCAAATTATCTGCCCAAAATTAGGATAGGTAATCCATTTTTTTTCTTTTTTTTTTTTTCAAAAATTCATTTGTCCAGACCACAGCAGATCAACCCACAAATCAAAACAAAAAATCATCAGTGTGCTTAGAGCCACGAAGCAGATTTGTTGCCAAAATTCTTCCCACAGCAAGCTGACAGTGCTCAGTGCAGCTCAGTAGAGGACATCCCAACCTACTTCTGAATGTGGGCACTTGGAAAATGAAGCACCAGGTCAATTCAACACTCCCAAAAGTCACTGATTTCAGTTGTTGTCCTTGGTTTTATGCAAAGACCCTTGGAAATCTAAACTGCCATGTCTTTTAATCCAAAATATCATCTAAGCACTGTTTGTTAGTTATGTTTACACACAACCACCGGAACTTCTTGGTTGTTATTGAGTAAAAGGCACATAAAATCCTTTTCCAAACACCTTGCAATTTAAATGCCTGATCTATCAGAACTACCATTTTTTGCTCAGCTTGCTCAGAAATTCAGTCAGTACGTTCATCCCTATCCTCTTTTTCACACTAGTATTTAAAAGTAGTGTCTACAACTGTTCTCCTCTCCCTTTAGCCCATTAATTTCTATTTGTATTCAGACTGAGGGAAACAGGCTCATTTTAACCTTCCTCTCATTTTCCTACAAGAGGCAGATTTCCTTCTTGCCTCCTTTCCTGGTTACCTGAAATCCTGAACTTTATTCTACATTTGGATGTTTGGACAATGCTCTCAGGCACATGGTGTGATTTTTGGGGCCGTCCTGTGCAGAGCCAGGAGCTGGAACACTGTGATCCCTGTGGATCCCTTTCAACTCAGGAGGACACTGTATGACCCTAAAAATCAGTGAAAAGTTCTTTTTTTTTTTTTTTTAAATAGCACAGGATTTATTTATCTGAAAACAGAACTATTATTCTTTGTTTATCTCTAAAAAAACCTCCATTAAAGACCTCCATAAAAGTAACTTTCTACATTTTCATTGGTGTTACTAACCAATACACAAATAATCCAGCACAGGTACTATTACTCCACTGTATTCCAGGATAAAGGCAATGTCCCTTACCCACTACTTCACCTCCTTGTGGAATTATGTACTCAACACAGGAAGGTCCCTGTCCCACAGAGTTCACAGTTTAAAATTATGATCCCATCTTAAGAGTTAAGATGTAAGACCCAAATTGGTTCTATGATACACAGGATGCTATTGTAATCTATGTCCCCTTCATTTTTTAGGGAAACTAATAATCCACATGATACAGAACAGTGGTGTGATAAAGAAAGAACCAAGTAACTCTGATTTTGTATTTAGGATTGTAACCTCATCCTTAAACAATTCTCCATACTGCAACATGAACTGGAGTTTCTTGATGGATATTTTCAGGGATGCCTTCATGGACTAGAAAAAGATGAAGGCAGACCTGAAACTCTCCTACTCTGAGTTTAATAACAATTTAATAACAATTACACAGAAACGAGACTCATCCCACCGTGGCAATAAACAGTGATTATATTTCTGCCCAAGTTTAAAGTGGAATCCTGACCTTTAGCCCAAGGTGCTGTTGACCTCCACAGCATCCCAATTTTAGACTTCACAATCACTGATCCATAGTTAATATATTCTTACAGAAATATTCTTTCCTCCCCAGTATAAACCAGCCCACAGATAATGAGATCAGTGGCTAATCAAATTCAGACTATATCAAGCTGCAATATCTCTATGAAATTTCTGAGTTGCAGGCCAGATGTGCAGGTCACCTGTGCCTGTGGAAGTGTCTACCTGCACAGCTTCCCTTCTCCAGAGGACATCACAGAATCTGTTCCCTCATACAAAGACCTGAATTATGTTACATCTGCAGGGTACATAATAATTCACCTTATTTATGAAAAGCATGAAAATGAAATATGCATGTGCATCTTTGGTCCAAGGTTCACACCTGAAAATCCTACTGCTAAAGCTGTTTGGAGTGGAAAAACAACTAAGGCCTGGGAATTATTGTCAGCTCTAATGAAAACACCTTAGGAATTTTAGAGTTTTTACTGAAACCAGTCTCCTATTAAAAGTATCTGAAATGTACTCAAGTGACAAAAAAAGAACAAAGAAAGAGAAATCACATGTGACCAAAACCAAAAATGACAGAAGTTACATTAAAAATGCAGAAGTTCTGTTAAAGAAGAAACACTGCTTAGACAGACATTACACAACTCTGCATCAAAGGAGCAGCACTGTAGAAAAGACAAACTACTTGAAGCACACTGAGAGCAGATCTATTTCCTACACAAAGATACTTCAGATGGAACACAGAACTATTTCTATCTCAGTAATTTCCCTTTCATCCATTCACATGGCAGATTTTTATCTAAGTGTTCACAACACTGCTGCTCAAGACACTCCATACAAAACTGACCACTCTATTTTCTAAAGACAAGGGTGTTAGCCAACCTCAGGAGCTAAGGACTCAACAGGAATTTTAACAAGACACTGGAAGTGGTAAATCAGAGAAAGGAAGAAGCATGTTGCAAAGTGAGTGGAAATTCAGGTCTCTGTTCACATGTTCTGCAGAATTAAAAGGAGATAAAGATTAGATTTAAACTTACTATAAGTCCATCTGCGTGCTTCTCCTCATTATTTTGGTCCTTAAGGAAAAAATGTCAAAAATATCAACATAACAATCTTGCATGACTTATCAGTTCTGTGCTAAGCGAGAACAGCCAGTTTCCCTCAGGAATGTTTACATTTTCAGCTATAAAATGTTCCTCATCATGTGATACAGTAACTAAACTCAGAAGACAATTCCACACACTGTCACTGCACCTCTGAAGATCAGCATTTTCTGAGGGCCTGTCCACATGAGTGTACACAATTTAAAAAAGAACTTTTCTGTACTGCAGAGTACAGTTCTGCTTTATAATGTGGGCGCTTCCCAAATACCTAAGAGCTCCTCAAAATATGCTCTGCAGCTCCTATAAATCCCTAAAAAACAGAGTTCTCGATTTCTGTGATTAACACACAAGAAAGGCAGAAGTTAAAGTAAGTTGCAAGGTTTTAACTTTTGCTTTTTGGCATCCACTATATTTTAAAGCGCTTTTAGATTATTCACTATGCCAGATTTAGGGTTTTTTTTGCCTAGAAGCATAAGTGAAAGAGCAGACAATGTATGGAAAACATCTGTCCTCAGGGGAATGACATGAGCAGCAGACCAGTTAATGGCAATCTATAGCCAGCACAGTTTTAGCACTGTGTTTATACAGCAACAGTATAAATTTAACTGAACACTAAGCCAAATCTCTCCCCTTCTGCTGCAAAGTTCATATTAGTGAGTACATCAATCCATAACTTCAACCAGTGTGAACCTCAAGTCTTGTCTGCAGGGTATTCCCCCGGATTTTCAGTTACATTTTAAAGGAATAAGGAAAAAAAAAACCACAAACAATCAAAACAAAAGAAAAAAACAAATGAAAACCCAACAAAAAATAACTAAGTATAAAGAAGGTTGGCACATATTTATGTTTTGATACTTAATACATCCTTCCTTAGCTTCTACAGTTGGCAACAGGCTGTCCAAATTTCATGTCTGCTAGCTGACATTTTTGAAGTCTGGCTTTCCATGATAAAAAGAACACCAAGGACAACAAGTTCCACTGGGTTGCAAATTTACAAAATACATCATTTTTTTCCCCAACACATAAAATCCCCATATTGTGTCCATTATCTCTAAGAAATAAATCACAAAGATGCTGCATGGGTACTGATGCTTGCTATCCCACCTCAGTAATGCTCCACTAGCAGCCTCAATAAGGTAAAAGGAAGGCAGAAATTCCATAAAACTGGGCAGGCAAGACTGCCAGAAATGGAGTGAAAAGAAGAAAGGAAGGATGCAAAACTGAATATCTAAATTATAAAAGGTACTTCATAGCACATATGAATTTCTAAGACTGAGGTTTACCACATCACTGGCAGAACATTTTGTGCATTTTACATCACACACATCAGCCAGGCTGGACATCTTCAACTGCCACACACACAAAGGGGACAACAGGCCAAATGCTCCACCTGCCCACCCCACTCTGTTTATTTTGACTGCTTTTTGATAAGCAATGAATGTATTATGACATATTCCTGTTTAGCTGATATTTACTTCATCATTTTGAAAGCATCATGAGTCACCTCAGTACGAGTGGCATATTTACACACTTGATTTACCAGTAAGTTAATGAAAATTTAACTCTAAATACTAAAATTCCATTAAAACAAATGGTAAAAATCCATTAAACAGAATAACTGAACACACAATTAAAAAAAGAAAAAAAAAAACCTCCAACAACTGAAAATCCATGCTTGCTTCAATGTTCCAAAAAAGCCACATGATAAATGGTTGTGTGTTGGAAACAGAGAATTCTAAGGATATAGAGAAGTGGTATCACTATCAAGGTACACAGATTAGCAAATCTGTGAGAAAGGCACTGTAGAAGTAAAAATGGGGTGCAGGGTGGTGTTAAGATGATTTCTTTTCAGCAGTGTCAGTCAGCAGCCATACTTGCCCTACAGATTTGGGGAAAAAAAATCTGCAGAATCTTAAAAGGTCTCTAATGGAGAGCACAAAGCTACAGTCAGGCACAACACATTTTTAGACAGAGACTACATCATACATGAGCAACTTGCAGAAATGTGGGGAAAAAAAAAACCCCAACCCCTCTGCATTATAAATGTTCTACAGCAGTAGGAAATCAGGGTACTAACAGAGTTAATGGAAAAGGTAGGAGGGGAAAATGAACACAGAATTCCCTTGTAGTCAACAAGTACAGGTGCCTGAGAGAGAAAGAAAGTGAAGAGATGAAACAGAACAAAGGTTATTAAAGTACTGGGAAATTTTTTTTCACTACATGAGGATCAAAATCTTGCAATCAGCTGTGCATAAGGCACCCCTTTAAGCCACCTTGTCTCCAACAGCTCCAGAAGAGCTTTAGATATGGTTTAGCAAAAAACCAAACAATAAAACCCCACTCCTTAGTGGATAAGCTCACCTATTTACACTGGTTAATATTTAGGGGTACTGGAAGAAGGACTTCAAGGTCTGATTTAGTGCAACACAAAGCAAGTGTTAGCACCTTTAGGGGACTCAAATTCCACCTGCCTTTACACTCAAATGGTAGCTGGAGCAATAAAGTACTGAACCTGATCTAAATGACTGCATATACCACTATCAGTTTTGTCCATTATCAGCAAAACTCTAAAGATCTTCAAAATATGCTTCGCATCAGCAGAAGTGGTCACGTTTGTCTGACTCCCAAAAAACTCACACAGAGCAGAAACAGGGTTTGGTATTCAACAGAAACAAGAAAGAGAACTCAGCCACCTACTACCAGCTCTGATCAACAGCCTGAAATGCAGATTATAACTCTGCAATTTTATATTTGCTAATTACATAGCAGAGCTTTTTAAAAAGAGTAAAATTTCACAGGAATTAAATCCCTGTGAAAATAAGAACAATTAAATACATTTATACAGTAATTAAGAAAAAATGAGCTAGTAATTCTTTGCAGTTTCTCCAACAGCTTCCTCAATACAGCAAATCACATACAGATGAGAAAATCAGCATATTACCATCTAACCCATCCACAATTGACTCCATCAAATCCCTAAAAAATGACATATAGTCTACTGACCTCATTGTACTAAAACACCTCTAAATACACCTGGGACTAAATAACTTCATTAAATTTATTTAAATTTATCTTCAATAAATTTAACAAATTAAATACTGAAAAGCTTTTCTTGCTGGCACTACAGTGAAGGACTGAAGTAGCATCACTCTATGTTAAAAAAAGACTGTACTAGCTCCAAATTCACATGGCACAAAACAATGTTTCAAGCCTAGGACTTGTAAAAAGGTTTTGGTTTTGTACAAACCAAATTTTCTTCACAAATTCTTAAGCAATATAAATGAAAACTGAATTTCACAAAACATGCACTGATCCTTTCAGTGAATGACTTTTGATCCTTTAAGATTTTAAACACTTCAATTTTCACTGCACTCAAAATTTTGTACAACGTATCTGGCATCTAAAATGAAGACAAACAGCAGTCTTGCATTCCAAACCCACAAAAAATAGTTGATCTAGATAACAGAAAAAAAAAAAAAAAATCACTGAAGAGCCCACGCCTAGCTCTGGATAAATCAGAATGTGTTCTGAGTAAATCAGCCTGAAATTCTGAAAATACCTTTATTTCTTTGCAAAATATCACCTCCCTCCACTTTGGTCACAAGATATAAATCAGCAGTTCATAATTAACACATCCTAAATATAGAATGTTAAACCTGTAAGGGCAGAATCTGACAAAAAGTAAATCCAAAACTCCCCAAATTTTAAAATCTAATGAAACATCTAGGTGAAAAGCATAAGAACATTACCCACACTGCATTCTCAAATAATACAATTCTAACTTCAAGAAGTTCCAACATCATCACGACCTTCAGACCTGTGACAGACCTTGCCAAACCAGTTTCATTATTTACATCATCTTTCTCCCCTTTTTACTTGTTAGCCACACTCTTACACGAAGCAGAAAGAAGAGTTTTGTTAAGCTCCTGTTCCTCATCCTGAAATTTGTCTAAGTTCTTTAGTCTAACAGTAAACTCTGCAAAAGAAAGTATATCTGAAAGAAAACTCCAACCAACATGAATGTCACCATGAGCACTGACAGGACTGTCTGCTATGGAACTCAGTATTGCAGAAATTTCATTAAAGCAAAAGCATAAATCAACTTATAATCGTTTTCTTGTTCCTGGATTATACAGAAGGCACTTTCAGGTTTCAATTAGATTAATGCTTTATCACAAAAATTCAGAATAGCTTACAGTGTACTTACTTTAGCAATCTGTAGCAACACAATGCAGTGTTTTATTGATTCTACCATGCTCTAGGAAAAGAAAAATATCAGAAAAAAACTGTGTTACTATCACTTAATATTTTGTATGTATTAGTTATATAGAATATTTGGTGTGAACTAAATGGACACTCACTTCTGTAGAACCCCTACTTTCCCTTCCCCAATTTTTTTCCAGAGACAAAAGCACAGCAGCAGAAAACTGAAGTTTGCAAAGCCACACAGAAGCCAGGCTGTCAGGGTGAAATGGAGGTCAGCTCC
This sequence comes from Phainopepla nitens, assembly GCA_013400175.1. Taxonomy (NCBI): domain Eukaryota; kingdom Metazoa; phylum Chordata; class Aves; order Passeriformes; family Bombycillidae; genus Phainopepla; species Phainopepla nitens. The sequence goes on along the minus strand of VXBQ01004169.1, from coordinate 112,894 downwards.
AAACTCCCAGAGTGCTGCAGGCAGGTAAATGATCGTGGGAAGAGAGGCTCAGGGAGCTGGGCTTGTTTAACCTGGAGAGGAAAAGGCTCAGGGAGACCTTATCAAGGGGAACAATATCTGACTGGGAAGGCAAGGGAAGACAGAGCAAGACTCTTCTAAGCAGTGCCCAGTGACAAGACAAGCAATGGCCACAAACAGAAATACAGGAAAATCACCTTAAACAGAACACCTTTTATTCTTTTATGAATGATAAAATACTGGAACAGATTGCCCAGAGAAGCTGTAAAGCCTCCAGTCTTGGAGTTACTCAAAACCCAAACTAGATTTAGGTCCTGAGCAACCTGTTCCAGCTGATGGTGCTCTGAGACCTTCAGAGGCCCCTTCCAACCTCAACTATTCCATGATTCCAAGGTGCTGGACAGAACCCTGAACACTGCACCAGAACCAGACTGCCTCTGCCATCACAATCTTGGACCTAAATATGGATTCTCATTTTTTCTGTAGAAAGGCTTTTTAGAAACTTTCCAAAGAAAATAAGGTGAATTTCAGAATCAATACATAATAGTTACAAAAATTAAAGGAACTTACACTAGTTGTTTCTTTGAGACCTTCAATTTTCTGTAAAAGAAAAATCAAAATAGTGTGGTTAAAGACAGAAATTCCAGCACCTGGCTTGACCTAAATCCTCTATAAACACAATATTTTAATTTTAAATTGAGGGAGGGAAAAAAGCCCTTACTCAACACGGTGAAGACTATTTCCCAATATAGACACAATTTTCAAGACAAGACTGAAGTCAAACTGATAATTAAAGCTTAAAGATTACAAGGTTAAGAATTTCTTAACAGTGACATTATACACATTTACCCATTAAAATCTATACTTCAATTTTGCATAACATCAACAAAAATGAAACGCAGCATGAAGGTTCTAATTTCATTTTGTACCCTTATAAAGTGCACTGAATTGTGGCACATTTCAACACTATTACATGAAGTGACCATCATTCAAGCACAATAAACATTTGCAGTTAAGCACAGCTTGAAACAAATCACAGAAAATAACAGTGCACACATGTTCTTGCTCTCTCTAGGCTTCCAGTAAAAGTGCATCTGGAAATCTGCCTGCTTAATTTTATCTAGAAACACTGGTTCATAAAGATTTCCTGTGTGGAACTGCACCTCAGGCATGCAAAAGGCATCTGCATGCCATGTTCCACATCAGCGTGACCTGGTTCAGGAGCAGATGCTTCCTGTTGATGTCCTTGGCTCTGTCTGCAGAAGGCAAAATCACTAAACTGGACTCAGCACTGAGCCTCTACTAATGCAATTACAGGATCTCTTTGTTTTGATTAATTTGAGTGTCTCATGTGACTTGAGTCACAATCTTTTTGATTCTTGAATAATTAAAGTGTGTAAAGGATCCTTTCCCCACGCCAGGCATTGCAAGCAAAAGCCTACAGCATAAGAGAAGAACATGCAGCTATAAATCCACAGAAATGAACAGTCTCAATTTGTGGATTAAAAAGAAAAGAAATGCAGTGACAGCCTCTCTGGCAATTCCTGGGGGGAAATTTTCAGCTCTGCTCTAGATAGTACTCAAAGGATGATGTACATTTTCTTCAGGATTAATTGGCAAGAAGTGGCCAAACAGAGCCCAGACTCAGTCCTTCCTCCTGGAAAGCCTGGACTATGTTTATCTAGGATATATCATATGAGGGATGTTATATCATGAAGTTATGTTATATTTACTCCTGCTGCTAGCAGAGAAACATGCCAACAGCTAAAAATTCCTTGGCTTTGTTTTTGTTTGTTTTTCACGTCTCTACGAGACTTCCAGTCTCAACTTTATCAACACATATCGAAAAAAGCATTTAAAATATGACAGCATAGAAGTTTTGAGCCTTTTAGCACCAAAATAGAATAGGCAATGCACCCAAACACACAAATCTTGTTGGATGAAAGATGATGCAGCTGAAGGAGACCGTGCAGTCTCAAGGCTGTACAGCCAACTGCAGGCAGCCATCAGCAGCTTTGATCATTATTTATCCATTTTTTTTCCCCAACTTGTTACAGAGTATTTACACACCAAATAAACAAAGACCTCAGTCCCTTCAGTGACATCACCTTTGCTGAAAATAAGAAAGTGATCTCAGGCCATGTGATGCAATTCAGTGATGTTGGTTTCTCCCCACCCAACTGTAATTTTCCAAACGGTTCACTGAGACATTGTTATTCTTCCACACAGGTACAGACAAAAGGGTAATTTTGTCAAAGATCACATGAAAGACTGAGAGGGAAAAAACCTCAAATCAAGCAGATTTCTAAGGCCTTGCAGCAAATCATAAGAATCGTTTTTTCCTCTATGGAAATGAATCCTTTGTGAGCTGGCCAAATTAAGCAGAGACAGTTTGCATTGATCCAGTATTTTTCACATTTGTGCTCTGTGACCACCTTGCAAGAACACAGTACAGGGAACTTTGATAATTTAGACACTACAAAATTGTAAGAAAAACTGTAAGCAAGTATGTTGAAGATAAAGCACATCACCAATTAAAAAAATCCCCAACCCCCCAAACATTTACTACTAACATTTATCACAATTTTCTCTTTTCATCATCCCTGGTCTTTGAAAACTGATGAAGATAAAATTTTAGTAAGAGACAGTCCCCCTAGTTTTAGGTAATGAATACACATATTTTCATCTGAAACACCAATTTCCTGCAGATCTACTTTTGCAGAATGCAGATTTACAACTGCAGAATGCAATTTGCTATATCTAATCTAATCAAACTGTAGGCTGCTGCTAAAACTACTCCCTCTACTTGCTGCTCATTGCATCTCCTTGATCTCTGATTTTTTAGGAAATCACTGAGAAAGCTAATTTTTTCTCATCCAACATGATTTTTGCCTCATTCAACAATCATGTGACTACAGAGGGATCAGCTCATCCAGCACAGAGGCAGCAGAGGCATGCAGGGGGAGCTGACTCATGGTTGAAATCTGTACGTGCAACCCATATCTGTGTGCTCAGCCTTGGATTTACTTCACAAAAAGCACTTGTTTTGAACCAAACAGCTTAAGCAGGCTGCATTTGCCTCCCAAATCCTGTTAAGTAATGTCAGCTTTGTTCCAGCCTGCAAACATGCACCTCTTTGCTGTTCTGATTCCTTTGAGTGCTTCGGTTTTCTTCTCCCTGATGTGTGTCAAGATAACTACACAAAACTGAAGAGAAAAGCTGTCTTGGAGTTCCCCCCAGTAATACTGGTCTGCAAGAAAGCAAGATCCTGTCTTGTCTTCACCTTGAAACACCAGCATCCTCGGATCACACCACACCCCCTCTCTCCCCTCCTCTGTAACCAGATCCAACACTGCACCCCACCAGGAGATGCAGCAGAACTGGCAGCACTGCTGGCTGTGCATGATCCCACCATTCCCTGCTAGCTGCACTTCTGCCAGAACCACAGTGCAGCACAGGGAATTAATGAAAATCCCTGTATTTTCCTCAGCCCTACATCTGCACTGTCTCTGTCCAAATTCAAGAGATTACCACATCTCAGAAGGAAGATATCCAGGAGATCTTGAGGCATGTCAGAACACTTATAACTGATGTCATCATCTTCAAAAGACCAAATATTCTGTAACTAAAAGCCAGCTCATCCAATGCTCTGTGAACGTCCAAAAACAACAGCTCAGGTTTGAAATCCCTGGCCATAAACAGCTGCAGAACAGCAGTCAGTTGGTTGGGAAGCACTTAAAACTCAAATATCTAAAACTGGTTTCCTTGGAGGAAAGAACCACGGGCTTGATGGATGTACCCTGCAGATTACACTCAGCTCATAATCTGCTAACTGAACCATACTTCCATAAACAAACAGGGAAACTGCTAAATACTGTATCAAAAAACCTCTCAGTACAGGAAGAGACGTGATCAAAAGAGTGCTTTGTCAAGTCTTTTTCATTTTTAATAGAGAATAAATGGCATCTGTAGTAATAGCAATCCTCATCAAGATTTAAAACCAGGGGATGCCAACCTCTCCTAAATGAGCCTCCTCCTTTCTCTATAAAGTCAATCCATCTATCCCATAGATACCTTGCAAAGATAAATAAAGAAGTCAGCACAACATGTGGGAAGTCTCCAGGGATCAGGAGCACTGCCACAGGAAAAAAGAAAGTTTTGCCTGATTTGCAAAGTAGCATCTGGAGGGAGGTCAAAATTGAAGGACAACTCTTCCCAGTAAGACACATTGAAGGAGAAATACAAAATCCTTAGACCTTACTCTCGTGGTCAGATTAAACACGCTGAAAGAGATGTACTTCAAAGCTCTTTTAAAAGCCTGTATGTGAGAAAGAACTCCCCAAGACACCACCTAACACATCAGGTAAGATGAATAACACTTGGAAGGTCATAAACATTTTAAAGTGGTCCAACTAATCACAGAAAGCATCAAAGAGTTTTCAAAACAGGAACCAAACACCAAGAGAACATAGCTTGTTTTCCACAAGACACATGGAGGGAGTGAACAAGGATGAAATACACCACTACTTCATGATATCGAAATTACTGCATTTGCTGAAGAGAAGCAACTCCTCTGTAATAAACCCTTCATAAGGAATTGTTAAATCCCTCCTCCATATACACAAAATAATATATGAAACCAGCATGACACTTAATGCCAAAGCCACACCACCAAAGGTATGTGCCAGCCTTTCTTAAGCAGTGCTTGAACTCGGACCTGCAGAGCTGACTTTGGGATGGAACAGGAGGGAATGCAAAGAACACAAAGCATTTAACTGAATTATACCCTTGCTTAAAAAGCAGTGCTCCCCTCTACTACATTTCACACCAGTGAATGAATTGTGGTATTCTCAGACTTCCAATGTGTCACAGACCTACACAGCATGCAGTTTGATTATGTGAAATACATGATTAGGAGTATTAAATTTTTTTCCTTTGGAATAGTTTTGTCATTCCTACCAACATTAAGCATTCATCCTTGTTAAAGATTAAAAAATAGTGAATTTAAGTTTCAACACTGTTGGAAGCATTTCAATATACTGGACAGCAGAGGAGTAATTATTTCTGACAGACTGAAACCTTTTTTAATGTTATGACGCCCATCATTAATAAAATTTTTTTGGCAACTTAGTCACAACACAACTGTTGTAAGTTATTCGAATTGCTTGAAGTGATTTTGACAACTCAATAAATATGTACTTAGCATTTCTACTACAGCAAAATGATACACAAAACCACCTGATAAACGAGCAATTTTTAAGACAAAATGTACTTGCTTTTCTCTGTTCATCATCTTTGCAGTTCTGGAGTTTATCATCAAAGAGCTAAAAGAAAGAGATACTTGTGAAAATACGGAATGTGTTATTTTTCCATATAAAATCAGACAGAAATACCAATATTTCAAAACCAAAACCATTTAATAAGTATAAAGTCATCTAGTATTAGGATCCAAAGCAGTTTTGGCCTAATATTTCTTTACATCATTTGTGATATAACAAATTTGTAACTAATTTCTCACATCATCCCATCCTGCAAGGAACCAAACCTCACAGTTAAGTCTGACAATTCTACTGTGATTTGAACAAAAAGGTGAGGTTAAGGAACATAACTGAACTCACCAGAACACCTCCAGCTGCCTCTCTTCTATTTCAGCAAAAACCTTTGGGGCATATGAAGCATTTTACCAAAAGACCTTTAACTCTCATCATCCCTTCCAGGTACCTTGATTCAGGTACATGATCCAAACCGTGTAAGACTTGTAAGCACATTTTTGGGAGAAGATTGGACTTCCTAGCATTAATTTGTGTTTATTTTCTTAAAAGTGGGAGATGAGTTGCAACAAAACAAAGTGGAACAAACCCTCACTGAAAAGCCTGCATGTGCATTTAACACAAGCTGAGCTGCAAGAGGCCTCCAGGGCACTCTAAGGTGCACACACAAACATGAAGTTGTTCAAGGAAGAGAAAGGACTACAGGTAATGCTAAAAGTTCATCACATCCACCCCTGTAGCTTAGAGAAGAGGATGTAATTTTTAGGAAGTTAGCTGCAGCTCTTCACTCAACTGCCTGCCTCAAACCTACTCATTTGTTTCCTTTCCCCTGAGGGCTGATTCCTAGTTCTAAAAATAGACTGTCATCTTGGTCTCTGTCCATCCCCAAACTGACTCATCTTTCATTATTAATTAATTTCTATTCCCCTCCCCCCAGCTGGCCTGAAATCACAATTAGAAGGTGTAAAGAGTCAATACCTTCTGTCAGTGAAGTGATGGCTCCAGAGTGGCAAAGACAGCTCCTGGTCAAGTCTTTGCAGGGCAGCTCTAAATTTTGTTTGCATCTCTTCTGCCTACCTTCATTTCTGCTGCTGTACTCATCCCCCTCTCCACCCTACCCGCCAACTGTATTTTTGCTGAATATCCCACATGCAATATTTGCACATTATATCAGGGGAAAAAAAATCCAACCCAGCAGAACTGAAGCATTTTAACAGCAATTTTGACCCGCTGAGTCATGGGAAAAAGGTGTCCTAAGCAGCAGCAAAAAGTGTTTTTCTCAATAAGGTGAGTACTGAGAGGTACAACCTCACTGTTCCTTGCATTCTCATCTATTCTTAAAATACACAGTTTAAAAGAGCTATACTGTACACCATTCCTACAATGTTTTCCTGAATGTTTTCACTCAAGGACAAAGCATGGATTATCTACCACCACTGCAACAAAGTCTGAAACTATCTGCAACTGTAGTTACACATCCCTTGGCAAAATCTTCTCAGGATAGATTTTAAAATGCTATGAACAACACAATGATTTAATTATGTTTTAAAATGAAATTTAAGGAATTTAACCTTGCCATTTCCATAGAGGTTTTATATAAAACAGAATCTTTCAGCCATTATAAATCATTTTATATACATCTGCCTGAGATATTCTAATTTTTAACTCCATTTTAACAATCCTAAGAGAAAGGCATTTTCATCTTGACTGACTCTCTCTGCTGAGCTTCCTTTCAAGCTGGCTTGAAATCCAGCCTGATAAAGAGACCCTCAACTCCCAACACAGTAAATGTAGCATTTAGTTACCATACCTTCAACTGGTCTATCAAGATCTGTAAGTAAGCATCAGCCTCAGTAAGTTTCTTGTCAAAATCATGAACGCTGGGAACAAATCCTGAATCCCCACCCTAGAAATAAATAGACAAATAAAAATAAAATATTTAATTAGTGTTTCAGAGGAGAAAAAAATACAACAACAATATGGTTTTGCCAGCCATCTGACTGAGAAAATGCTGCCTTGCCTCTCATCCTGCCATGTGCAAACACAGGCACACAGCTGAACACATTTGGCTTCTATTTGCAGCTAAATCAGTAACAGTAAATTGCTCCACATTTTCAGAGGGGTTATAATCATCACACACCAGAATATTTCATTACTTATGATTGAACAAATCCTCTTAAATTACACTGATTAAAGTTTCTTTATAAAATATAAAGGAGAATTCACATTTTTCTGAAGACTGTCTTGTGATTCCACGTCCTCACATTTCAGCTAGGGAAGCCCAAATCATACCCAATGGGATAACTGCACTTGGCACACTTCAGACAGTATTGCTCAACTCACAGCTCCCTAGCTAAGAAATGCTAAATCTTTTCTTAAATACCTTTGATCTGAAAAGTTCAAAATCATTAGTCCTGGTTGCCCTAGTTCCTTTACAGCTGTAATGATTTGCATCCTTGTCACTGTATTTGAATTTTGACATTTTCTTGCACATACACCACCAAGGACAATGTATCAGTGCAATAAGAACGATTACTTTTATATTTTTCTTGCCTGGAAACTTGTTTCTCCTAATAATGTAACTTTCAGAGCATGCTTCTATGTATAACATAATCCCTATCTTTAAACTGACACACCATTCATTTAAAGACCCAAACAAATTCCCACTGGGATATCACATCTTTAATTAGAGGAAAAAGGAGAAGATTCTTGATTACTTCTGCCTTTGTGCACATATGCTATTAATGTAAACACATTAAAGGTTTATTTCTATAATACCTTTAATGCAAATAGTACTGCAAAACAAATACTGAAGCACACCCAGTTGGAAAAAATTGTACACTGTAAGACAAACATATACAGGAGGAAAAACCCATGAAGGACAAACAAGAAAACATCAGTTAGAACAGAACATAATCCTGAGAACATCACAGCAGTGACAACTTTGTTACCAGCTCAAAATTTTCACCTGTATTCACACTGATCTCAAGCAGGACAACTTCAAACTCTTATGAAACCATCAACTGCTGTGTGAACTGCTGAGGATCTCAAGAGCCTGAGCATGTGAAGACCAACCAGTGGGGAAAAACACTTCACATGGAGGAAGATGGGCAATCCGGATTTGTAAAATTCCACGTTAGCGTAATGCTTTCTTTGGCATTGTTTGCTTTGTGAGAACAGACAATTTCTCTTATTTTTCTATGATAATGGGTGATCATATTAAGAGTTTCACTGATGGCTCTTTAGAGGTGTGAGCACTTTTGTGCAGCAGTGGAACGACTTGCACAGTATCACACACAGCCTAAAACATAAACCCATCTACTGACTGTAGAAAATATTATTCTTTACTCATTTGCTACAGACAAGCATGATCTTGACAACAGCTCTACAGGAGTATATCCATTCATACAGAGGGGTTTGTAATCAAAAAAGATACTTCACCTGTATTAGACAGTCAACACCAGTCAAATTTAGAAATAGTGTTGTGAAACAAGGAGGAGGGAGGAGAAGATAAGAATAAAAGAAACCATTTTTGACTGTGACAAAAAATAAATACAAAAAGCACTAACAAGTTATCAAAAAAACTAATAAGCAGAAGGAAGAGCGCTCTCAACCGAGCAACTTTTGATACTCTCTCAAATTAATTTAGATTACACTGAAACTACACCTGAAATTACTATTCAATTTCCTTGTTGAAAATGGAATTGTCTGTACAGCTACCAGCCAACCTCATCAGTTCAGCAAATACTCCTGCAAGCTCAGTTAAAAATTCTGGAGGTCAGGTTTCATATACCAAATCATGTGAACTATACAGGACATTTCTGCTGAAGACACTATACACAGAAATATAGTTTACTGTGCATGTCATCTGTATCAAAACGCTGATTTTTATTTCAGTCCTCACTCTGTGACTACTAATATGTAACTATCTGGTATTTTTAGTGGTGGCTTAAAGCTAAAATGCCATTCATAAATTTCAGGCTCTTAGAACTAAGGGGAAAGCTGATCAAAACATTCAGTGTTACAACTGAACAGACACCCACACAAAACACAGAGTGAAAACTGTAACCTAAGAAGTTCTTTTAGAAAATTAATACTTCAAACAATGTAAAGAGAGAGGCATAAAACCAGGTGAAGTGTCAAGCTGAGCATAACAGAGATGAAATATGAGAATAATTTTGCAAAGCACAGGTACTTAGAACTGCAGCACCTCACTAGTTTGCTCTTGGGGAGTTAAGAAGAAATCTGATAATCTTCCCAACAAATTTATTAGTCTGTGTTGTATGAGATCAGGTTAAGAATTTTAACTTCTCACATAATCTTAGAATTGAAAACCAAAAGATACTTGGAAAAGTTGAGCAATACCACAGAAAAAACACCCTGCATAAATAACAGACAAAATCAATCAGTATTTCAAACCCAGCAGTTAATTTAGAAAGAGAAGACATACAAAGTGCAGATTTGCATAACAAATACTTATTTCTTGATTTTCTGGTGACTCAAAGGCACAGTAAAGGTAAAATGGGGACCCTTTCTCTCCTTCCCTACTATGAAGGAAATGAGGCTTCAAAAGAAACAGGTGAGCAGCGTCACTAGAATGGCATTTAACAGCTTGGTAAACCTGTACTTTAGGAAATCTGCACATCTCAACGACTAATCAGATTTTTATGAGGAACTTGTAAAATATGCTGCTCACCTATTCACAGGCTGACAAAACAGGCTGCCTGCAGATATTGCTGAAGTCCACCCTTGGAGGGCAGAGTTCCAAACTCAGCTGGGTTTGACCTTTGATCTGATCTAAAGTACAAGTTTCCCTTTGCAGTGAGAAGATGCTTGGAACAGGTGATTTCCAGAGGTCTTCTCCAGCTGAAGTCATTCTGTGATTCTAAAATAAGTATCTTCAAATTATGGAATAGAACAGGAATCCAGACTATTTCTAATCTTCAGAAATAGACTAATTCCATCTTACTGTCAGTACCTATCTCAAGTAGTATAAGTTGTTTTTCCACTGAGTAACTACATCTATTTGTGAGTCCATTCTATTAACCTCAAATAAAAACTTTGTTCAGGTAAGTTTAAAATAACAGATGAAATAGCTGCAGAAGCAAGTAATTTAAAAAAAATTTAGTCTTCCCACCATCTCCCAAACCAAGAAGTTTGGTGTCAAAACAAGTTGTCTGATGTCTCACTGCTCCCCACCAAGAAAACCATATTGATAAGAACTCCAGAGAAAAGAGAAAAAGGTACCACAGCATTCTTTCCCCCATCCTCCCTCCCTCCCACACCTTCTGGAATGTCCCTCCCCTTCAGGACAGAGCAAAAGCTCCCGGCCCAGACTCTCCAGGGCACGTCCCAACGCCAGTGTTTGCAGGAGGAGGCAGGGCCCAGCAGCCCTGACCAGCCTGAGGTGTCCCAGTGGGTCTCTGTGGTCCCCAGAGATGTGGAGTGACCACACAGGATGGCTTTCCTAGGACAGGGTACCCATGTTGGTCTCAAGTAGAGTAAACAATCTGCATGCTAATAGTCCTGCAAAATGATTCCCTTCATACAAAACCCTTTTTTTTTTATCAGAGGAGGCAAACAGGAGGGCAACAACAAAATATAACCTAATTAAAAATACATACGAGCCTTATTTTCACTACAGAACTGCTAGCACCAAGGGAGTTTCATGTTGTTTTTTTGTCCTCCAAATCAGAAGTCACACATATCTCTAATGCATTTGTATTCAAAACTTGTCCATGCTGAGAAGTAATTCAGCCTAATTTAAACCAGTTCTTTCAAACTTGGATGGGATGAAAAGATTGCATCATCCTTAGGAGAAGCATACCAGAAACATTCAACTATATTTGTCAAATAATAGCTTTCCTGGGGGAGGAAGACAGAAAGCTGTACTGAGTTGAATTTCTTATCTTTTTTGAAGACACTTCTACATTCTTCATCTAATTAGGATTCTAAATCCAACAAAAAATTCCTGTGTAAGTTAGTCTGAAGGAGTGAAGAAGATTGTTTTCCTTTCATCCACAATATCTCATCAGAAACATATCCCCTGCCTACATCATGCTGGATTTTGACGAGCTGGACATTGCCTGTAAGGATTACTGAATAAAAAATTGAATTAAAACAAGAAATCAACTTGTAAGCCACTAAACAAGGATACTTTTGTGGCAGAAACAACTCAAAGTTTTTCTTCTGCTAGATTTTTATGCACTATTTGAAGCTCAGAATTTTAGTGTTTCAAAACAAATATATGGATTGTGGCAAGCATATGACCCAAACAGAATACCACAATTCTTACAGGAAAAAAAAAAAAAAGGTTTTACTTTGCAAAACACAAAATGCTTAGCAAAGACTGTGCAGCTGTAGATACTATCAGATCTTCAGAAAATTCAGAAGACAGAAACATCTTACACACTAATGTAAAATTCTGTCTTTAAAGCATAGGTTACAATTCTGAAACCGCACAAATATTATGTGTATCTCAGAGTCTCATTCCTTTTCCTTTATAATCTATAATCAGTGCAGATAATGCACATGTTCTAGGGTACTCAGGCACTATCCTGATTATTTCATTAGCAAAATCTTTAAAGGGCAGCATGGCTGCCAACCCCATGCCCTCCCACCAGCACTTCAAAAACATCTACACTGGATAGAGTCTTAATCTAAAAGAGCCTGGTTTTAGTTTTATGCAATAATTCTTGACTCACACTAGAAGCAGCACTGAAAAGCCAGTTAATAACAATGCTATATACTTTAGAGTGTAATATACTTAAGATACAAGAAAGTTTTACTCTACCTCATGTTCTTGCTCACAGCTTTAGAAAGGCCAGAAAAAATCCTGGTTAATGTGATACTAAGTGAACTGCTACTAGCAACATTTCATAAACACTTTGCACAGCACAAATGAATGGGAAACAAATCAGTTCCCCTGCTGTTTATTCCAGCCCTAACTCTGCCCTTTCTTTCGAGTCAGCATACATATTTACCTTGTCACATAAACGACTCAGTGTGGAAACTAATCAGGGTTAAAAATAAACTCAGAAAGAGAGAGCAGCAGGAAAAGCAACTTGAAGTTCCAAATCCTACCCTTCTTGCCACACTGCCTCTTCCCTTTTGCTAGGAGAAGTGAGACAGGACTGCTTCCAGCAGCAGCACCAACTCCTACATTTTGGTGAAGCCATGGTGTAACTCAGTGTTTAAGCCATTGTATCTACTCTTCACAGCAGCCAGCACAGACCCACTTATTAGAATCGAGTTTTCTTATCACCTGCTACTCAGGAAGTAAACATCTTGTTTAAATTATGGAACTATCAACCTACAAAGCAATTAATTTTCATTTAATTCCTTTCACTTTAATGGTGGTTAGAAATGGCCCACCTTCATAATTTCAGTTTCTTTGCATCTACAGAGTCCACTTCGAGGCTGAAGTAGTTTAGTGTAGATCAAATAAGGAAGTTACTGTGGTCCTGAAAGACATGAGCTATCCATTACAACTCAGGAGACAATTCCAGAGCCAAATTCCACTGCCCAAAAGCACTTGTAGCACTAGGGTGCTGCCAGGGTGTACTTGACAAACAGTAAGGAAAGCAGGACAATTAGAAACACATCCTGTCTGAATGGGACTGCTGGTTGACATAAGATGCTGCTGAGGAGCTGAAGAAAATGTGAGATAACCTTATCTCCCCACACAAACATGAAACTTTAGCCACAATATGCCTTCACCCCGTGCACAACCCTCCCCTTTCGGTCCTCTGGGTGTGAGGCAAAGAGCTGTGCTGCCACTGCAAAGCCACAGGCCTGCTAATGTCACAACAGTAACAATTTGGGGTGGTAAGGAGAAAAACGCTGGGGGGTTCAGAACAGCATTTCCACAGACAAAGCTAAAACTAGAACTACTATGTGTGTTTTTAGCAATAGCTTAAAACGAGTGCATACAAAAACACAGGACATTTCGGTTTCAAAATTCAAACTAACCAGGCTTCAAGTGTATCTGAAACATTTCCTCCCTGTTGTTGTTGTTTCCTCTGGATACAACATTACTAATTGTCAGCCCTCTGGACAGTTTGGTTCCCTTTACACGTTCTATGTATTTATGACTCAGTTGCTTTACTGTAGCTCATTTTAGGCTTGAGGGGAGGGGGACAGAAGAAGTGTGTTTAATTCTGTATTTCAAAAACACTTCCATTTTAAATAGTGAAAGGACAGCACAGCAGAATATTTAGGCAAAAATAAAACCAGCAAGATTAATCAGACTAGAGAACGCAAAGACACCACTTCACCTCTCCACCTCGCATTAACTCGTAATCCTTCCTGATTTGGTTCACACAACACACGAACCACCTGGGGGGTTTGGTACATGTTCTCACAGCTCAGATGAGTTTTTGGTACAGTGAAGTCAACTTTAAGTCTGACTTTCAGACTTGAACACTCCTGCAGCAGCACAGGCAGACCGAAAGCAGCATGGAAATACGAAAAAAAGACTCTGAAAAGATACAATATTTTGGGCAAAACCAGATGCCTAAAGGTTTAAAGTGACTGTCAACCACATGTTTAGTTAGCGACAGAAACTAAGAACGTAAGAAAATGCCTTTACAGAAAATAATCTCCCCCCGCGGCGCTCAGACCCCGCCATCCCGCTGAGCCAATAATCCCCGAAAGAACCCGTTTGACTGTTCTGTCCGAAGGAAAAGGAAAGAACGGCAGGTGCATGAAGTGCCGTTTAGTTCAAAGGCTACGGGAGCCAGGGCGTGTCTGCGCATCCGGAGAGCAGCATCCCGCGGGCGCACGGGACCCGGCGGCACTCGCTGCTGCCCGGAGCCGGAGCCAGCCCGGGGCTCGGTGCGCGCTGCCCCGCGGTGCCGGGCACGGCAGGGGCCTGCTGCCCGCCCGGGGCTGCCCCGAGGGACACCCGCACCCCGACCCGCCGCCTCCCGCCCCGTACTCACACCGGCCATCCCTCGGGGCTACGAGCGCAGGAGCGGAGGAGCGGAGGAGCGGGGCTGGCCGCCGGGCCCCGGCAGCGCCGCCTCCAGCGGGGCGGGAAGGGGCGGGATGCGAAGGGCAGGAGCCCCCGGCCGCCGCCCC
>VXBQ01004169.1:72192-98466 GCA_013400175.1 Phainopepla nitens | reverse complement strand
GGCGGCCCGGCCCCGAGAGCCGGCCAGGGGAGGGGTGGAAGGAGGGGAGAAGCCCAGCAGGGCCTGGCCGGCCATGGAGGCGCGGCGATGCTTCTGCCTGGATTCGCCCCGCGCTCGGCCCTGCGAGCGTCCCCCGAAACTTCGGGCCCCGTTCGTTCCGGTCCCGCCGCTGAGGGAGAACAGGATGAAGACCACACTTCCTAAGCCACGAAAGAAAGAGGTTTGGCGAGGAGGTGCAGGCGTGTTTCGTTCTTAAATCAGCGCCTGCTCAGCAGTTCCGAGGCAAACCTCGGCAGTTCCTGAATGGGGCTGTAAGCGAACACTGCTAGGTTACGTGACCCATACACGGAGGAAGGTTCTTGAAAATGAGTGGTGAGCACACAGCAGTGACCCACAAAGTATTACATTCAATGGCGAACATATTTACGAGGATGGAGGATATGTTTCTTAGTACTCAGTTCCGGGTTTTTTAATTATCCCCTCAAACATTACTAGATAAATTATAACTTGGGCTTTTTTATTTTCTTTTTCTAAATATGCCTTACTCGTTTGAAAAACTCCAGGCATGTGAATGGTCATGTAATGGGAAACAGTTCCATTATTAGCTGCTATCATGAAATCTATTTCTGCCAATATAACTACGCTCAAAATTTCTAGAGAGGGTGGAAGTGTACATTTTGATAAAACCAATGTATATTCTGGTGTTTCATTCCTTGACTCTGTATCTCCATGTCATAAAAAGTCTTCCAGGTGGAGAAAACAGCCCAGATTCCTCTTACTTCATTTCAGACCCTAAACAGGAGCACTCACATGAACCTATTCACTTTCTAAGCTGAAGATGGGGAAAGAGGCATCCCCTGGGAGGGAGCTCAGCCCTGCTACCTCCACGTATTGCTCCCTAGGTAATCCCTGCCTCCTCGCATCCACTGCACTGTGGGGTTCTTCAGCCCTTGGTCAGCTACTGTGTCCAGATGGAAAGACTGCTTCTAACATACCCAAGGCATGGTAGGAGGGGTAAAAAAAGGCTGATTGTCAAATGGGAATTTTTATCCAGGGATCTGCTATTCTCTAGAAAATCTGTAGTGGTCTTTAATAGATGAAAGAAGGTTGAAATTCACTGTCCAACAGGTAAATTGACCGAGATAGTACAAGCGTCTAAAGTTGGATGGGTTAAATTCAGGCTTGTTCTAACACTTTAGATTGGGCAAATGTCATCTAAATCAGTCTTCACAGGCTTCTCTTTATGTGATATTAGAGATTTTACTATATCTTTCTTCACATTGAATCAAATGTTAAGAGACCTAATTCTCTTGCCATAGTACAAAAACACAACCCAAGCTTTACTCAACACAAATAATGAACACCTGCTTTAAGATTTCTACACTGGCACCAGACACCTATATGGTACAAACCAAATCCCTTTCATGAGAGTTTGGGTTTCTCTCCAGGGCAAAAATAAATGTTCACCAAGTTTTATACACAAGTCCAGCTCTATAGCATCACCAGAAACTGATCTTAGAACATAGAACCACAGAGTATCCAGAGCTGGAAGTGATGCACAAGGATGATGGAGTCCAACTCCTGGAACTAGGTAACTAAAGCTGAGAACCATCTTCAATCCAACCAGCTGTCTTTAGAACCACAAAACCACTGATACTCAGCTTACACAGTGACATGCAGCTTCAAACAAGCTATTTACCATTTTTGTTACCCAGAAAGAGGTTCAATGCTGCTCTCTCATTTTAATTCCCAAGTTAGGTGGCATACAAGCACGCAAGAGGCTTGACCCAAAAAGGACTAACTCCTAGTTTTAAACAAAAACACAACAAAAAGCCGCAACCCAAACCCAAATTAAATGCACAACAGACCAAGTTAAATGTACAATAAATCCAGAACCTTACCATAAAATACACATTATAAATAAATATAAGTTAATGATAACTATATGTATTATAAATATGAGCTAATAAAGGAAAGTCTCATTCTGACTTTTCATTATGGTAGGACAAGAAAAATGTGACAGACTTGAACGTAAACAGAAGTTTTAATATATCCAATTTTATAGGCTATAGAACAGCCAGATATTATACAGAATGTGTTGGATATTGTACTTCATTGCTTTGAAAAAAAAAAGTAAAACAAGTGAAAACTGAAAGTGAAACTTGCCTGAAGTTGGAGGGTATGGCGGAGGATGGTGTCCTCTAAAGCGTGGATCCACTTCTCCCTCTCATCTGCATCTCGAGCTGAAAAAGTATTCAAAAGAAGTTGTTAAATTACCTGCAGTCTTATCTACTAAAAGGCACAGGCAAACAGATCTGATGTCCACACTAAACATGGAAATTACTCATACTGTCTTTCTAAATCACCGAGTACATGATGCCACGGTTGTCTCAATATCCTGTTTCTTCTTCTGTGGTTACAGCTCTGTCCCTTGTCCAGCTTTAGGGGAACACATGCAAACCGAGTTAGCACAGACACTCCTCACTTAATTCATTAAGTAATTTTTAAATTTTCTTATTTACAAGAAAATAACCTATAACAAATTATCCAGTAATTCTGCTTCAGTTTGGACATAATAACTCTCAGGTATGGATTCATAACACAGGACAAACAGCCCTAACAGGCCACTGGTGTGAATAATGAAGCACAAAGAATAATCTTAAACATACAACCAACATTAAATTGAAGAAAATCCTACTCTAAAACTGTTTTCTTTCCCCCCTACCCCAGTACAGACATGCCACCTTTACCTCACTAGTCTGAAAGAGATCCTTGCTGTGCTCTAGGAGTACTTAAAAAACAAAGGAACAGAGTCAGTGGACTTCAGGCAAAGAAAAAAGGGAAAATTCCAGAGGCATTAAATAGACTGTAAACAAACTGGCCTGTAAAGGGATTGAGAATAGTTATTAACAATTGATTCTAGTTCCTCTTTCAAATGGAAGGTATTAAAAGAAACAGGAAGCCTGCTAAAAGCAAGGAAAGCTTAAATGAGCTAGCACCTATTATGAATCAGCGAACTGAGATTTCTATCTCACTTATTTTGAAGGAGTTCAGAGGAAATATCCTTAGGATATACTGAATGTACTCTCCAGCTCAAAATGCTTTGTTTCAATGTTCCCTTCCTCACCCTTTTGTTTCCATTGCTTTTATTTTTCTAGAATTCTGCAGCTTAAACCTATCAGTACTTAAACATGCCCCAAGTCTTCTGAGTACGTAGATTTTTCTAAACTTCTCAAAGACAACTCTACCAATTAAAAAATAAACATATTGCACTGTTTCCTTCAGCATATATACACTAATTATATCAAGTTAACAAAACCATCAGGAAATAATTGACAATGTATGTTTTTGAGAAATAATTAAGAATGTCTTTTTAATACGTAAACTTTCTCAGAGCCTAACTGATGAGGTGGCCTCACAAAACAGTGGGGCAAAACTTTCACCACACACAAGGTAGAAGATTGAAATCTATCTAGTTTTTCCTAAAAATACACATTTTTCCAATCTACTACAAGTCAATCCTTACTCACTGTTCTTTTAAAATAGTAGAGTACAATCAATTGCCACAGGTATTTTGGCCACAATACCATTAACCTGAACAAACTGAAACTAGACATAAGGGAAAGTGGCTACCAAAGTGCTTTCAGATGCACAGAGAAAGAAGTTAAAGTAATTAAATGTTACTCAGAACAGCAGGTGACTTTCCTGCAGGAAGTGCAGCAAGTATTAAAAAGCTGGATGTGCCATTGTGATACTCTCAATAGCTCATTAGAAAGAACTTTTAACTTACAGGACTCTTCTTACTGGTGATCCATATTTTAATTGAGAAGCTGAAGCGGGCACTGAGGACAAGTTTATATAGCAGTGAAAGCAGACAGGATGGAGGGACAGAGGCCCAGTGAACTCTGTCCAGTGACTGCATTACACTAAATACATTTTGCAACATGCAAATGACAGGTCTTCTTTTCACATCCTGTACACACATGCATATACAAACACTGTTCTTGCACAGCATAGCTTACACCTTAACACTAATTTCAATTACTGAACTTCTCAACTAGAATCAATTTTAATTCTTCTTAGTTTCTTTTTTCTGCTTATCAAAACCAGGCCCCTTGGCCTAGCCCTGCCAGACATATCAATAGAATTTATTCTTCCTATACCAGTCACCACTAAAGATATATGTATTTACCTGTGTCTATTTGAAATGCATCAGTGCTTTAAATTTTCAAAGGTGTGTCCAAAACTACAGTAGTTAGCATTATTTCAATGTGTGTAAGGTTTCTCAGATTTGTTTTCCGTTATATATTTTTTTAAATCACCATCTCCCAGTCCCAAAAACCATCTTACTGGGGAGCTGGGGTACAAGTCACTGAGGAGCTATTAAGTAATTCATGGGATACAAATATCCTATGTTAAGGGGTTTTTCCCACGATTATTTAAACTAAAAAGGAAACAATTAAGCTGCAGACGAGTGAATTAATCCTTGTATTGCAGGAGGTTCCTGTGATCTTCCATACTGCCAGCAAAAGGAGGTCATGGTATTAGTTAAACACTAATCTCAATATACAGTAGCCCATTGACAAAGGTTATCACATTCTGACTTGTATCTGAACCCCCACCAGAACAGAGGCCTTACAGAGGCAGGTAAGACCTAGAAACCAACCAATCCATACAGTTCCAAAATAAAACTGCCTTTCCCATGCTCATTAATACAATAAATTTTTGAAACTTCTGCTTCTCCAATGACCTCTTTACAGCTCTCTCTACCAGGGCTCAGGAGAAGGGGAAAAAGCTGTATTTTTTCCTCATATATTAGACATTGCAATCTTTTGGCATAGCATGATCAACCCTTAGGGAGCACACATGAACCTCATCAATCCTGCTACTCAGAGAAATCTCGGGCACGAAAAATGCAGGAACACTGCCATGAGAAGACTGCTTACTGCATGGAAACAGCATCAAAACCTTTTAAGCACTCTCTGTTCAGGACACTGGTTTAATTTCAGACCATCTATCATCAACAGCAGATCCTCCTGGCTCTCCTCCACAGACTCTTAAGAAAACCACAGAGAAAAGCAGCAGGATGCAGTTTTTAGTAAAGCAAGATGCAAGAAAAGTTATATTAAATCTAATCAAAATGGCTGCTGTGAGATTAGGTGCAAGTAAAAGCTCCCTAATGGTAAAAGCAATTTAGAACTGAACAGCTGCCAAAAGATCACTGATGAAGAAAAAAAAAAAAATCAATGGCAACATTCAAAAAAGAGATTAGTAGACACACTCAGAAAGAATTTATGGGAAAAATCTACACACAATGGTTAGAGATCATTATCTACCCATCTGTAGGGAAAGCTAAATATCCAAGCTGTTTTTCATTTAAAGAAGGCAACTTTGGTCAGAGAAAAAGGTCTAATACCTTTGCACCTGAGAAGTCTGTGACGATACCTAATATCCACTCTGTATCTGCAGATGCCTTCTTCAGCAGGCAGGGACAAGAATGCCCTGCTCATTAGTCCTGTGCCTCAAGTACCCTCCAAATTTTCCATTATTTGGTCAGGCTCCATTTTAAAGCTAATCCCTTCCTCAATTCCTAAGTGAAAGCTACTACAGAATTTGTTTCTAACAAAACATTTGGGATAAGGCAATTCTTAACTAGTCTAAGGAATTACACTGGTGTTGTGCTTCTACAAAAACAGAGGAGTATTATCTGGTCCCTCCTGCCACAAAACTTCTAAAAAGAGAAGAAGGGCAAGAGAGAAAAGTTGCTTTTTCTCTAGGCTGATTCTAGAATAACAGTATTACAAAAAACAAACAAGAAACACTGAAGGACACCTGGACACGAGAAATACCTGACCCTTACAAACATAAAGGCAGTTCTTAGTCTGAGGGGTTAATGCAAGGGTTACCTGGTCAGCTGAAACTCAAACTGTGCTAGAACATTAACTATCCACAAAAACTATCCACGCTGTCTGCAGCTGAGAGGGCACTAACAGTGCCTGTGTTTTTCTAAGTGCTAGAATTCTAATTCGGTTTTTACTGCAATTTAACAGTGAACATTTGCACGTGAAAGAAGCTAAATCCACACAGAGCTGCATAATCACCCCGTGTGCAAGAGACTGGAATCATTAATGGCTGAAACATTGCAATTGATTGTGATTGAGTCACTAAAGCTATTTTAACTTCTTTTTTTCTAGTAGAATTAGTATTTATGAGCTAGATTACAGTTTGTTCCCATATGCCTAAGCCCTCACTCCTCTGTGTCTATGGTGCATCCTTTGAAAGACACCTGTATAATTTACTGTGACATCTCAGGCATATCTAAGACAACCACAGGGTACTTAACATGATCACAGTCCTACTTATGACTAGTTCAGAGAAACACACTTGAAAAATATGTCATTCATTAAAGTGAATTTAATATGATTTTTTTTAATGTGTATTTTTTGTGATCTGTCTGGTTGAGCTTATTCCTAAGATATTTAAACATCAATCTTATACTAAAAAAAAAAAAATCTGAACTCTTTCCTAGAGAAGGTCCAAAGAAAGAAAAGCAATTGATTAATAGAAGAGAAAATCATAGAATGAAAAAAAGTACTAAATACAAGAATGACTGCTTTTATTGAAGAATTTCTGTAACTCAAGAAAATTGTGGTTCAAAACTCCCTTTTGTTTTACGAAACAGTCCTTTCTCTCTGAACTTCCCAAACTGCTAAATCAGATATGTCAGGGATTTTATAAATTCTGTTCTTGAGGATAAGAAGGCAAATGAAATGCAGCTACATTAGATGCTCTCAGCCTCTATTAATTTCCCAAATAGAGAATAAATTTTATAATTTAGAGTTCCTATAATATTTACTTTGCTGTGGAGAGATTATATGTGTTTATATAACGTATACCAAATGTTAAAGTACAACATGAAACAGATTACTTTTTCCAGCCTAAGCTTGATAGCATCTAAAGATTAGATATAAACAAGTTTAACAACTCTGCTCCACAACACAGCATTTACCACCAGCATTTCTAGGTCATGCACAGCAGTACTTGGAAGACAGAATACACACAAAATATATCACCTCAGAATCTGCATACTGGTGCTTATTTTTTTGTGTTTGTGTGCATCTACATGGGCATTAGGATGAAAAGAAAAACCTGAAGAATTAGTAAAAAAGAATTACTAGATTACTTATAAAAACACCATACTGCCACAAAAAGAAATGCATATTTTATTTTCATTCACTGTGACCTACTTACAGGCAAAAACTCAGTAAGAAGAGTCTATTACACCCACAGAGTCAATAGAGTCAATTATGCAGCCTTTATTCTGACAGAACTGCCACTGATTTGTATGCAAAACTCCTGTATTTTCTCAGCCAAGTGCAGAACTAATGTAGTATCTTTACACACAAATCACCAGATAATAGAGATGAAATCCTGGCTACACTGAGATCGATAGGATTTCTGCCATCAGTCTCAATGGAGAGAGATCTTATCAGCAGTGCTCAATAAGGTGGAAAAGTCACGCATCACAGGACTGTTCCATGCCTAAATAAATTGCTATTTAAAGTCACTGAAGGCCTTTCAAACCATAGAAAAACATGCAAGATGAAGCAGGGTTTCATACAAACCTAGCAAAACACTTCCACTGCTTACAAATGCCCTTCTAACACACGCAGCTCCCACATCTGGCAGTAGCTTGAACATTATTTCCTCTGTATCATAATTTTGCAGTTGTCACAATCATTATTCTCCCTCCTCCTAATCCTCCCCTGATGCCATTCTCCACCCACACACATAAATCAACTCTCCTTTTGTTCTGCAGGTGCCTGACCAGCCTGAGCTCCCCATCCCTACAGGAAACTCCTGTGCAGTCACAAGACACAAAGTCATGCCCAAACAAAAGGCATCAAAAGGTCTCCTGTGTACAATGTGTTTGTAAGATTAATCTGTGACCTTGAGAAATCAACTAAACTGCTCTTTTATCTTTACCTAAGCTCAAAAGCCTTTTTAGCAAGCTTTATAATCAGCCCAGAAACATAGCTTTGGGTGGAAACTTGTGTGACAAAGGAAACACGTGATCAAGTTGCTATTAGTTCTCTCTGGAAATCCATACATAACGTGTAATTTTGTAATTAAACATTTCTGAGTGTGGGACAAATCTGCAAGTACATGGTTTTTCACTAGAGAATAATACTTAAATATTAGTAATAGCAACACTAAACAATACTTCATATGGTATATTCTGTGGAAATGACTTTTAGGGTATGTTTGCATTTGAAATTAATCATAGAATCACAGAATGGTTTGGTTTGGATGAGACCCTAAAGATGGTCTCATTCCAACCCCCTGCCATGGGCAGGGACACCTTCCACTACATCCCAGTTTGCTCAGAGCCCAGTCCCACCTGACCCTGAACACTTCAGGGATGGGGCAGCCACAGCTTCTCTTGGGCAACTTGTGCCAGGCCTCACCACCCTCACAGTAAAGGATTTTTTCCATTGCAGATCTCACTGATAAAGCTCTGAAACTACTAGTTTAAGGTAGAAACCATATTTTGGCTTGTGCTGAAAAAAATCAAACTAGAAGAACAAAAATAAAACCATTTTCTTAGCCAATAAAATCGTTGTCAATTTAACAGGTCAAACTCAAGGTTATTGCTATTTGGAATTTCTTGTTAAAACAGAAAGAAAAGAGTGTTGAACTACTCAGTATCCCTCCTCCCCTTATAGTGAGACCTTTTCTGGCCATTTTTCCCCTTCCAAAATACTTGCCAGGTATCACATACACAATTGAGATAAGAGATTCATACTGATGCCAAAAGTAACAATTGCTTCCAGAGGAATTAAAAAAAGACAACAAATCAACACATCACACAGATACTGCTTCACGGTAATATTTCTTTGCTACTCTCAAGTTCAACACATACTTTGAAATCTGCAGCTTCAACCTTAAAATCAGAAAGGGAGATGCTTTTACATAACTGTAAGAATTGAGTACAGGAAGTCCCATTAAAAATGGCATAACCATGGGGTGGTGGGAAAACAGACAACTGCAACACAGGATGCTGCTGGTGCAAGAATGACCTGCATGAAACAGGAAATGCACAACCATGCCCCGTTCCCTGCACACTGGCCACGTGTTCCAGCTACTCAAAACACCAGTGTAACACATCCAGAGCAAAAAGGAGGCAGAGGGAAGAGAGGGAAGACAGAAAAATCACTGCAAAAGCTAAACCTAGCTCTGGCTCACAGGGGAATTTTTGCAGTTATGCCCATCAGGGGAGGATGAGATGCAGCCCAGAAGTTGGTGCAGCCCAGACCTGGTCAGGTAAAGGGAGGATGCCAGGGAGCTCAGCTTTACTCTGATCACAGCTGCTCATCTTCCTCTGCAACATAAAAGCACAGTCGAGCACAGCACAGAGGAATTCACTGTTTCAGCATCACCAGAACCCTCAAAGGCCCACAGAAATGTTAACTTAGGACAAACAATGTTGTCACAGCAGTTACAGACATCACTGAAGAAACCAGCATAGGATTCTCCAAAATCTCTCTCTAGGCATTTTTCAACATCAAATTAAAAAGGCTCTAAAATTTTTTGTTTTTAAAGGCTGCAATTTATGAATCGTTATTTAAATCAGGTAATGTGATAGACTTAAGTGCCTCTTTCTACCACAAAAGCAGTCAGCTTCCTGTCATCCATTTGGTGGACAATGTCAAAGATTTCTAGAAGACTATAAATATTGACTATTTCTGCAAGTAAAGGTGAAACACAGGCATAAAACAAATTTAATTAATTTTGATACATAATGCAAATACTTAAAATCTCAAATTCTGACACTGCTCATCAACTAAGGCCTTTGTGGACCCCAGCATATCCTCAATAATAATGCCTCCCAAATTAACTAAAAAGCCTTGCTTTTATAACATTATGGCAACCTCTTGCAGGGCATGCCTCCCTTTTTCCTCAGCTGGGATGGTGGGCAGACAAAAATCAAGCTACCAAACTGGGAAAGGGTGGGAAAAGAGGAGAAATCTACCTTCACCAGATGACAGCTTTCATGTAACAGGAGAATAAGTGGCACAGCAACATTCACGCTTCATTTCTCAGATACTTTTGTGGCAGGAATAGGAAAGGAAAGACAAAAGCTAAAGCAAAATCATCTCAGATCAATGCACTGGACTGCTTCCAATCTTTCCATCCTTTATTACACAAAACAGTGGAGACTAAACTGATTTGCCTTCCAAGGAACTGTACTGCAGGCTGTAAGGATAAGAGCTGGATCTTCAGGTAGGAGTTTAAAAATGTGATTTTTTTTTAATATGAATTCTTTTTTCTTTATACAATATGCGTTTAGTGAAATATTTCAGTCCAGATAGAAGCTATTATTGCTTCAGGTTAGACAGCAAATCAAATAGCAAGAAGAAATACAAAAATACCCTTGCCAGAGTCTCTTGAACATCATGTTCCCTCTCTTGAATTTAAGTCACAAGCATCCCAGCGAGGAGAAAGAACAACTAAGTAATATAAAGGACTGAAGAAGTGAATTTCCAAATGGAAAGAGCTTAAAGCTTGATGATGATATGAAGATGTTAAAAGAAAAACAAACCCAACCCCCACAGCATTTGAAAGTTATGGAACATTTAGAACAGGGATATGTACTGCAGCAAGGAAAAATATATTACCAAGAAAAAGCTTCCTGACAGGAAGGTAAATGAAGCTAAAAGTATTATCCCAAATGTCTTACAGCAACTTGAATGGATTTTTGCATCTAATTTGAAAAAACCCACGAGGGAACACTTTAAGATCTACCTAATTCAGAAGCCTTACAAGCAAGCCATGAAACTGGCTATTCAGCATTACCAAACAAGGACCAATCAGAAGATAAAATACATTACTTTTATAGCTATTGTAAAATTTCTGAGGTCATTCTACCTCCCTTCCCCCTCCAATACGGACAAGCATCAATATACCTGTACATAACAATAAAATACAGGGAAAAAATCTGCTGGGCACTCTGGCAGAGCTAAAGTCAAGCTGACAGTAAAAACTAAATATGCTGTTTATTTTGCTGCCCATATGTATTCAATTAACTTCTGTCCTTTATACCCAGGTACTAAGGGTATGGATCCCATTTGGGATGTATCCATCTTTCACAGTCATCTTTCAAAACCCACAATATCTTTGTCATGAAAACTTTTTAACTTTTACTGATGTTCAACACAGGGGTGGCCACTAGGAAGCACAGCTGAGAACAGAAAAGAGGGAGATTGTCACAGGCAGAAACAAAATATGAACTTTTCTTCTGAGAAAGACTCAGAAGTTGTGCAAATCCAGTGACAGGCAAATCCCAGTGGAATGTGCTGGAGCTCTGGCACTTCAGAAATTCAGTTATACACATACACACACATATGGAATCAACTTCCATGTGAGAAGTTGGTCAGACAGTTTTAAATGACTTACTTGCCCTTCCTCTCATTACTTCCATCTCTAGAGTGTTAGTCAGATGTGCAATTTTGAGCAACTGACATTAAGAAATAATTAATTAACCCAGAATGAAGTTTTTCTTTTATTTTTCACTAATTCAAATTCTATCACTGGCTGTCAGCTAAATTTCACTGAGGTACCAATCAGTACTTAAAGTCAGAGTGAATGGAGAGCCTGAAACTGTTCCACTGCAGATGGGACTCCAGCTTAGGTCAGGAGATTTTTGAAATCTTGGATCTTTCATGCTCTGGTTTTTCCCCAGCAGGGCTCCAGCTTGTTTGAATCCCTGTCTGTCCTTGAGAAAGAAAGAAAGCATCAAGAAGGAAGGAAGAGACTGTAAGTTGCCATTCCTGCAGTCTTTTCTTGTCCAAGACTTCTTTTATCAAGGGTGAATGAATTTATAGCTATGACTGTCTTGCAGAACAAAAGCTCTATCTTAATCAGGTACTAAAAGTCAGGAAGAAGTTGTTAGGAATTTTGTATGTTTTCTTGAATTATTCCCAGAATCTGCCCTTCATATCCTATGTGGTCTCAGCATACATTTTGTAATATTTACATTATTAACTACTTGCCATTCATGACTGAAAGTGACCTACATTTTGCATAAGTTAAAACCTGTGTAATACTGAATAAATTTAATATAATGCACGAAGATTTGACATAAATATGACAGAGGTTGCATGAGGTGAGAATGCATTTACAGTGGCTGTAAGAACTACATATGAAGTTCCACAGAGCTTTTTTTATACTGAAATATCACAGGACTGATATCTAACCTGTCTTTACATATTTTTGCATTAAATTCATGTATATTAATACTGTGCTTGTATCATTATAATTTCCTGGGTATCAGGGACATTATCTTCATAATATGCTAATAGAAAAAGCGTAATACAGAAAATAGTGTACAGTATCTTAGTTGTACACTAAAGGAGGATACATAAATCCTGGTCTAATATGAAATGCAGAGAAGGAGAAATTATAAAGCACAAGACGTGATAACATTGCTGTTCAAAATTTTTCAATATTATTTAGAGTAGAACATTACTTATGTCAAATATTATCAGTTTTCTTAAGACATCTGGCTACCCAAAGAAAAATACAGCATATAACAAATCACTGAAAACAACATCTATTAAAAAAAGGTTTATCTTAGTAACTAAAGATTAGAGATTTCTAGATTTACCTGTACCAAGTTTTCAAATATTCAGCAGTATTTAGCTTTGTAGTACTGAAAGACTGCCCTGGTACAGCATTCCATTACTGCATTAGCAATTAGCTTGCATTTTAACAGTTATCCTTGGGAACAGTAGATTTAAGTATCACTGTGAGCTCAGCATTATGAAGGTATATTTGTAAGGCTTAATGCAGTGAAAAGCCAGAGGACAGCAGCAGCATTTAGGAAAAACTACAGCACAAGGAATACAGAAGCCAGTGACAATATGGTGTACAATTGATATTTATCATTAGAAATAGTCTCACAAAAGCAACAGTATTGATGATAATTCTGACTTGCAAATCACTGATTTAAAAATATGTACAGTACAACAGAAGTTAGAGAATTATTTCAGTTTACATAAATTAAGATGACTGCTTAAATGCAAGTGTGCCTCTTTGATATTTACAGTTTCCAGCTCTATACAAAGCAATTATTTAGTCACCGCAATTTAGAGGAAAAGCAAAAGGACTAACAAATGTTAGCTGCAAAATATTTTCACCACACTTCCCTAGGATTTTAACATTCAGTAAAAGGAAGTTCTCTACTCAATATTAGCACAGTATTTTGTCCTACTGCTGCAGACAAAATAATGTAAGGAGTACATAGCAATTATATAGAGCCTTACCCTTTCTACCGGTGAGCCATAGCATGCAATGACGAAACATAGCAGTGGCAGATGGCATTGGTGTTAGGAAATGTGAATAAAAGGATAATAGCAGAGAAATGGTGACTGGCACACAAGACACAGAAATGTAGATGAAATGAATGCAAGCTGGTAAATCTCGAAGCAAAGCTCCACCGTTAAGCCAAACGTTGCCTTTAGTCTCCTCATAATTGAGCATTAAGTTCTATTTGGATACAAATTGCAACCTTCAGACCAGTCTTGATTCTCTTCATAAAGAAATGCATAATTGTATCTTGATAACGAAGATCAGAAACCCATAATCAGAAGCACATTACTTTCTCCCCTTGAGTGATTTATTCTTTACATTATTCATCTCCAAATCCTGCCAGAGCTACAGTCTCTTTCTAGCACATATGTATCCACTGCAGATGTAAATCCCTGCCTAACCTGCAGCACCCCTGGATCCAGAATGTTCTCAGTGTGCTCATTCATGCTGTTCTGCTGCCAAACATTTAAAATCATCCATCAAATACAAGTGGAATCTATTATAAGAAAAAACAATCTCTTCTTTCAGCTCACCCTGAAAATGGAAGGTTTTCTGATCAACAGTTATCGTGAAGGTGCTGTCGTCCTCATCGTCTATACCAATCACAGCTCCCTGTGAAACAAAGAACAAAATCCTGATAAGGCAGGCAGTGACATCAGCAGCAGACACTCTATCACTACACCACTGGAATTTAAAAAGCTTTGACAAATTAGAAGCAAACTGAATACAGTAAAGAGCAGAAAGATTCTCTGTTCAGTCATAGGATGCAGTCAGTTCTTTAAAACAATAGATTTTTAGTTGCAGAAAAAAACCAGTGAATGTTTGTAAAGCTATTATCTGGATAACAATATCCATCTTTTATTTTTGTAATGGAGGCGGCTTTATGCTGCAGCAGTTCCCTACTACATTCCAACTCATATTTTAAAGAGCAAGAAGCAATATTTTCTATGTACTTTCCATGTATAAAAATAATAATTCATAAGTACTCTACAAAAAGAAGCTCTTGACCTGATTTTATCTACCAGCCTGTAATAAAAAAATAAATCATTCTAGCAGAATGAATTTGGCTCATCATGTCATGTCACTGGTACACTGCATGATCTAATTTTCAGTCCTTAAGTAAATATTAACAGTAAGTAATCAGGATATAACAGAAGCAACTAGCTTTGTCTTCTAACTCTTCATGAATTATTACAAGAAAATGCAAATAAATTGAAGACCATCTGTGCTTAGCTATTTACAAATCTATCCGTATTTTCATTCCTGCCCCCTCCAACACTTATAATAAATAACAGTTTCACCCAGGAGAAGACACAAAAAAGGGGACAATTCCAATTCTCTGCCAACTCCAATAAACTGTAATATTTAGCTCAAAAATAACCAGTGGAATTAATCAGCTTCTTTTCTCCTTCTCCAAGGAGACACAGCACCAGGATCTGCTGCACCCTTCACCCTCTCACAAAACAGACAGAGATCCCTGGAAGGTGCACACATTCAAGGGGTAAATTCTGCCCTTACTCTCAGAGTACACAAAGAGTAACAGCACTACCAGGAGCCCTGAGCCAATTCCAACCAGTGCTTCCTTTCCCTCAGCCAAGTAGCCCACAGCAGCTGCAGGGCTGTGGTCAGGGATACACCAGGCTGGCCAAAACCTAAGGATGGTTTGGGTCCAGACCTGGGGGCAGAGGGAGCTGAGTCAGTGTTACCCACCCAGGTTCCACACAGCCCCTACACGAGAGCTGTGGCCTGTGGGACCAGGTGATGCATGGCTGGGACCACCACAGGCCCCACAACAGAGTGGCAGGAGCAGTCTTAGGTAAGAACAGCACCAACCACCTGCAATCCAAGGCAGGGCAGCAGGAAAGGACAGCTCCAAGCTGGTTTTTTATTTCCCTCCACTGATAAAATGTGATGAAGTTAAGTTAATGACCTAAGTTCTCCAAGAGTATATTCCATATAGGCTTTTCACAGACAGCTCTGTGATCACTATAAAAGAGGCACCTAAAAAGTGCATCCAAACCAGTATAATCCTGAACACTTTCAGTGCCAGGACACAACAACCACCACATTTCTTTTAAATATACCAGTAGATAAGAAATCTCTGTCCCTTTAAGTACATGTTTTGCTAAGCAGTAAATCAGAAGTTCACTGCAAGCTGTACAATATTGTTCTCCTCAGCAGCTGTATCACAAAGTCACCATGGTTGGAAAGGAGCTCTAAGATTATCAAGTCCAGTTGTTAACCCAGTGCCACCGTGTTCACCACTGAATTATCCCAGCAAGTGCCACATCCACACATCTTTCAAACACTTCCAGGGGTGGTGACTCCACCACTTCCCTGGAAGCCTGTTCCAATGGCTGACCTTTATTTCAGTGAAGAAATTTCCCCTAATATCCAATCCAAACCTCCCCTGGTGCAACTTGAGGTAATTTCCTCTCATCCTGTCACTTGTTACCTAGGGGAAGGGACTGACCCTCACCTCATGACAACCCCATTTCAGACAATTGTAGAGACTGATAAGGTCACCCCTGAGCCTCCTTTTCTGCAGGCTAAAGATACCAAAAACCTGTAAGTCAGACATCAAGAACATGACCAAGATATTCTCCCCCGAGGATCTGGGCTGAAGTCACATGAACACAGACTGAGACAGCTGAGTCCTGCCCCAGCCCAAGTGTGGGAGCAGGGAGAGCTCTCCTGGGCCTGTGAACTCAGCACAAACCTGGGGACAGTGCACGTACTGTCACTGCAACACTGGGCAAAGGGTCTGAGCCAGAGGCACAGAAAATGCTTCCTCTGGCATGCAGACAACACATATGAACAAGTAAAATTAAAAATAAGAGTGGGAAAGTTTACAGGTATTCCAGAAAACTTTAGCAGGACGTAAGCATAGCGCAGATGACACACAATGCTTTATGACTACACTCTCCTAAGTACACTAAGACAATTTGCAAAAGAATTTGAAGATGAAACTTCAGGCCTATGAAATGTGCATCAGGAGCAAAAAGGTAAGGAACAAGCTCTTCATGATCCATTCAAGAGAAAAGGAAATATTTTAGCCAAATTGCTTAAATCACATGTTTGTTTGTGTTCACACCTACAGTTACAAATCAACAATTACTCTAAACAGAAAACCTCTTTGATAGAATTTCAGACTGCAGAAGCCCATCTGTTCAGCTATCAGTATCACTGTCATCTGCCAGGGGAGCTGCTTCACAAAAGCAGAAAAAAGGAAGATTCCTTCCTCCCTCACAAAAAAAAAACCCAAACAAGGAAATCACATGTATTCAGAGAAAGGTTGGGGAGTCCATAAGTTTTTAGAGAACTCTGAAGAGCAATTTGTGATGGAAGAGTGGCAGATGGGAGAAGAGAAAGGGGCTGTTTTATGTTAAATACATATAAAGATGGACCAAGCAACATTGAACAGATTGTTCACTTTTAATATTTCCTAAACTGGCAGGCTGAGGACAACCTCCACAGTGACAGGCTCACAGCACTACTAAAGCAGACATGGCTTTTTGGACTGAACTTTTCTGCACAATGAAAAAACCTTCCTCATGAATCTTTAGGGATGTCTTGTTCTAGACAGTGGTTTGAGAGTACATTTTCCTTAAAGAAAGTCTGAATGAAGATTTTCAACACATCAAGCAAGGCAAAGTGCAAAGAAGTCACCTGGAATGCAAGCTAAAGGGGATTTTCTGAGTCTCAGAAGGCTACAGGTTCCCACAGAAAGACTAGAAAGGACTAACAACAGAAGGAAGGAGTAACTGGAAAATGCACAGTGTTCCTTCAACACTCATCACATCGTTTGTAAGATCACAGATCCCCTTCTCTGGACTTCTCTTACTTCAACCTTCAAAATGCTCCCATTCACACCCATCATTCTCCTCATCCCTTCCCCCTACTTGCTCCAGCTCTTCACAAGACTGCTCCATGCTAGAACCAGAAATTCTATGGGAAATGGGAAAAAATATAGGAAAAAGACTTGTGCAATGAATAGTTTTGGTAGGAGCATGACCACAAGGTAGAAACTGGGCACGTGCAAAGACATCCCAGCACTCTCACCTCACCTCAGCACTGCCACTTCCAGCTACAACAGCAGCAGTGGAGGCTAAATGTGTCACATCAGAGACATTTAAACAGGTAATGCCTCAAACAGGTAATGCTCAGCTCTCCCACTCTGCATCTTCTGCCCCTCTCTCCCCAATTTGTATAGCCCCCTCCAACCATATTTCAAAAACTTTGCCAGCAGTGTTTTCCCTTCCCTTTCCAGTCCTCCTGTGTTGCACTAAGATCAAGCCTAGGCCTAAAGAGTGTCCAAACTGGCAGGATGGAGGACCTGGTAAGGGAAGAAAAACAAACCAAGACAGAAGGAAGCAGTTTCACAATGACTCCTGTAGGTACAGACCAATATATATACATATATATATCTGTGTATATACACATGGACCTCCACACACAGAGAAATGAGAACTGCAGACAGCAAATTTTTCATAGTGTCCAACTACTAACCCATCTTACTCTGCCACAGAATGCCTTCTGATATATCATATAAAATGTGTAATATTTTTATACCATATATAAATTATAGACTGTAATTAGCCCAGCAGGTCACTTGACCTCTAACGTTTTCTTTCTTTAAATACTTTCACCATTTCAGCATTTTGCAGAGCCAAGAATAGAGCCCAAACCTCAAAAGTCTCCTTGCAGTTCTCTCCATTAGGACATATTATACACAGTAAGTCATTAAATACTGAATAAAACAACACTTACCCTGAGTCTAACACACCCTCGGCGTGAGCCTCTCATCATTTTGTCTTTTGACTGAAACAGAAAAAAAAAACAGATCAGTGGGTTAACAAACACAGTAATATGGAAGTTATATTCCAACCAACAGAGAAAGAATAAAGCATTTTTGCATCATGTTTTAGTGACTGATTAAACAAGATGCAATTTCTGTTACAAAATAGGTTTATTCCCACCACCACGGTACGGAAAATAAATCCTTCAAAAAACAAGAATACAGTATCCCACTCCAAGAAGTTTTCTAAATACCTTCAAGAAATACTTATGAGATGCAGTCCATGCCTTTATAAAAAGTAAAAAGAAAGGAAGAAGAAAGGACTTGTGAAATATTGAAAATCAGCAGTATGCTGATTCACATCTTCCTTCTTTCTCTTCTATTCTCAGGAAAGTGTCCCTAAAACAAAATCCACCTGTGCAGGCAGAGTTGACAAATGAAATCATATATGTCAGAAACTTTCCCTGATTTATACCCCCTTTTAGGCAGATACAAAATTTATGTTTAGACACGTTTGTAAATCTACTTCCTAGCTAGTACAGCCTGCTGTCATTATTACAGTTTAAAAAGTTACTGTTTGTAGCCATTGAAGCTGTTGGAGCCCAGATCAAAACCAGGATTTTTGTGTCCATAACCAGTGCCCAAACTTGCACATTAACCTACCTTGCAAAATTACTCAATCTCTTCTTTGTTATCTGTTTGAAGCACAGAAAAAAAAGCTTCAACCCCCCAAGTAGGGAATTCTAAACAGTCAACTCACTTCCAGCTTGAAATTGTGATACTGGAGCTTTCAGCTGCTCCCACGCTGTCTCAGGCAAAGCTGACAGTGACCATTGCTATTGGGCAATAGTGGCAAGCCCAAGTAGCACACACAAACTATTTAAGGTAAAGAAGTAAAAAGAAAATATTTAAGTCATCCTGAATGCTTGGTTTTCTGGTAAGGGCTGGTTTTTGACTAGTCACACACACACTTCCTGTTTTTTAAATGATAAATTACTTGCTACTGCAGCCTTATCTGAAAGGTAGTCCTGTCTAATAAAATCCCTTCTCTCTTGCCATCCCAATATTGAAACTACATTCTTTCAGGTCAGGAAAACAGCAACTGTCACTGGCGTCTGATGATCAGATTCTCTTGCTGTCATCTTCTGAAAAACCCACTTTTTTCCAGCAGTGTATCAATAATTCCATCAAAACAATATATTGATTATCACCAGACCTATTTTCACTGAAGCAATTAGACAATAAAATCTTGCTTACATGATTGGGAAAAAAAAAAAAAAGACAGAACAAGAATTATCACTCTTAAGAGTAACAAATCATTCTTCATCTGTGACATGTTTTAGGTAGAGCTAGGAGGAAAGAATGAATCAGTCCTAGCAAGTCCTATTCACTAAAAATAATGTACAGGTACAGCACTTGGGGCTTCAAATGAAGAGCTGACCTCTCATTCAATTCAGGCTCCAATTTATCAGAGCTGTCTTGTGAGTGTTAGAAGCCATCAGTATTAATCTACTTGTTTTCACATCAGCATGTGTTAGTTGGTTGAAGTGAAATGGAAGTAAAGACCAGCAGTGTCTCCATAATGTATTCTACAGATATATAATTTCTTTTAAGACAACATGTACATAGGGAAGACTTTTTGGAGCATTGTTTTGTTTTGGTCTTTTTTTTTTAACGTCAAACCCAAGAGAGGATCTAGTTACAAAGTTTCTCCAACAATTTCCTATGAAAAACTGTGTATATTTGGGACATAGCTCACTAGAGCACACTCTTATTTTTTTATATTCACTGCCTTGAGAGTTCTCCTAAAATAGGAGGACACTTCTGAGAGCTTATCACTCCCTCTGGTGGTTTCTGGAAGAAATATTGGCTTAATCTAAGCAGGAAAGGAAATATCTGGACTGAGGTGCCACAGTGCAGCGGCTGCAGGGACCCCACGAGCCAGGCGAAGCCCTCCCAGCTCCCTGGGCTGGGCACAGGCACAGAACCAGAGCAGACAAAAAGCAAAGGCAGCAGAAGAGACTGGGTTTGGTTGGGTTCAGACCCTTCAGTGACATGCAGGGAACTGAGGTCCCAGTGCAAGGGAGAGCAGAATCCCAACAATCCCCATTTCCACTGACCATCAACTCAGCTGCAAAAATACAGTAAAATCCTGCCTTTTTCTGTTCCACCACACTTCAGTGGAATGCAAATTAAGGTTAAACATCATAATGTTCTTGGTCTGCAAAAAGAATCACAAGATAAATAACAGGTCAGAGTGTGGGCCTGTATACCTACAATTTCACCATCTTCTGACAGAGGTTTACTTTGTTAATACCAATTATAAGAAAGCACTAAACTGATTTCATGCTACCTAAGTGCAATAAAGCACCCATCATTCCAGTATCTGAATTCCCTGAGCTCCAGGGCAGGCAGCTGTCACCACACAGAGTGCTGGATTCTCCCACTGGCAGACAGCAAACCTTCCAGTGCTGCTAAAACACAATTCAGCTGACATTGTACATTTGCCCCCTCCTCAACTAAGATTTCATAAAAATGCAATTCAAATACTTTCAGCTTCCCCTAACTATTCTCTGGATTAAATTAGGTTATCCAATATATCCTATTAAAAGTAAAGCTATCCCATAACTGTTTAGAGGGATGGTTCCATTTCACTGAACAAGAACTCATACAGCAGAAAGACATCTTTAAATGGCTAATAAAAAAGCCACATTTTACTTTCCTTTTATATTTAAAATTTTAATATGCAGCTATCTTTTCCAGTGCTCGGTTTTAACCATACAAAATTACATTTTCCATAAGCTTTCAATACACACTGTACTGACTGTGATGATAAAGGACTAGAACAGGTTAGAAGCAGACAGCAATATGAGATAAATTTAAGCTGAAACTCAAATAAAAATTTGTAAAAATGAATAAAGCTCTGGAGTATTATTGCAGGGGGAATTTAGCTATCTCCCAAAAAGATGTGGCCTTTATTGGTTTCTCTTTTACATCCACACAGAGAAGTTTATCATTTACAAAACTGAGCTAACATAAAGCATTTCAGATACCCTAAAACTTCTTAAGAGAAATGAAAATAACGATTTGACCTATTTAAAGAAAAACAAACAAACAAAATTAGAATCCTAATCCAAGGCCCAAAGACCCCATCCCTCCTTCATCTTTGGAAGTACCAGTGTTTCATGTGAGTTTTAGCTGTTGTGTGCAAAGTTTAAGGTTTCAAATAAAACCCAGCTGCTCTTCACCTCCAGAAGTTCTCAGGCACAGGTTCTGCTTATGCAGATGGGCACAGAAGTTGAAGAGCTGCATTTCTGACTCACTCAGTGCTGTCATGGAAATCCCTAAGTATGAGCAA
Source organism: Phainopepla nitens (assembly GCA_013400175.1). NCBI lineage: Eukaryota > Metazoa > Chordata > Aves > Passeriformes > Bombycillidae > Phainopepla > Phainopepla nitens. The sequence goes on along the minus strand of VXBQ01004169.1, from coordinate 76,939 downwards.
AACCACTCAGGACATTTATTTCCTGTTAGGGATGAAGAACCTGGAACAAGTTGCATCTATAAACAGTAATATTTGCAATTTATCTACATCCATAAGAGAAGCTTAAATTTGGATCACTTTCCATTATAGTCATTTTTCTCATCAAACCCTAAGGCGATGTTCATTTTTTTAAGCAGAAACAGATCTCAACAATTTAAAGACTTCACAGGCTGTTCCCAGCCCACCATTCCTGCAGCTCCCTTGCAAGGCACACACCAGTCTCAGAGGAGAAGCTCCTTGAGCTCAGAGACAGCAACTCACAGCCCTGTTGTTTGTGCAGCTAAAGCTGGGACTTTTGTGGGTGCAGTCATAAAACAGGAGATAAACCACTGCAGCAATAGCTGAGGTGCCACTGGGGCTCACCTAACCACAACAGATACCAGGATCATATGAAATAGGTAAGGCAACATTTTATAGGTCCTGGCACAGAAAAGCATTACACTGCTCTAGAGAATCCTATGAGAAATTAATATATGTGAGGCCTTAACTGGATCAAGGTGAAAAAAGGTACAGCACAGTCCTGGAACCCTCCATTCACCCTCTTCCCCAAAAATGCACAGCTACAGACTAAACTGCCTGTAGCTGCAACCTAACTACTAAAGAGGAGTCAACTACTTAAGTCATAATCCTTTAACAGTTTATTCAGTGCATCAACACCTGTAATACAAAGTTTAAACTATGGACAAAATTCAATTTAGTGTTGCGTAATAACCAACAATATTTTTTACCCTGTGACCATAAATTCAGAATTATTTTTATTATTACAAGTTCACTTACAGTTTTGTCTGTTTTTAATAGACTCACTGAGTTGTTTTCAGGGCACGTGACAGATCAAGTTATTACAAGAAAAAAGTGTCATTTCATCTGAGAATGTAAAACAGAGACCTCAGAGGGAACATTTGTGCAAAAGCAGATGTGTTTTTTTCCTGTTTTCTTGGGATTTTTGCAGGCAGCTGCTGATTGAGAAACTGTGTCTGGAAGAAGTATTCAACTGAAAGTCTCCACCGTGGGACCAACTGAGCCACGACTGCAGCTTCGGAGGCAGCGTTTAAAATCCAGGCAACAAGGTTTGTTTCCAGTTCACCACCAAAGATTCACAAAACTGCTCCAAAACGTGAATCCCCCTCCTCAACAGCTGCGCTGTACAACCCACAAGCAGTTCTTCAACACAGCCAGCATTAAAGCTGCTGACAGTTGTAGCCTTGAAAAACACCAGGGGAAAGATACTTTTATACTGCCACAACTACTTTTCCTAACAACTGATTTCACACAGCTCTCGCTCCTGAAAGCAGTCGGGCAGCAAATTGTTTTAAAAGTAGTTTGATGGAATGATGAACAAAAGAACGGCACTTAAATCCATTCTTCAGGCATCCACTGATGCAAAAGCCATTAAGATGATGGGAGGCTCCCCAGTTTGGTTTCAGAAACTCACAATACGGAGCTGTCATGCACAACAATTTTTTTCTGGCAGCCCTCATTCACTGTGCAAGGCAGTTCTTTAAGCCTGCAACATTTTGAATAGTTCTCCTTTCAATACCACCAAATGTCAAATCTCCACAAAGTTTTAAAATACTTTAAGGAACTGACCTTTCTCTGGCGCTGTTCCTAGCACTGTTTGCACAGCTATGCCAGTTCTGCTTTCAATTTATCATACAATTTAAATATTTATTTAAAGAGTACACTTAAAGCTAGAATTTAAATCAGATTTTCAAACCTGAGTGGGTCTCTGGATTATTTCTACAGGATTCCCAAGGGTTATCAAAGCTAGAGCTGATGTGTATTTAAGACAGCATTTCTGCAGAAAACACAAACAAAAAGCAAATTGCATTCAACTCCCCCTTCCTCCTTGACCACTTCTTTGTCTTCATGCTCTCTTCCCAGGTCTCTACACTGACATGCACAAAACAAACAACAGAACAAATTCAGCTGAAAAAATAAACCAGCATAAAGCTATTTTTTGTCTGGAATCCAGCTCATGGAACAACTTTACAGCTCCTGCACCAGCAGAAGGCAGGAATGAGCCACTTCAAGATTTGTGTGCTAAAAATTTCAGTGAAGCCAACAACACACTGAAAACCCACAATGCTTCAGTAACTTTTATATGTAAGTTATTCCCTTAAGGGAAAACACTGAAACATGGGTAGAGTCACAAATACAAGAATATTGAGGGGAAAAAAAAAAATTTGTCAAACCATTGGTTAAACTGATCCAAAATGGCAAAAAATGGCATACTGTCATTTAATTCACATTTTGCTTTAAAAGGAAAAAAAAATTAAAAAAAGGTAGCAGTTTGCTGATCTCAGACAATCATTTATTTAAGTAAAACCATGTGAAAAGACTATTTGGATGGCAAGTCCAAGTCATACTCTCTAAATTATAGAATTCATAAGTAACTTTACACAAAAGTAATTATAAGCAAGTTTGAGGACGAACATTTCAAGTCCGAACAAGGAAAAAAATTCCTGGACTACAGAAGTGGAAAAAAAAAAGCCAACAACTTGGCAACAATATTTTGCTTTAATTGTAAAACACCTTGTAAATGCACGTGAAAAGATTCACATTCACACATACAAATAGTACTACTATTGTTCACTGCAATACAAGTACAGAAGATGGAACACACAAATGAAAACAGAAATAAATGTGACCATTACATTTTTTTCTTTTTGTCCTGACTATGACTTGATGTAAAATCTTTTGACTTGCTCCTTTAAAGTTCTAATCATTCCAGAAATGGAATTTCAATGAATTCATTTGCATCTGATGCATGTATCCAAAACAGGTTAACAGCTATTCATTCCACCAAAAGACAAAGCACAACCTTTTTTTTTTTTCCCTGAGTGCATTGCTATTGCACACTAATTCTGTTTGAAAGTTTATTTCACATTAAGGGTGCTTTTCTGCAGTCTATTTTAAGTAACTACCAAGGAGGGCTAAGTACAAGAGTGCAAGGACACGCCTATGAAGAAGTTGATGGCTCAGGCTCTAATGGAAAGTTCAGCTGCATCAGGAGTTATTTTCTGCAGTTTTCCACAGCTCCCCAGCCAAAGGTTAACAGGCTGTGGGATCTGCTGGAGAAAGCGTCTCCTGTCTGCAGAACTTACTGGGCTGCAATGGGCTGAGGAGCCTGGAGAGAGGATGAGCAGGAACAGGATGATCAGGTACCTGTGACACCTCCTTACCACAAAACTGCTTCCAGATCGTGTGTCCAGAGCCGGGCTGAAACCGGCCCAGCCCGGCCCGGCCCAGGCCGGCATTCCGCTCCTGGGAGGGGCCACATTCAGGCTCCTACACCAACCACTCCCACTCACACTCACCCAGGCAGAGAGAGGCCACTCCATCGCTCCAGACTGGAACTGTCCCGAGGGAGCACGGCACAGGCGCTGTGTGCCCGAGCACACGGTTCCAAACACACGGCTGCTGTGCAGAGCACGACAGACCATTGCCCCGTATAAATACAACCCCAAACCTGCCAAATTAATGCTGTTTACGAGCCTCATGAACTACCAGTCAGGAGTTACTAACCAACATCAAGGCTGAAGCAGTGTCCTACCACCTTCTCAATGGCAGGATTGGTTCCACAATCAGTGGAGAGTTGTGTGATCAGCTGGCACTAGATCTGAGTTACCCTTCAAACGCTGCTCCTGCTGACCCTGCTGCCCTGGGAGCAACCATGCCAGCACACAAGGAGAGGAGGACAAGATCTTCTGGCAGGCAAGTTTCAGCATGACACAGTCTTAGCCAAGAGAACAGATTCAGATTTCTGGAGAACAGCCTAGTGAGCACTTCAGAGATATATGTGCAGAAAGCTCATGGATGGGAAAAGCATTCTGAAGGAAATGTTAACTGCAGCCCATGATTTTATTCCTTGAACACAACTTGAACTTTTTAGGATAGGTAGTTAAAAAAAGGGTTTTTCAATTTCCAAACTAAAAGTTGTTACTCAAACAGAGAACACAGTAAATCATAGAAAATAAATGTAATGTATGTGTAGAGGTATCCAGTCGTAGGAAATAATTAAATAATACGATTCTATTAAACAGCTGAAGATCATAGGATGAAAGCCAGTGCAATACCCAGAATTATAATTATATGCACTAGTCACCAGCAAATGTTTCTATTTCTGTAGCTGAGAATTAAATGACTTTGCACCTTGGACTGCTACTTAGACCACACTGACTAATTCATCTCTGTCAAGCAGCTGACATTTGAAGAGCCATTAAATAGCAACTATAAAAGCACTTCCATTTCTCCATACACATCCCAGGTGAGAGATTTTGAACCTACATGAACAAAACTGAGAGCCTGTGACAGTTCTGTGGCAAGAGCCTTATCCCCTGCGTCTGGGGAGAGAAGCTCTCTCCCAGTATGATGGAAATCCAGATTTAGGGAAAAAAGTTTTATATGCAATGCTTCTGTATGAACAAAGCTTCACAGACAACGTGATACATCAAGTTATTTGCTGTAAATCTTTTACAACTTACTACAGGATTAATTTGTTTGTGTTTTATTCAGCCTGATACACTGATTGCTCCACAAGAAGAAAACTTTGGTGCACGAATGCAGATCACCCAGTGAGCCTTCAGATTTCAGGGTGCATCCTTGAAAAAAATTATTTCATACCATTAAAATACTTGTAAGTTATTTAAAGATATAATTAAGGAAGGTGAACAAGCCAGTAAGGCAGGATCTGTCAGGAGTTATGCCA
>VXBQ01004169.1:0-65363 GCA_013400175.1 Phainopepla nitens | reverse complement strand
TTTTGTCCAGGTAAGTAACAGACATCTGACTGGGGTAATTTTTAGAGTATTAAATAGGTGGTGAAAGGAAGGATAAAAAATAAGTCAAGGAGACCTAGAGTTGAGTAATCCATCATAATACACAAGTACAATGTGTGCCTTTATTGTTCATTTAATTTCCATAACTAGAAGTATTGAAGGGTTATCTGTTAAAACTAAGTTGCCATTGTGTCAATGTAGAATCAGTTTCTGTCTCCTCTACATTTGCTTCTGGAATTTGAAGTAAAATAATTTTTCTTGAGGTCTAGCATCACTCCCAGGGATTTGTATGTAGGAGGAGTCCATGAACAGTATAAGCCCTCATTTAATACTGCCCTGATTTTGGGATGCCAAAAAGATTTTTCTTTAGGATTACTGTTTCTTGTGTAAGAATGAGAGACAAAACTAGCAAAGTTTATCCTACCAAAAACTGGAGAAGATTTTTTCTTCTTATCTGAGAATGAAAAAATCTTTTTTCATGCCTACTTAAAGGATTTGCTTTCTCCTTGTTCTGATGAAAGCAAAAATGCAGAAATTATTTTTTTCATCCTGCTCAATTCTCTCTCTCTCCTATGAGAAATGAAAGAAGAAGGGGAAAGCTAATTTAGTAGAAGAAAAATAAGTAGCCACCAGAATAGGCAGAATAAACTCAGATTGCTCCCCAAAAATCATGATGTGCACTTGGACCAGGATTTAGAAAGCAGATGGGCGCTTTGCTACTGTGTCAGCTCTCAGGAGGTGTCAGGAGAATATTCCATTTATGTGTGAATGGAATATTCACTCACAGACTCGTGCAGAATGCAGCTACAGCAGATCTCCAGATGAAGTGAGACTTCAGTTCCCAGCAGCACCTCCTGCTGCTCCATCAGCTTGGTATTAGCAGGGAGAAAACCCAGGTTTGAGGATCAGGGAAAGCCCTTGCACACCCTGGGTAGGATGAAGACAAAAGCCATTATGGGACATATTATTGGATACATTAAGCAGATGTCTAAAGTAAAACAAGCACTCACAAGGATTAACTCCAGCTCAGGTGAGTTCTGAACTGTAAATCACTGGAAATTTGGGAAGTACACCCGAGCAGTCTCACTACATTTTCCACTCCTACCATTTTCCATGGCTATTGGCTCTAGCCACTGCTGGAGACAGGACACTGGGCTCTTTAGACCTTTCTCCTGAAGCATTACTGCTATTTTTATATTATGTTCTTATTTTCATTTAGGGACTTATTTTCACCAACAGACTCTTAACTATTATTTCAAGGAGAGTTTTGGGTTGTCAGGTTTTTTTTCAGTAAGAGAGTGGGATTTCTGTGGGATATTCAATAATATTGTAGCCTAAATTTTACATTTTAGTAGTCAGACCTTACTTTGCCCCTTCTCCAACATGAACAGTTTTGCTGGTTTTTGCTGGAGCTGAAGTTGCTCAGAACTGTTGAAATGCACCCAGATGTCGTGGGCTGAAATGAAGGAAATCCTACTCAGCTCATTGAGAGCAGCACACAGAGAGCAGCTCTGTTACTCACTTTGTAAGCCAAGTAAATCCAGGCCTTGTTGCATCTGTTTGCTTCCAAGTTTCAAAAGTTCAGTCTGTGAACTTCCCAGTGCCCCAATAAACTATTGCAGCAGTAACTGCAATGTAACTTCTAAGAAAATCCTACAATAACATTAATATTAAAATCTCTAAATGCTACTGGAGTTAACTAAATTCTCTGGACAATTGACAAAATGGAGAGTTACATAATTTGCTTTCTATTGCCCAAGAGAATTAGTTTTTGAAAATAAGCTTGTAAGGAATGTACTTACGAGGAAGTCTAACAATAAAAAAAAGTCTGCAGTGTACAGTGAAATTTTAATTTGCATAGCATAAGGTGAAGCTGGTAATGTTTAGGATGTTGTAGTTTCTTCCAGTGGTGTGTTTACTTGAGGTATACACAATAAATAGTTTGTCCTAATTTACTGGTCAGATATGCAATATAGTTTGGAGATTAGGAGCCTTGAGCCTTTGGAAGGAAGTTACCAGCAAAGAAAAGCACGAGTTTAGTCAGGTGTTTCCACTGCAGGCCAAACAGCCCAAACGTTGTTCACACTTCTGTGTTCCTTTGGTGTTGATGTAGTTACATGCACATAATCAAGAGGAAAATTTGTTGCACTGACTTAGAGATTAAAGCATGTAACTACCCAGTTAAGCTCTGCCATTCATAGTGCATAAGCAAAAGAGGAGGATCTGAGTGTGTCATTAGCATTACACTCTGGTTTATGTTTCTAGTCTGACAAATAGAGGACAGACACAGCTCTTCTAAATACATAAAACTGGTAGCAAACGAGCTGTTGTCTTATCTGTCTTTCAGATTTTGTCTTACATATCTGTCAATTTTAGACAAAACAAAATCCTACACAGTTTTCCCTGATCCAGCTGTCACTTACATACTGATAACATTAACCCATCTGTCTGTAAAATATTACATCTATTTGGCCTCACACTTTTGAATGAGGATTTAATCTGCTAAATATCAGCAGTGATATCTTACATTTAATTGCTACAGTCCCTGCATTACATTTACTCATTGCAGAGAATTTCTAAAAACGCTGAGACGGCAATTTTCTTTTTCTTGTAGGTAGTGGACCAATCTTACACCCTTTGTCTTGACTGTGCAGTTCACTTACAGTTTCTTTGTGTGTTTTAGCTTAAATCTGCTACACCCACAAATCCTTAACTGTAGCACTGTAGTACTTTAAACATTTCAGGGGATAATCAGTGTGGTGTCAGCTGGTGCAGTATGAAGCATAGGTAATGTTCTGCAGTGTGACTGATCTCAGTGGGGCTTGGCTGACTGAAGTGATGGCTGTCATTTCTGTTCCCAGCAGCAGCATGGGCATGTTCTGTACTGTGAGTGCTCAGACTATGTAACTACTTTGTGGAAATGTTCCATTTTTTTCATGCACACCGAAACTCTGCAGTATGCAACCTGCCATTTTCTGGGTTTTTTGAGTGTATTTAATAGTCCTGTGTCAGGATTCCTGCTGTTAGGAAATTCAGACACCTAGATACAGAATCTGGAGAGATAGACAGATTAATAGGCTTATATATGTACATAGATGTGTGTGTGTGTGTCTGCATGCCCTCAGGAAAAAATCCAGGTGTCAAAAAATGCCTTTATGGGCAAATCAAGACATATGGTAGCTTCAAATCAGGTTTACTTTACAGTGAAGGCATTACCTAAGGCATAATAATGCCTGCAGGAACAATGCCTCCACTTAGGCAAGCTATGGGCAGAGAGTCCTGTGCAAAAGCTGGGAAGTATCACAAGCTGGGGAGAGCTCTCCAGTACCATGTATCAGAGTGTTTGAATGGGAAATCAATACACTGCATATTCCATGCAATTTAAATTATTTATTTGTGCTTAAGCCCTGCCAACCAAAGCAGTTAAAAAGGAATTTTAGTTTCTGAAGGGTTCATATTTTCAACTTTTTCTTTGCAACCTTGAAGGCCAGAAGGTTCTTGTATTTTGCTCTTTCCTTGTCAGCTTTGTTTTTTAACTTAAGCTCAAATAACCCTGCAATCTCTTCACTCCAGAGTATGGAGCTTTATTAAAAAACAAACAAACAAACAAAAAAACAACAACAAACAAGAGATTGGAAAATGCTGGCAGCTAGTAAAACTGAATTTATTTTCTAGAGTGTGACATATTTGAAAAAAATAAGCAGACAAGTAGAAAATGAGGAAGAATCATCTTCCAAGCAGATAGGTCTTGTTTTCTAAAGTGGGACAAGAAAAACTTTTATCCCACATAACTTTTACTTTTGGATGGCATTTGAATTGGCCTTGAGTGTTTGGCAGCTCATCTGTTGAGCCATCTGTTTCAGATTATGCATGCTCGGAGGGCACATTGCACCCAGGCTTACAGCTCCCCTGAACACAAGAAATTTGAATTGGCTTTGCAGTTTAGTGATCAGGAAGCATGGATGTGCATGTACATGACACATCTAAATAAACTCTGTTTGTTTGGGACAAATTGAAGCATTCACACAGCTGGAGGAACCTGAGGGGGCTTAGAAGGGGAAAGCCTTAGGATTTGTTCAGTGTCCTGAGCCCCCTGTCAGTGCTCAGGCAAGGCAAAACAAGAGAAAAGCACTCAAGGTCCAGGAAATTTCCCTTCTAGACTGAAAGCTTCTGAATGAACTAAGAGGTAATATATTAGCCAGTTTTACAGCCCCTTTAAACAGTGTCTTAAAAGGATTGTAGGGTAGAGAAATGGCAGTTTGGCTGCCTCTGTTAATGAATCATCTCCAGTCTCATCTCAGTGCCAGAGATGAACTGGGCTGGGTGGTGAATCAGAAAGCTGTAACCAGCTCTGTGAGAGTCTTTGTTATGCCTAAGTACATCATGGCCAGGAAAGAGGATTTGATCCATAAACTTTAATGGTGCATTATGTGAATCATATTATTTATGGCGTAGTAGTAGCACTTATCTTTTTCATGGTATCTGCTTTGAACATACTTTTTTTTTTTTAAGAATATACTGCTTGTTCCACCCTTCCTTTTCCTTCCTTTCCCCAGAATGCTGACTCAATTCCTTTTACTCTTTCAGTCAACTTGCAATTTTAGGCATTTCCTTGTCCAGTTTTTGGGGGAACACTTTACTTCCCTCTCATGAGCACTGTGCAGAACTCCTGGCTGTTGAATCTCATGCTGGCTGGAGCTGGAGGAGATTTCTTTGCAAGCAGTAAGACTGACATAAGACCATCTGCTCTTCATGAAGTTCTCTGAACCTGTGGACTTAGACAGCAATTGTGCAGTTGTGTATGAGAGGAAAATTTGGCTCACATAGTGCAGTGATGGAAGGAATGATAAATCTAGACCCAACCAGGAGATTTGAGGGATAAATGCAGTTTTGTCACAGATTCTCTTTCAAGAAAATAATATTTCTTTTTTACAGAGTTTCACATTAAGCAAACCCCCAGACTGCATTATTAGCAAAGTTTGTGTCCTCTGGTAATGAGGATCAGACTTCAGTATAGTTTATTATAAATTGTGAGCAGAACTTTGACCAAATGTAGATATATTGTATTGTTTGGGCAGATCTAATTCGATGTACATGAAAAGTCTTAATTGTGACATTAAATTGAGCTTGGAAATATTTCTCCTTGCTTCAAGTAGCTCATATAGTTCATTTAATCAAATAACTGCATATGTGCAATTAAATGTGCAACATCTAAAATTTGAGGTGTTTTACTTTTTGTGATATATTTAATCTGCTCATCTGCTAAAAAATAGATCTTCATATTACATTGCTTATTCAAGTATTAAATTCTATTACTTTTTAAGTTAGTAATCCCCAAAGAGCTTCAAAAATTGATGAACATTATTCCATCAATGTTAAAAAAATGAGTTACCTGAAAGAAAAAGAGGTCTAATTAAAACCTTTTTGTTGTTGAATCCTGTTAAGTGCTTTCCTCATATGAAAAATTTGTGTAGCTATTGCAAAGCTGTAAGGGCAGGGATCAGAACTGCAGATATATATAAAAGTCAGCTGTGTGATAATGGTAAAGGGAGACAGAGCCAGATTCTGTGCTGGTTTTAGAATCTGCCAAGGATGTGGGTGCTATATTTTGGGCAAGAGAACTCTTTTAGCCTAATGCCATCTGGCTGGCTTTCATCTGTGCCAGTTGTTCTACACGCCAAGCCTCCTGTCCTGCCCCTACCACGTTTCTTGAAGTAGAAATTAAATTAAAAATACAGTAATTTTCAGTAGCCTGATTGGAAACATATCCATGAAGGGATTTAGAAACTCAAGGAAGCAATCCAAGCTTCTGTGCTTCTGTCAGAGACTTTTCCTCATCCATGTCCTGAAGCAATCTTTGGATACTTTTCTCCTTTCAAGCCTCACTGGCAGCAAGAAGTCCTGGCCATAGGATCTGCTTCAATTTGTTGTCCAATGTACACAAACACACATAAAACCTCCACACACTCCCACCTAAGGTCTTCTCTTTCATTCCTCTAATTAGTAACTATATATCTGTGTTTATAAATACAACAATACAGGTTTTCCTCACCTTGATCTCTTCAAGGTACCTGCATGGTTTGGGCTTGCAGTTGTGCCATCTACCACAACATGGATCCGTTCTGCAGTCCTCTGCAGGAGACCCACAGCTAATTTTTAGCCTGGGATTTATTCCCTACTTAGAAGAATTGGAGTTGAGCTAAATTAAGCAACTCATCTATATATTCATTTTCCATTAACTAAATAGCTCTACTGATGATTTTGGAGTGTTTTTTTCTCATGCTCATCTGTATATATGTAATTTACCATCATTAATGCTATCACAAGGAAAGGAGAGAGAAATTCATTAAATCATTTTGTACAGATATTTCTGTAAGGAAAATCATTGCAGTAAATTTGATTTCAACAGGAAGAAATCATGTGTCTTCACTAAACAAAAAGAGACTGACAATCAAGAATGTTTTGGATGGAATTTGAATGTCTTTTGAATCATGGAGATTCTTTTGGGAAGAATACATCTTTTGTTTCTGCAAAACCCATCCAGCTATCTGACCTTACCTACCTTATATGGCTTCTGCCTTTGTTTTACACCTAAAACCTTGATACTTTTCTCCTTTGGACCTCAGTGTTCTTTGTGTCATTTTTATACCTGATATATATTTGTCTTGAGGGCACCTTGGGGGGGTTTGTCCTTCCAAAGAAGGTCACATTTGTTTGTTTGTCATAGAACTGATTCAACAAATTAAATTGATATGGGGAACTGAAAATTCTTGGTGGTTTGATGCTTGTGCATCATCATCAATAATTTTGGTAATCGGATGTAGATATTTATAAATAACGTTCTTCAATTACTTCTCATATTTTGTGAATCTCATTTAAATTAGTATTACCAATAACAGTGGGAGCTGACAGAGTCTTTCAGATTCTGCAGTGCATTTTTAAAACCAGAATATATTTAAATGGAAATTTATTTGTAAAAAGAGCAAGTTTGATTGAAAAACTGTTGTGAAGCTACTGAATCCATTATGTATTTTTCAAAGTTACAGTGATGATTACACTAGAATTATTTACCACAGCTGCTTTAAATGTTATTAAAATTTATTTAAAGAAACATTTTTTTATGAATGGTCACCAGACTTGCACTTTGTAGTTGTTGTATAGTTAAATCTGTTTATAGCTGTATTAGCTTCACCTGTTCACGGGTGAGATATCTTTTATTACAGATAACAGGACAGGAACATGAAGTGGCACAGAGGAAAGCAAGTCCTTGTCAGCTGATGGAGTTCAAATTCCATTAATGCCGTTTTGCATCTGATCAGTCACATGCACACCTTAACAATTCTATTGAGGATGAATCACTGCTGCATTACTTCTGCAACTTAATCTTAAAAAAAAAACCCAAACAAAATCAAACAACCAAACAAGCCAATAAACAAATCAGTCATTAAGCAAATAACTTGGTCATATTTAAGGATATTTCATATTTTAATTGCATTGTGTGTGCAATCAAGTGAGAATATATTTTGAATCGTGAACTATTTACTGCTCCTGTACTTTACAGCAGTAAGAGAATATTCAGTCTTTAATACTTAGCATATTTATTGTATGTGTTTAAAACATTTTTCATAAAGGCAAATTTTTTTGATACTATCTCTCTATTAACGATAGTACCAACCTGATGTAGAAGAATGAAAAAATATATTTACATATCAGTTATTCAGGAGTCCAAAAAACAAACAGAGGTTTTAAAGGAACATTCCTTAGTCTTATGTGTTGACACCAGTGGGATATTATGTTGCACTTAAAGGAACATTTTGCCTGCTGATGTTGCGCAATAGTTGGCGAAGTAACAGAACAGATTCCACTCCCTGCTACAGGGCTGTAAATAAAAAAATCCCACGTGGTGGTTTCTCATTTATGGACAGCAGGATTGTGCTTTTGAGAAGAGGAAGTGCAGCTGAGAGAAATCTGTGGAAATTCTTTCTGCCTGCAGAAAGAGCACTGCAATTTGATGTTTGATAGCTTTCACAGAGTGCAACCTGCAGGCTCCTTTACAGCTCTCAGCACTGATACAGATGTAGGCAAGTAATGCTTTGCTCTTGCTTCTCACTATATTTGTCAATAATTTGTGATGTTTTCCATAGCAGCAAAAACACACTCTTAAAGTCACTTGATCAAGTTAACTAAAATAGTCAAGTCATCTCTGTCCTTATCTACTCGGAGGGCTAAATCATTAACACCTTTTCAAATATGATTGATTTTCCACTGTTGTTGAGCCTTTTGACTCATCTCCTCACTGCACCTTTGGCACTCACTGCCTTAACTCAGCTGAGATCTCTATTCTGTCACTGCAGCTCCCCTACAAGAGAGACTTCATTGCTGAAAGCAAGTGGAACATGATTTACATTTAGGAGAAGTTTTAACTACTAGTGTAGAATTTAATATGAATATTGTGTTATCCTGAATAAGGATGAATTAAAAAATATGATTTAAATGTTGGGACCTGAATTGCTGTAGTAGGTTGCTGTGATTTGTGAAAGTTGTTTTTTGTCTTATGACCAATGTTACTGCATTGGTGTTATTTTGTTTTAATACTTTCTGAACCATTTTGACATTGTTATGGTTGTAATTAAGACTAGATGAAAATGAAAGAAAGTGGAGAAGGTAAGAATAGATAAGAAGATGAAAATGATTGGGAGGACAAGTAAGGAAATCTCAAGAAGAAACACTTGCTAGTATCAAGAGTTACAGTAATGCCATAAAAGTGGTCTTTTACCATTAATAGCATCAGTTTGTCTCAAAGACAAACCATTTAATGAGAAGAAAAAATAACAAATGGTCTTTTATCTAATTACTTCATGTATCTTATAATTCTGAAATTAATTAATAATCTTTTAATAATGTGAAGGGCAGAGTCAACTAATGGTAGGTTAGAGGAGTGTTGGGAATTCAGTGTGTAGATTATATTTTATAAAATTTCTGTTTTCTTAAAGCATAATAATCTTTTAATTGTTTCAGAAAGGTGAGCAGTGTGTTCCCTGGATTTATAGTATAGACAACATGCCTAAGGAGATGGGGAACAGAAGAAACTGTTGTAAAAGCTTTTCTGCCTGCTACTTTGTAAACATATTCGTTTTCAATTCCCATTTTGGTTTAATATACACTACACGCTATGATATCGATGTGTTTAATTTATAATGAAGACTGATGCTGTTTCAGCAGTGCTATTGCTTGTTCTATTTCTGTCAGAACATGTATTATGCTGTTCAAGGAACAGTGAAACCTCCAACTGCTACATTAGCTGGACATGTCAAATTAATGCCTATTGAAGAATTTTCTGGGTTTCAAATATGGTCCTGAATGGAAAATGTCATTCTACTGTCAGTCATCCAGCTAATTATCTAGGGGTTAAGCTGACCTCTTGTATATATTTGCATTTTCTCTTCTTTTACAACATGAGGTGTAGCCCCATGAAACTGGCTAATATAAATTAGTTTGAGAAAATATGCACTTAATGAAAAGATAAATTGTGCATGTTTTAAAATAGCATGGATCTGTACTGCTGCATTTCAGATTTGCCAACTCTTCCATCAAATATGATTAAAGAGATTCACTCAATCCCTATTCAGGTTATTTTCAATTTTACCATTCTCTTTATAAAAATTCAAGATTGTTCTTTCTAATTACTACAGTTCAAAAATAATTTTAGCCTTTGGATTTCTGAATACTGGCAATATAGGTGACATCATTTTACAAAGCAGAGGTACAATGCTTCCATACTGTACTCTGTTTCTGCTAGATGAAGAAGTTAAATTCAGATATATTAAAATATTTCTGAACATCTGAACAGAAAACACTTTAGATATGAAGAAATACAGTTACCTTAGTATCCTAGTTTGTATTTCTTTAATACTGCTACAATTTTGTATAAATTGGATCATCCCACAGCACACTTTGAAATACTTTCAAAGCTGCTATAACTTTGATATTTGCAAACCACCTTAAGAAGCCAAGAGCACAGCACAAGATGAATTAGCAGATAATTCCTATGCAGTTTTCATAATGATCAATGTACATACTCTAGTAACTAGACATCCTCCTGGGAGATACACTGTAGAACTCACAGATTACATGTTTTATGCAAAAAGAGACCCAGAAATTAACAGATCTCTACAGAAGGTCTGTTGGAGTCTGGCTAGATGATTGTAGTGTTCTCTTGTGGCCTTAAAACATAGCAGTTTATCTGTAATCCTTTGTCTAGCAAACTTGCATGAAATGCAAAAAACACACAAAGCATATCCTGGGGTGGATTTCTAGATAAAGGCACGCCTGCAGTCGTGTCTTCCTAAACCAGCTTGTGTCACTAGTCCTGGAAAGTACTCTGAGATTTCTCATAAAAGGTCCCCTCAGTCCAAAGGTTGTCAACATTTGTATGATGATCTTCCTTATTTCTCAGGAGGGATTTTTCAGTAACCTAGGTGTGGGAAATGCTGTTCTCTGTCAGGAGCATGGGTGTTGCTTGGCTCTCTGAAACCTGTGCAATGCAAGACAGTCTGTTTGCCTCTGGGCAGGTTCCCTTGCATTACAGTCTTTGGTCATAGAACAGTGATTCTTTTTTTTTGGCCAGGATTTTGTGTGTTGATGCATAAGTTTCCTTCTGTTCTGTAAAACTCAAAATGGCTTAATCTTTCTTTCCTTTAAATCCTTGATTCTGTATATGCAATGCTGCAGCTACTGCTCTGCTTTGCACTGGAATTCCAGAGAGCTGGGTACCTCATTCCGAGCTCAGGAATGCAGGAGGCAGGACTGAGTCATTCCTCTCTGAGCCTCCGGAGTGCTGATGGGCTGTAGTAACACCTTTCCTAGAACGAGCAGAACAAGTCACGCTAAATGCCTCAGTGCTGGTTTGGGCTTCCTGTGTGCTGATCCATAGGGTAAACAAAGCTCTAAGAAAGGAAGAGATGGACACTTATGATATTATTTCCAGGGAGACCAGGGATATTATTTTCTAGTGGATATGATTAAAATGTTATCGGCTTTACTAACAAACATATTTGGAGATCTATAAAACAGAGGTTGTTGGTGTTTGACTGGCTGGTGGAGAGCCTTTCTGTGCTGTCTTGCTGCAGCACATTTCAAATTCAGCTGTACCAGAACAAGTCACTTTATACTCGTACACAGTGTCTCACAGTGGGGATTTGCACCAAAATGGTTGTGCTGCTGCTGTGCTCACTGCACTGCTGCAAGGCTCGGTCTTCACCAGTCACTTGGCTAATTTTGGTTGGTTAGCAGTCCCTTGTTTGTCCAGTGCAGACATAACCTTGTGCATTGTACTTTTAAAGAAACAGTGAAGAACACTGAGATCTGATACCTGTTTGTCAAAATGCCAGTACTTAGAATCATAGAAAATCCTATTATACTGAAATAAAAGCATGCTAATACTATTTTCCATGTCCTTTAGGTATCAATTGCACTGTAGTAGAGGATCTTGCAACAAAAAAATCAACATAGAGCAGTTCTTACAGAGCAGATTACAGATAAACATTTGCTGCAGGAGAATTCATGTTGAATTCAAAAAGATATAAAATGAAACTGTTAAAGTTCTTGCAGTTCATTGATCTTTTAACTTTCTTATGTTCTTAACAAGCTTTCCTGAAAACCCAGCACAGAATCCCACCACTCCTTACACAATTCACAGAAGATATTGCAAAAGGTCAAGATTCATGTGGTCAGCAAAGGGAGAGACGGAAGAATGGGGTTTCCACTGAGGAGAAAATAAGAGGAGAGGTGCATTTAGAAAATCCCCCCCGTTCGAGATTTCAGGAGCTCTTCCACACAAGCCAAGCCCTGGTGAGCTGCTTATGGCTAAGCCAAGAAGGTCATTGGAGGGCGTTGTTCTGCAAACCTGCCAACAGCTTTGAGTAAATTTTAGTGGCTGTGATTTTTCTCTTGGCTGAAAGTAAGTATGAAGTCCAGTTTTATGATTTCAATTCCAGCTGAGAAGCAGAGAGCTGTTTTTATTCTGGGAGCTGTTACTCTAGATTTGTGAAAATCTGCAGTACAATCATTCACCATCAGCAGGCTGACAAGTGCTGTTGTAATTGTTGCAGAGATGTCTGAGGCTCTGAGCTGGTTGTTTTAGCTCAGTTGGTTAGAGGCATCCAGGACAATTTGTCTGTGAGGTGCACAGAATGATCAGCAACAGCACAGACCTATGGGACCACACTACTTCGGTGTTGATTATATGAAACTCATTATTATTTTAATTTGTAGAGGCCACAGTGGTTACCTTGAGTAATTATTGACTGTGGACACAGTGGTCATGCCTGATGACTGTGAGTGTGCACAGCCAGGGTGAAGGTACATAACCACGTACCTGGCACTGCCTGCTTGTTCCTGAGTTGCAGGTGCAACTTGGAGTCTGCTGCAGCAGCTTTGGAGAGCACTGTGGAAAGGCTCTCTGGATGTGGACTGCTGTCCACTCACAGTTTGAGGGAGAAAAATGGGGGAAGGTTTGTTGTGTTTGTTTTCTAACACAAAGGTTGAGGAAGGTCAGGCCCTCAGGAGCAGTCATTTGGCTGGAGCAGACCCCCCTCCTGGGCAAGTGTTCTGCTCTGAGGGGACTCAGGGCTTTCAGTTGTGCTCTGGGGTGATACAGCTCTGCTGGCTGACCTGCACAAGTCCCTTGACCCAACACCCTTATTCCAGAGCCTTGCTGCAGCTCTGGGTCTCTTCCTGCACCTGGTGGGAAATACTTGATGCAACATCCAGGAGAGAAAGGGAACAGCAGCAAGAGCACTGCTGAGCCTGCCCACAAAATCCTGCTCACCGCAGCTCTCGGCATCAAGCCTCCAACTCCAGAGCCAGGTCCCAGGTCCCTGTTTTCCATTTTCCTTCTCTTTGCAGTGAGAACACATCAGCCTGGGTGTAACCTCTCTCCTGAGAGGCCGCCAATCCTTGCCAAGCTGCAAGACTGAGAGATGAAGGAAAAAACTGACAGAGCAAAGGGCACCCACATGAGCTCATGGCAGCTCAGAAACCAGGCTCTCCAAATGCCTACCAAGGGACTCCCTCCCAAAAATACTGCTCTTCCCAGGAGACACAGCTGTAGCTTTACAATCTTCTGGTTTAATTTCCAGGTATTAATTATTCTGGGATAGTATTCCAATTTTAATCAAAGAAGAAAAAAATCAACCCAGAAATATAAAGTCTGTGCTGTTTTCTAGGGATTTTGCTTGAGACAAGTGTGAGGTGGAGTAGAGAGGTGATAGTGAGTACGTGAATGGTGTGAATATTTTTATATCTATACTGTTTGCTTTTTATATTCTTCCCCTCCATATCTTCTTTTTCTTGCTGAGAAAATGGCTGAGAAACAGGTAGGTAAAGCAGAGCTTCTATAAAACATTTATTAAGGAATAGGTGGGAAGGAGGGATCCCACGTTTCACGACAGATGATGAGCACTAGCAGCTCAGGATGACTGCTAGCTGAGGAATGACAGGATGCAGAGGTGGGGCATGAGCACACCACTGAGCTGAGGAGGACAAAAACAATGCAGAGGGGTAGAGAATTACGAACAGATAACAAAAACAAAGCATGTCGGGAAAGCTTTCCAGCAATCAAGTATGACTTCAGCTAATTTCCTCTTACGGGTCCGAATGCATATTTCAAGTTTAAATGTGTGCCTAAACCACCTTGGGGTAAAGTATAAAAATAGGAACATTTTCCCTCAGTGACTGATGTATGCTGAGGTAGTGCAGAGCTCAGAGTAGGAGTGGAAATAAGCCAGTGGGAGGAGGTGAGCTGGTACAGGCGGAGCGGGAGAATGAGTGGTGACACAAGTATTGTTTTCAGCCAGTCTGTGCACAATTGTTCCCCATGGGTTTGGAGAATGTTTCATTTACTCCCCACTCCAGCTTGCTCCTTAGTGTCTTGTTGCCTGTGATGTCTCATAGTTTCTCCTGCCATAATGGTTGCTCATCTCTTTCTTCTGGTTACCCTCCCCCAGAAGAGCCACTGTTCCCTTGAGTCCAAGCAGACAGACAGAAGGATGTGTACAGCCATGAGTTGCCTGGGCAGGCATCTAATTTCCTGTGAGTGGAGGGAAGCAGAAGGCCGAGCCCAGGGCTGCTCCTCACTGCTGTGAGGATGTGTCGGGTCAGGACATCCTGCTGGGCTCACGCGCTTCTTCCTCCTGGGCCTTGTGCCCAATTCTGTTGCAACTGAGCCCAGACCTGGTTCGCCTCCTGTTTTGGGACTTCCCCACCAGTGTCATGACCAGACTGGAGAACTGCAACCGTGCACCATGCTGGAAGCATCTCCAGCAGAAGCAGGGCCAACAGGGAAGGTGAGGGAGAGGCCAGGAGCTGGCAGTGGGGGACGTTGGCCACCGTGTCAGGCCGAGGACTCCGGCTCCGGGTTTTCGCTGCAGCTGCTTCGAGGGGGCTCCGGCTCCGGCGATCCGCGCCCGGTTTTGCGCGCGGCTGCGCTGCCGAGTGGCGGCGGGGGAGGCTCCGGCTCCGTCCGGCGGGCGGGCGCGGATCCGGCGCCGGGATTTGCCCGGGGCCGGCTGGGGAAGTTGCCGAAGTTGTGCGGCGAGTGGCGGGGCCCGGCGCGTCCTTCCTGCGGCCCGGCCGGGGGCATGGAACAGCATGGCCNAGGTGGCGGCGGGGCGGGGGTGTGTCCGCGTCTGCGGGAGGGAGGAACGGAGGGAGAACGGCAGCGAGGGGAGGCGGGCGGGCAGCCCCGCGCCGCGACCCGGGGGTGTCACGGGCGGGGAACGGGGTCACGCCCGGCCGCAGGTGCCTCTGCCCGGGGCTGGGGAGACCCGGGCGGGCGGGGCTGCGCCGGTCGCGGTCCGTCTTTTGTCTCTGTAGGAATCGGGGAGCGGCGCTGGCGCCCGGCGAGCCCCGTCCCGGGATCGCCGAGGGCGGGCGGACTCGGGGAGCGTTCGCAGAGCGGCTGAAAGGCGATAGCGGCGGGTTAACGTGTCCGTGCCCGGTGCCAGCCCCGCGGGCGCACCCGGCATCAGGGGCTCTCCGGGGCGGCGAGGCCGTGGGCAGGTGACCCTGGGAGGGACGGACGAATTCCCTGTTTTAACAGAAACCTGTCTCTGCAGGTACTGCTTGCAAGTCATTTTACCTTGGTTTTGGTGGGTCCCGTGGTGTGGGGACACTGTTGGCACACAGTGCCCGTACGGGTGCCTCATAGTGAAGAGTTGTGCAGGTGATGGCCCTAAAACTTGGAGGCTCTTGGCACTGCTTCGTGCTCGTGTGATCTCACTTCACCTCAATCCTTGTTGCTCGCATTTTTTCCTGACGGTGATGGAATCACTTCACACAGGTTGTTCTATACCGTTAGGATCGTGTCTTATTCCCTAGAGCTGCAATAGCTAATGAACGGCACTTCTTGGTACTTTTTTATTTCGTTTAGCAGTGAGATGAGAAATTTCCATTCCTGCCAGACATAAGGCTGAGATGGGCCTGTTCGTTCACCCTCCTGGCTTGGGATGCTTCAATCTGATAGCCAGTTGTGACATTTACAGAAAGCAAAGCGGGTAAATGAGCTTAATGAGTTGCTTAAGCACATGGAAGTAAATTTAAAAAGCTGGCAGAAGGCTGCACAGTTTGCAGTTACTTATGCAGTTGCTTTTGAGAATATCAGCCATTTCAAGGAAAGAAAGGGTAGTTCAGTGAAAAGGTGAACAAATATGTGGAGAAAACAAGTGTGTCTTCAAGAGTCTAAAGCTATGGAGTTATGAAGTATAGTACTTTTTATGAAAGCTTGCTTTATATTAAAATAGCTAAGTTAGCATTGTCTGAGTCTCTCAATAGTCTTCAAGTAAATGAAAAAGCTTTAAATGACTGCTTCTTGAAGGGAAAGAAGTTTTCACAAAGCTGCTCTGGCTCTTGATGTGGGGAGAGGAGAGTGGTGTCAGCTCTGCTGTGTTCTACAGCAAGACATTATTGCTTACAGGCTGTGTAATCCTTTCATTGTAGAATTTCTTTACTTTTTTTGGTCACATGGATGGGGGACTAAATACAAATGTGATAATGTTGACAGAAGCAGAAAAATCGCCAGTATCCTTAAAACCATTGTGGCTGCAGCTTACAACAGTGGTTAAACTGAGGGAGCTATTTCTGTGTGTTGACCATTTGTGCGGGGACTTCTTTTTTTGGCTTGTTTGTTTTTTCTTCTTGTGTTGCATAAGAATCATCTTGGAAAGTCAAGCAAGCCTGAAGATAATTCTTTTCAACGTAGGTTCTAACATGTGGAATTTTTGGGTTATAAAAAGTCCTCACAAGTGTTGAAGTGTTCAGAGTCTGTTGAAGAGCATGAGGAAGTGAAAATGAGGGCATGGGGGTGGAGAGTGCAGCGGTGGCTGCGCCGAGATCAGTCGCTGACACCAGCAGTGGAGGTGTGCAGGTCAGTTCGATCTGCCCTAGGTCACATGCAAAGAGCAAGAGGCACATGAACCTGCACTCAAACTCGCTACTGGGTCCGGTTTTCTGTTCCCTTTCCTGTGTTTGGTTTGACACTGCTTCAGCATGGCTGGGGCGCTGGGTATTTCCAAGTGAGATGAGGGTATTTTCAGATGACTTTGCAGCTGCAATGTCTGAGAGGGCTGCACATACTTTATTTGAATATCAAAGCTGTAATTAAAGTAATTTGAAACTTTTCTGTGCTAATTGTAGTCTTTTGACTGATTAGTAAAAATACTTCAGGACTGTGTAGCTGTAGTGAAGTTTATTATATCGAGTATGCTTGAACAAGGGTTGCAAACTGAAGGTGATTATCTCCCTCTCCTCTCTCCCTTTAAGAGTAAGTATCTGAAGTATCTTTTATCTCCCCGTTTTGAACCCATTCTACAACATCTTGTTGCCACTTGCATGAGTTCGGTGAATGTTAAGGTCTGAGCATGACTTTGAATTTAATGTGGCACTTCCAAGGGAACTTCTACCACGGGAGTGTTTTGTTGTGGTTGCCTTTAGTTTGGAAACAAGCAAAGGACGGCAATGAGAAGGAACTGACCGATCTCACAGATTGTCATCTGTTGTTGGAGAAGTCAGATTAAGCTATAACCAATATAATATAAGAGGTGGTTTGTTTTGACCTTCCAAGGACGGTTGCTTATCAGACCTATTTCATAGGGGGAATTTAGGGAGGAAGAACAGAAAAGTGAAGATGTGGGAAATGGATGTTGAGAATGGGGCAGAGGTATTTCTTGAAAGGTGGGTTAATATGGACATTCAGTAACTTCTTGTTGCACTTGAAAATTGAACTTGTGGTTTATTCTGAAAACCTGGCTGTGATTGAAGGGGAATCTCACAGTTCAGGGAAGCACTGTAAAGAAGTACTGAGGAAGAAAAGGAAGATAACTTTGTGTTTGTCTTCCTGATGAAATGCTTTTTGTGACAGATGTGGTAGTTGTCTTGAAGTAGTTATGAGCTGCTTTGGTAAACGAGACAAAATCATGTAATATCAATTTGTATCCCCATTAGCTGCAAGTCTCATTTTAGACTTGAGTATTGTGTTGCAGAGTCGAGAATGCTGTGCTGTGTTGTTGAAGGGAAACGTGGAGTATTACACTGAGGCTGAGCTGGATGGATTCCTGTCTCATGCACACATTGCCAGGATTAATGTCTTGTTACTGAAATACACAGGATCCAAATACTTGCAGTATGAATGATACCCTCATAGTAATGCACATGTTATGTATAATGTAGAGCCAGAGATTTTGAGGGCTCTGGCTAACTTCTGTGNTTTTTTTTTTTTTTTTTTGTTCGGGGTTGTTTTTTTCTTTTTTAAGAAATCAGCAAAATTGTCAGATTAATGTCATAGTTTGTAATTTTTAGTGGAATGAAGAACCCGTTGTTCTTCTTTCTGTCCTGCAGATGAAGAAACCAGAGTACACATGTGTATATTTTAACTTGCATATAGAGGAGGCTGACTGCTCCTAAAGCAGACAGAACCTAATTTTTTTGGGTTGGTATTGCATCCACCATGTTAGAGAGAAGCTGCCTCTAAAAAGGCAGTGCAGCTACTCTTTCATGTTGCTCAGGCTTTGTTCAGTACTGATTAGGAGATGGTGGAGATTTTCTGTAGCAATTTGAAAATTAAATGGAACCATTTCTAATTATGCAGTGACAGACATCTCTGCAGAAAGAAGATAGCAGTTCTTGTGCCTGCTTCAGCTGTTCAATGGGAAAGAAAGTGCTCAGGTTTTAAGAACTTGGTAATAATTGTATAGAAATTTATAGTAAATATTTTCTTTACATTTGTTATTGCTGTGGGAGATGTTCTTGGTTATATAATTGGAAGTGGTAGAAAGCTTTACCCTGAAACACCTCATCTAAGACAATAAAGCAATAGAGGAAAAAGAGAGTTGATTATTGTTTTGAAATGGCATTGTAAGGAAACCAGCTTGCCTTGAACTTACCTGCTCTTTGGCTGGCTAACTACAGGAAGAACATTTAAGGCCAGACTGTGTCTTTTGGAAACTCTTAAAATGAGTCCTAGAGCTTTGTGTTGTGATAGAATATGGTATTTTGGATTTTAATAGGATAGAATAGCTTGTTTCTCCCCTGATATCTCATTGAGGTTGGAAGGGGAAATAATTTCTTTGTTTTTTCTCGATGGACAGCTTTTGTTTGTTTGTTTTTAAGCCTTTTTGGAAGGAAGATTGTGGCTGGACGGGGTGGACAGACTGGTAATGGTATCTTATTACACCGAAATGTGAATGTGCCAGAGGCATGAAAACATAGGGGTTGATTGACAACAGAAGATGAAAAAGACCTGTGTCCCTGAAGGTGTTTTTTATTTCCTAGATTATCATTCTAAAGTTCATAGGTTTGTATCAAAGGTTGTAATTACTACAGCACACATTACCCTTATGAAGTGATCAACTCTGAAATGGAGCCATAATAATGTCTTTCTATTTTTGTACGCTGTGGATTCTGACCTTTCCTCCCTCCCTCACTTTGCATTTAAAACAAACTGAATTTGCTCTGCAAATGGTTGTTACAAATCCCATAAAAAGAATTTTGCCAGGTAAATTCACTTGGAAAGGTGCTAAACTGTGTTTTTTTTTCTTTATCCCGGAAGAATATCCTAGATTATATTTGCATTTGTTGATTTATTTTGGGGTATGCTTTGAAGAAAAACAAGTCTATTACTAGTAAAATAGTCTGGGAAACTTTTTTACTCCTCTTATTCTATTCAAAGGAAATTCCAGTTACTGCAGTGATACTGATGTTAAGATGAGTATTGGAAACACTAACGAAGTAAAGAATTATTGGCTCATACTCTTAAGTACTGAATGAAAAGATTGTTTTGCACTTAGTATTTCCATTGCAGGACTTCAAGGTGGTGTTTCCTGTCCAAGAGTGACAATAATCACTTTGGCTGTGATAAGGAAACATTTGGCTGAACAAAGGGTGACATTGGGCGAGAGGGATGATGCAGGAGAAGCGAGGGTTCCAGCCGATGCGCTGGCCAGCTCCGTTCTACTTCTCTCCTCACAGCTTTAATTTTGTCCTGTGCCTAGACTTAGTAAGTCAAATACTTGAGTATTTGGGAGAACTACCCCTCTAGGTTGCTGTGCAAAGTGTAGCTGAGTGGGTCAATAAAGCATGTGAGGTTTAGGTAAGAAAATACAGCATGCTTTGGAGTGCTGGAAAATGGTTGAAAGTTGTTTGTTGTATTGCTGTTGTGGCAGTCTGAGGGCTGGCAAAACTTGAATATGGTTTGTCAGGCTGTTTTAAGGGATGTGTAACTGCATGCTTAGTTGATGGCTGAAATAATAAAAGTCTTTGGGTACCAGAGCAAAGTCAGAGCAAGGTTAAGCTATAAAAATGGGAGGTATTGCAGTGAATACCAATGATGGTTTCCCAGCATATGTAATTTTTCATGTCTGGCTGTGGGAGAGGTATTTCCCACCCACCTCCCAGCAATCAAATAAAACCTTACCAGCTCTTTGTCCTTGTTTTTGCCCCCTCCCCCAGACACCAAAAAACCCTAAACAAACAACAACAACAAAGCCCACAAAAAGCTGCCAAATACAAAGCCAAAAAAACAGCTAGAAAATCAGAAGCTGAGTCTCTGGGGCAGTATACTTGCTGAATAAGCTCTGAATGGAAGCTCTCCAGTTATTTCTAGCTGTATAATTTGCCTTTTAGGACATTCTAGTGAATGCACACTTTCTGTAATTGCACAAGTTCACGTTAAACTAATTTCTGCCAAACAGTGTCCCTTAGTATAATTTTCTGATAATCAGCACCTGTGAATATGGAGTACTCAGCCAAAAGAGCAGCTGTTGCTGTAGGAAAATGGATGTGGTGTTATTTAAAAGATTAGGTTTTTCATTGTTTCAGGTCTTAGATTTTTTTTTTTTGAGTTTCTAAGAATAATTTAAAAGTAAAGAGCGAGCCTTTTCCAAAGAAGCTGTTTTATCCTTGTCCACTTAACTTTAGGTGAGCCCTGAATGTCTGGTAAAGGGCAGTGGAATGAAGGCAGAAATTATCCCCACCACGGGTTCAAGTTACAATACCCAAAGTTAGAATATTATTCCATTTTAATGTGGTGCCATTGCTGTGGGTTTAGTTTTGAATCCAGGGATTCATCTGGGTAACTGAAAATTTTACAGACCAGTTGCATATGGGTCTAAATTCTAAAGAAGGATGCAGTGGACAGTGAAATAAAATTATATTGCTTTGTTCTCTAATGTTAGAGAGCACTTCCTAGCCTGAGTCGTTTCAGGTTTCTGCTTTTGCCCATAGGCAATGTTGCCTAAGAGTTCCTGTTTCACACAGCCTCACCTGGTGACCTGGCTGAGGGAAATCTGATCTGGGGTGGTGTCAATGACTGCAAAACAAGAAGTCAGTCTTCTAAAAGTTCCAGCACGAGGAGCTGTCCTAATTCTTCATCATTGTACAGAATAAATCCTTAATGCTTCTTTGAAAGCCAGTGGAGACTGTTTTATACCTTTATTTGTCCAGGGAGAGGGAAATTGAAGTATGGATCTCCAGGGCTGATTTTCTCTCTGTGTCTCTGTTACAGCTATCGAGTGCAAATCCTGTGTATGAGAAGTTCTATCGACAGGTATGTATATTCTGAAAGAGCAGACCTCCTTTGGATTTTAAAGAATTGATATTCTTTTGCTATGGACTCAGCCTGGCCAACAGTGTGTAAACAACAACATTTCAAGAAAAATTATAGTGCTTTAAAATGTATTTTTATAGTAGCTAGCACTTAGGTCTCAGCTAAATCAGTATAACTTCAGTATTGATTGTAATATGACCCTTATTTTCTAGGGAACTGCCAGGTATATGTGACATACATCACTGCACAGTTCTAACAGACTGTGAGGTCTCAGGCTAGAGTAAATTCTTTAAAAATGCTGTATTGATGTGTTCTTGGTTACTTTTACAAGTGAGGATCAATTTCTTGCACTTGTAGCTCAGTTAGCATCATGTAAGAATATCCCCAGAGTTAATCACAGGATGTTGTAAGGAATAAAATTTGGATAGAAGGCCACTGAATGCAAAAAGAATGCCTGTAGTTCTTGCAGCTTCACTCAACAGATGCAAATCTTTTGACTTTATGACGTAAAAATAAAACATACATATAAATAAAATACAAAAATATAAATTGTATTTATCACCTGTCTTCTGTATTTTGACCCAGCAATATCAAGGTGTTTTGATTCCTATAAATACAGCTTTTTTTAAAAAAAAAGCTGTTTCACTTATTTAGTGAAACAGTAATAACAGTAGTATTTATAATATAATAACAATAATAATAATAACAGTAATAACAGTATTTTCTGTCACATACATAATGTACTTTATTGTAGAAATGTAATGGAAAAACTTTAAGGAAGTTAAACTACTTGGCTGTATAAAACAATATTTTGTTTTATATTTTTTATTTTATACAAAATAATTTTGTTTTGTAATACACCTGATGAGTAATTGTGAAAAACCAACCTTATTGGAAATTTTTTTTCCTTTGTGCAACTGGTAGACTTCCTGTTTGTCCTAAGACAGGTTATGGTGTATATGGCCTCCTTATTTAGGAGCTTCTTTTGTGTGTCAACATCAGAATGTAAACTTAGGTGCTGGGGAAGGGATAAGGCCATGATTTCTATCCATGCCCTATTTTTGGATTGTGCTTAGAGGATTAGTCCCATTATTAAGTGCAAAAAACAGCAGTTTAAGTGTATCAGCATATGATGCCTGAAGTCTGAGCTTGCCATTGTACTTTAATAAGGAATTTTCTCCACTGCAGCAGAGTAGCAGATTTGAAATTGCTAAACAAGAAGAGAAAGTTTACCTAGATCTAAGTTCAGATGGCTCCTGGTGGCTGAAGGAGATAGTACCACCCTCAGAAAGTTTTCCTTCAGATGGATAAATCCACTGTGTGTTTATCTCTAGGCACTGGATTAGAAACCTTAGGAGAGTTCCTTATAATAAGATACCATTATAAGGGCTCAAGAAAAGGCTGGGAGCTGATTGTTCTGCACATTGTGGTTCCTGGCTCAGTGCTCACTCTCACTGTCAGGTACCACCTTTGCCACGTGCCTGTCTCTTCCTCCTGACTGCAGTTGCTCCACCACTGAAGCATGGAGTGAAAACTTGCATAAAGGAACTAAACTGAAGCACAAATGGGATACTGGTTCCCAAGTCAGTGTCTTCTGTTTGTCAGAGTACATAGCCTAGTGAAACTAGAGCACTGTTTGTTGTCCAGTGGTTTCAGTTGTGTACAGGAACAGGGATTCCTTAAACATGATGTTACTGTTAGTCAAGTGGTGCCAGTGGATTTGTTTTCCAGAGGATTATTTTTCTGACTTGCTCAGATGAACTCTTTGCTGCAAGGATTTTTCCTAAAGAGGGGCTTTCAGTTCCACTAGGGAACTTTTCCCTTCCATTCTTCAGATAAGGAGATGTCAACTTTCAGAACAGAAATGTTAGAGAGACATTTCCCACTTTGTCTTATGGTGGTGGTGGAGTGTGCTTTTATATGAATAAATTCATCATCTGAAACAGCTCTGATGCTGAGTACACTTCAGTTCTATCACAAACTTAAAGGAATTCATCTGGCAAAAAGTGTGTTGTGAAATGGGTGTAAATCCTGCCCTTTGTACTTTGAATGAGATTGGAATTTCAACCTTTCAATAGGCACTCTTTTCTTTCAAATAAATATTTTCCACTTTAACCTTTTATAGACTGACTCAAAGCAGGGTGAAGTTAAAGGATAAATTTAAATACCTGTCATAAAGCACTAGGAAATTACTTAATCACATGGTGCAGTGCAGCAGGGAAGCAGTGGTGAACTCTTGATGAATCCTGAGCTGAAGCACTTCTCACCATAACCTTCTGCCCTAACA
This sequence comes from Phainopepla nitens, assembly GCA_013400175.1. Lineage (NCBI taxonomy): Eukaryota > Metazoa > Chordata > Aves > Passeriformes > Bombycillidae > Phainopepla > Phainopepla nitens. The sequence continues at coordinate 41,961 of VXBQ01004169.1, read as the reverse complement.
CATCAGATATATGTTTGTAGCTTTTGGTAATTCCTGGTCCTGCAAAAGACAAGCTGTAACAAGGGAGTTGTTGGCTGATGCAGCTGTGGAAACTGCTTCTTGCATATCAAGGGAAAAGCTCTGCCAAGCTGGTGTATAACTGACAAACACCAGCAACCATCCCAGTGCAATAATCAAACATAAGTACCCTCACCCCAGCATTCAAGACTCCGTAATTTGTAAAGAAATTCAAATCAGCCCTTTAAAAATAGTTACTAAGGTTTAGATAATTAATTGTAAGATGATGTAGATCAATATTGGGTTAAGTAAGAATCCTGCTTAAATCCCTTAAAGTCACCTTCCTCTGGCTTGGACTTGGGGAAATGAGAAGTAAACACAGCTGATAACTGTGACTTTCTTGAAAGAGAAGTGCTGGGCTGGAGATTTTCTGAGTGGTTGCCAAGATTGTTGTGTTACATGCAAGGTCGACCCCACTATTTGAGAAGTGGGTGTGATGTACTGTCTTGGCAGCTTTGTGCTTATAGATGAACAGTTCTCCCATAACTCAATTAGCCTAACTGCTTGACTGCAGAGTTTGCAACCTTATTGCTCTGACCAGTTGCAGGAAAAGCCCTCTCTTAATTAAAATCATACTGGTTATGTTAAAAATAGATTTTTTCATTTTCATATTAAATTACGATTTTGGGATTTCAGAGTGTTCTGTTCCCTTTCAGAAGTGTCTACAGAGAACTGCTGCAGCATTCTTTGCCAATGATAAATTCCCCACAGTCTTTCAGGAGCCAGTTCTAATCCCATCTTGGGAAGTTGTTAGCTTTGAGCACCTTGTGGTGCTGCACCTGTGAACTTGGGCAGTTGGTCTTGTGTTCCAAAGACAATATTGAATATGGCCGTTGTTTAAACACAAAGCTGTGAGGCTGAAAATGATGCAGTTGTCATGATCATTACCCTGTCTGTGGGGTGTAGCAAGGCTGACAGTCTGAACTGACTGAAATACCCTCAGTCCTGTTTTCCATACTGTGCCCTTTTTAAGAATCCTTTTCTTTAGGCTCTCAAGGACATTCAGCTTTTCCTCTATTTCCCTTGTCCTTATATCAGCATGTAACTGATGTAAGTTTTCCTTCTTTCTTTTCCCACTTGAAAATGGTTTAGTTTAGATACCATTTCCACTTAAGAACTTGAATAACTCTATTTTAGTGATCTCTCCATTGATCCAGGGAGAAATGCATGCTGACTGATATTCTGCCAATATCACCAACTTCTTCATTGTGTAAATAAATTTCACTTTAGGGAGTAATTTTTTCCCTCTGCTGTGCTGGTAGAGGTATCTTCAAAGCAGAGCCTTCTTTTTCAGACCCTAACAGTGATGAATACAGAGTTGGACAATGAAATGTAATCAAACCCTGGGATTCTGTGTTCTTAAAATCACATGTTTTGATGGCATCAAGAAGCAAAGCCTGTGATTAGGAGGGGCTAATTAGATAGGTTCAGGAGATTGTACTCAAAGTGACTGTTAACTTGAGCATTCTTCTTTGGTAGCTTTTTGAGAGGCTGTGTAAAGAGATGGCATCAATTCAAAAGCCAGTTTGTCATGTGAGGGTTTTTTTCTCCCCCAGGTTGATTCTGCTAATGCTGGAAGAGTATTAGCTTCAGATGCAGCTGTTTTCTTGAAGAAGTCTGGATTGACAGATTTGGTACTTGGAAAGGTATTTAATGGCAATTACTTTATTTATTTAATTATCCTGTCTTCTTGCTTCAGTTAGTGTCCTGTTTAAATTAAAACAGTTAGTAGTACTATAGGATACATGATCTTCCCTCATGCGTTTTCAGTTGTTTTATCCAATAGTTTCTGTCCAGACATGGAAATTATTGCAATATTTAAATTTGTTGTCAGAGTTAAGTGCTATCATGAAAGTTAAGATGTGAACTTTCCTCCAAGAGTCTTTTATAAATGGAGGGAGGACTTGCCAGCTTCCTTTCAAGTGCTGTGAACACTTGGTTATTTTTATGTTTCAGATTTGGGACCTAGCTGATACTGATGGCAAAGGTATCCTGAGCAAACAGGTATGATTATTTACGTGGTGTATGACTCTAACCATTACCCAGCCTTGAAACAAGATGAAAGTTGAATTTTTTGGGTCAGAAAAGCAGTTTTTCTAACAGATTTTTCTAACAGATTTTTCTATTTTTGACAGGCTATGCAATTTCCATTTGAGTGGAAGCTGCAATAAATTAAACAGCTTTCAGCTGCTCATCAGCTTTTCTCCAGGTTGTAAAATGGGCTGATGTGTAGCTCTGAAGTTTGCTGAGAAGTAATTTAAGGTTTAATGTACTGCATTTACAAAGAAGATGACTTTTTCCTCGTAATCTTGTAGGAAACAATGCAGAAATTAAAATTCCTGTAAAATCTTCAGAATTCTTATTTCTTTAATTTTGGTGGACTTGACATTGGTACATTCTGTTTGGAGCTGTCCTTCCCAAGCTGTGGCAATGAGCTGTGTGGGGACAGCTTTTACATCTTGATGCTACCACAAGCTCTAATGTGTGTTTGATTTGAAATATAAATAACAGTCCATGGAGAGGGCACTGCTTCTTCCCATGGTCAGAAGAGGAGGAGGTTGTAATGTCTACCAAACAATTTGGGGGTTTTTTGGGCTTCTTTTGGTTCATTTTTCTGTTTTCTTCCGCTGCCATTAACTATCTGTGGGATGAGCTCAGTTCCTCCAAGATAAACAGCTGTAGTTACACTTCAAATTTTCAGTTTTCTGTTACAGAAGATCTGAGTGATGAGAAGTGATTACACTGGGCAGGAAGTTACTAAATTTTTGGAAAATTAATTGCAAACTTTGTCTTACTGGAGGAATCCAGCAATAGCTGGCTGCTGCTTTCTGTCGCTTTCTGACCCCCTTTGAAGCCATGTGCAACTTTCCATATGTACAGCAATACTAGAAAAGCTCTTAATTCTCCTGAAATTTTACTATCTTTTAAAATTATATTTTCATATTGTAAACCCTTCAAAATTTTTTTTTTTTTTCCTGTAGGAATTTTTTGTGGCTTTGCGACTTGTAGCGTGTGCACAGAATGGATTGGATGTTTCCCTGAGTAGTCTTAACTTGCCTGTTCCTCCACCAAGATTTGTAAGATTTCTTTTTTTAATTGAACATATTAGTAAGAACTGCTTTTAAGTGAAAAATTAGGAAGGTTTGGTGTAAATACCAAACACTTCAGAGGGTGATGTTGTAGAGAGACCTACAACAGGGAAGAAATCAAGCAACATGGAATAAGCTGCTACGTGTTCTAGTGGGGATTTGAATATAAAATTGTGTATAATTTGAAAATACGTGGTATTTGTTCTATTAATGTTGTCCTTAATGGAATAAACATTTTAATTTCTTTCTTCTAAATTTTGGTATGAATTACTAAAATGCAGTTCTGGCTTTGAGAAGCCCCTTCTCAAATCAGGGGGGGGTTTTGCAAAGTCAGAGTCACGTCTCTCTTAATGTGTCTGGTTTCTTGCCTTGTTTTTCCTTAGACTGATACCAGTAGTCCTTTGCTACTCAGTGGAACAGCATCAAGTGACCTACCATGGGCTGTAAAGGTAAACTAAATATTAGCTGTTACCTAGAACTGTTAGAAAAATCTAATGCTACATTTCTAAATTATGATAGTTACCATTCCTGCCAAATTTGTAATTAGGCTAATAGACCTAATTTAATAAGAACACTTGACCCTTGGGAAATCTCGTCATGTTTAGAAATTTAAAATAAAGAAAAAAAAAAAGGTTGTTACATGAAGCCATGAAAATAATTGAAGAAGAAATCTCACAGGGTTTTGATGAGTCTCTGACTTAAAAATAATATCTTTTTGATGTTTTCTTACAAGCATCAAAAACTGCAATGTGTGTTTATTAAAAAAAGTTAACACTTTTGAAAGAACTTTTGCTTCTTAGGCTGTGAATGTGACTGTTTGCATAAGTAATATTTTTCTTCTGCCCCTGCAGCTGGAAGACAAGGTCAAGTATGATGCTATTTTTGACAGCCTAAATCCAGTGAATGGACTCTTGTCAGGGGATAAGGTGAAACCTGTGCTCCTTAACTCAAAACTGCCAGTGGATATCTTAGGACGAGTAAGAATATCTTTCTTTTTAATTGTCAGTTCACAAGTAATACCTGTGCTGCACTCAGCAGTACCTGAAGGTATACCTGTTTTTCAAACAGCAATACCTGTTTTTCAAATTGAAGATTTGTAGTAATGAGCCTAACTATTAAATAAGATGTTCCAGACTGCAACTATGAAGCTGAAAAATAAAGTTTCTTTTGCCATTTGGATAGATCACCTCCAACTGCAGTGTATCGGTTATGTGTACTCTCTAACACTTGGGTCAGGGCAGGGTGCCTCTGTCTCCAGCTTCAGAATCTCTCTGCTTTTGCGTGGTTTATGTGAATTTACATTGCTCACTGGAAACTAATGCTGTTAATCTTAATAGAACTTGAGATATGGAGGAGGGAGGCTGTTCTCATATTTGTTTTTAATGAAGTTTTAAGTAGGAAACTGCTGCAGTTTAGTCAAAGATCCCTATATTCTGCTTTTTATTAATAGGTGTGGGAATTAAGTGATATTGACCGTGATGGAATGTTGGATCGAGATGAGTTTGCAGTTGTAAGTATCTTCTGCCTCTTGGGATTTTGAAAGCCTGATGGCAGGGTTTAAAATAAATATGCTGTGTATTAATTTGTGACTGTGTGGTTCATTTATTATCTTTATTCTGAGTCCTTAATCAAGTTTTAGTGCTGTTTAATGTTTCTGTCAGTTTGTTGAATGTGTCTCAGTACACAATAACTTTTTTTGTGGGTTAGATGAGCCATTAAAAACTTACACCTGAGATCTGCTGTCCCATGAGACACTGAGTGTTTTCACTGAGTTTTACCTTAACCTTCAGTATTTATAGAACTTGAATGCCTCGAGGTATCCTTGAGGAAGGTTTGTAGTAAGTTAGAATTTTAACACTATTAATGCCAGGACAGATGAAATAATGTAAGAAATGTTAAATTAGAGATGGCCACAGCTAAAGAATTATATGCTAAGTGGAGCAATTTCTGGGAAAAATGGGGATAAATTAAAGTGTTTGAAGTCTCCTCTGAAATAAAATTCCACAAGTATTGGCACAAACTTGGAAAATTATTTTGATGTGCTGAAAGATACTGAACTTCACTTGCTAAGCCCTGATCCTCAAAAGAAAGTGGTAATGGAAAAACACAATTTAGAAGGCAATGAGCTGCATCAATTGAGGGGCTTGTGAAGGGGAAACAATGAAAAATGCTACAAAGTTAATTCTTTAGTCTTTCTCTATATATATGTATATATATTTCTAATATACTTACATCCACGCACCTTTTTTTTCTTGTTCAGGCCATGTTTTTGGTGTACTGTGCTTTGGAGAAAGAACCAGTGCCAATGTCCTTGCCTGCAGCTTTGGTGCCACCATCCAAGAGGAAACCTCTCAGTGTTCCAGGAGCAATGCCATTAATACCATCTTCAACCAAAGAGTCTCATCAGTCCTTGCCACCTGTGGGCATTTTAGCTGCCAAAACACCTTTAACACAGGTACAGTTCTGAAGTTACTGGGGATTAGAAGATTCCTGCTCTTAATGCTGTGCTTCAGGGTCTGCCTGTGTGAAGAGGCTTGATCCAGGTTTTTAGTTTGCTTCTTGCCCTGTTGGTTGGTTTTAGGAGGCTGATGAGAAGACCAGATGGAGAGGTGTAAAATTTACCCTGTTTTGCTTCTCCTAGATGTCTTCAGATGTAAACAATTGGATAAAAGAATATTGTTTTAGTGTACTGTTGAGTATATATTTTGAAGATATTTTTAAAACAAATTATTTCAAGCTCAAAAAAAAAAATAGTGGTCCAGGTAGACATCTGCAGAGCACAAGTCTTCTGAATGAGGACTGATTGGAATATGGACACTTTGTTAAAACAGATTGTGGCAGTCATGTATGTGTGTGCATGTGTGCAATTTGGAAAAGACATGAATTAAAATGGAATAAACAAATGCAAGCAGTGGGCAAAGGGAAGAAAAGGTCCAGCATATCCACCTAGACACAGGAGATTTGATTTTTGTTCTGAATGTGATTATTGGGCAACTTGATGCCTCTTTGCCAGGCATCTTATTTACTCCTCATCATTTTAGAATCCAGAAATTGGGAAATGTCTTTCCAAGTAGCTTATATATAACTTGTTCTATTCAAAATAAGAAAAAAAATTGGTAAGAGTATTTAAGGTAAGAACTGTGGTACTTAATGCATCAGATGCAGCTTGGACATCTGGATACCCTTATTTGAGTAATCAGTAAGAAACTGGCGTCTTAATTTTGGAGGTGCCAAGGTTGTAATCTGGAAATTTCCTTGCCTTGAGGGTAAGTCTTGCTGTCTGTATTGCTGGGCAGTGCCATTCTGGGTGAGTTTGTATCCAGCACCATTTGGGTGTCATCTGTTAATTGTCTGTGTGCACTGAAATTAATTAGCATCCATACATGCACTTGAAGCTGTTTTCACTCAAAAAACCCCAGACATCTTTATATTAGCTGAATGTTGTGAAAAATTGCTCAAGTAACAGAAGTGGCTCTAATTCCCATCTTTACCAGTTCAAATGTCAATTCTTCAATTTAGAATGTGCCCAACTATTAACAACCTGGGTTTGAGCAGCTCTTCCAGTCCCTCCAGCTAAAGCTTCCCAGCTGTGTGAAGGAGAATAAAATTGATAGAGCCAGACAGCCAGCAGGGCTGTGAGTGAGCACAGTGATGAGGGAGGAGATCCAGCCTCCAAACTTTGCTGCATAGGCAAAGGGGCAGAGCAGCATCCAGCAGCCCAGGTGCTTTACTGAGGAAAATGCTTTGCTTCTGCTTTTGCAGTTGCTTGAGGTTCTCTGCATGTCTGTTTAGGAGGATAAAATTGGTTCATGAACTAGGTACCTGTATCACTTTTTTAAAATCAGTGATGTAGTCCTAGAATTATATAACTATGAACTGGAAACAGAACTTGCCTGTATCTTAGTATTGTGATTTTGGTCTTTTCCCTTCCATCCTCACCCCCCTTCAGTGGGTTGTATCGCCTGCAGACAAAATTAAGTATGATGAGATCTTTGTGAAAACTGACAAGGACATGGATGGATTTGTGTCAGGTGTGGAAGCCAGAGAACTATTCCTGAAAACAGGACTGCCTTCTGCTCTCCTTGCACATATCTGGTAGGTTTTTTTCCTGTGACAGCTGTGTAGATGATGGCATAGTTCTCACTTCTTGGTATGCTGACATTTCTGAAAGTGACATTTCTGTGTATAATAGCATGGCCTTTGTTTAATCAGTCGTAACTTATTTGCTTTTGCTCTGGGACAGAAATGGGTGGAAATCAGATTTATGAACAGAGATTGTTACAAATAGTGCACTTCAACTATCCCTGTGCATTTTAGACATCACATCATCACCGGGATCTGACCACTGATCCTACCCATGTACTGAGAAAGAGAATTGTTTCTGTAAAACTGTTAGCATGCAAGATTTGTCCCATCTCATTCTACAGCATGTCTTTCCTTAGAGCTGTGCATTCATTTAGCATTATTCATTACAGCAATGCCTTCATTACACTCACTGCTTTTTTAATGCTTTCCCCACTATGAGCTGTTGCAGGGCACTCTGATAGGAACAACTTTTTTTTTTTTCTTTCCCCAAGTCATGATTAACACAACTGCTAATTTAGGAAAATGAAGAAAATCTAAATAAACTTGTGTTGGTTCTGAAGATGTTGCTAGTGACCTACAGCCCTGGTTGTGCTTCTCACCAGAGCACAGCTGTGGGCCTCAACATGCAAACTGAAAGTGGCTGTGTGTGTTTGAGTGATGTTTCCTGTGTTTGTAGTTTTGTTCTAGAAGAGGAGATACACCCTAGCAATTTTCACATTTGTAAATGACAGCAACTACACTAAATAGGGCTGTACTTGGATAAATGAGTATTTTTTTTATTTCATGTGCATCTCTCTGTACAGGGCTCTCTGTGACACCAAGGACTGCGGGAAGCTTTCAAAAGAACAGTTTGCTTTGGCTTTCCATTTAATTAATCAGAAGTTAACAAAGGGCATTGATCCACCTCAGGCTCTGACTCCAGAGATGATTCCACCTTCAGACAGGGGTGTCAGTTTACAGAAGGTAAGGATGGGCTTGGCATTTTTGGTGTAAATTTCAAACAAATAATGCTAATTTCAAAGGCTACGCAAGAAGCAACCTCAAGTGCTGGCATACCTCAAATTTTTCGTAATATTGGGAAAAAAAACAAATCTTAGGTGCAAAGAATTGACAAAAAACTTCCATCCATATTTCAAAATGGAGCTGTCATTTATTACACCTGCCAACCAAGCAGAGAGCTCTTATGTTGGGAAAGCATTATTTTCTCTTTTGAAAGAATAATCCTTCTGCTGCCATTTTAAAGAAATTTGTCATGAAGTGACATGCACAAGTTGAGTGGTTTTCTCCTAATGTGTTCAGTTACCTTTTTTACATCCATTTTTTAATAAGTTTGGAAACAATGTGAACTAAAAGTTTAGAGTTATTTAAATTTTTAAAAGTAAATGGTCCTCCATTTTATACCTCACAGATAGTTTAGATATCTCCACAGTCTGTTGGTTGTCTGTCTTAATCCAGCAGTAAGCTGTACATCAGCAGTTCAGTTTGTAGCTATCAGAATGGTAGAGGTCATCACAAATTCTGACGTGTTTTACACATCATGAAGTCTGATGTGAGTTACCTTTTCTTGGTTGTGCAATACATTGACCTAATTCTACAACTTTCTTAAACAGAATGAAAATTCACACCTGGAAAAATGAAACTCAAAATTTGGCTCTACTTTTTTTGAGTTTCTGTAACTGGTATCTAATTCGCTTTTACATTCTGTTTTTAAAAAGTAATTGCTTTATTTGCAACTCTACTAATCTTTTTTGTATGTTTGCTTTCCTTTCTATGTCTCTTTTCTAGTTTGGACTGTTTTTTCCATTCTGCACCACTCTGCTTTTCATCCTTATTATTCTGTCAGTTTGTTAACTCTGCTTTCTCAAGGTTAGAGAAACTTTGCTTTTCTAATATTTACTGTCTGTTGGTTTAATAATGAACATCCTTCTGAGACTCTGACAGTCATGAACTAGCTGAGCACTTCTCTCAAGTGTCACCGTGTGTTGCGGTCTCAAGTTCTGCCAATTTCCAGTGTTGTTCATGGGAATAACCCCGAGGTTCTCCCTTGAGCCCAGACCTCTGGGGCTGTTCCTGTTGGCTGCTTAAACTGAAAAGAGAAAATGCTGTGTCTCCCTGGTGAAATTGCAGGGGAGCTGGTGACAGAGTAGTAGCCCAGTGGGGCATTTGGCAGTTGTCATTGGGATTAATACCCACGGGGTTACTGAAGATACCACAGAAAATTTAGTGATTAGAAAGCTTTAGATGAGCTCAGTGTTGGTTACTGCTGTTCTGTGGATGTAAATTGATTTTATAAAACTCTCAAAGACATCAGTGGGATTTTTATTTCATTACTAACTTAAGTGATGAGTAAGAATATTGTGTAAGAAGGTAAGTTAGCTTTCATTTAGCTCTGTAAAGCCTTAACAAGAGGGTTTTTTTTTACTAAATTGAGCTGAACCTTCAGCTCATTTTGAGCTTTTTCAAAAGAGGTGTTGTTTTGTTGATATGAAAGAACATTTTTGTCCAAGATTATTGCTCAAGATTTGAACTCAAAGGATTGAGTCAGTAGGCAGAGATAGACTTTTTGCTGGTTTTCTTGATGTGATGTGGCTTACATGGTAAAAAAAGAAAAAACCCAAAACACCAACGTAGGCTTCATCTTCTCAGTTGACCCATACAAAGGTGATAGCAGAAATACCAGTAAGTAAAATGGTATTCCGTTGTGGTTTAAAACTTGTTGCTGTGTTTCTTTACCTGCAGCTGTTTGTAGTCACCACTTGCATGACAAGCCATAAAAATTAAACTTTCATGTAAGGTCCTCTCAAAGAATTTTGATGGGAATTTCCTTGTACTACGGCTTTGAGTTAAAAACTGGAGGTGCTGTTTTGCATGCGTGTTGCAGTGTAGTAATGGCAGCCTGTGGTTCTAACTTGTCTTTGTTTACATGTATATTGAAGCTAAAAAATGTTGGCTTTTATGTTCCTGTCCCCCACCAGTTCTCCTGAACAACTGAAAATAAGGTTGAACTACATTTTCCTCAAGTTTGATGCTGGCATTAGTGTGCAGAATTTCTTTAACTGGTGAAAGAAGGAGGCCTGGAAAAAATTCTTTTCTTGCAGCTGATATTTCCATGTGTTCCTTCTATCCTTGTAGCAGGAGAAGTAAAAACTCCCATTGGAATGCCATGATCAACTCTGCAAAACTCCTGTGTAATTCCTGTAGAACAGGATTGAACATCATAGTTGGTTTACCCATTTGAGAAGCTGTACACTAACCAGTTTAAGAATAGATATATGGTTGGGTTTTGGTTGGGGTTTTTTGGGGCTTTTTTTTGTTGGGGTTTTTTTTTTTTTTGGTTTGGTTTTTTTTGGTTGGTTGGTTTTTTTGTTTTTGTTTTGTTTTTTTTTAATTCCCAGTTCCTACACTTTGTGCTAGTAAAATATGCATGAATAATCTGTAGCTCTGCTGAATAATAGTGTCAGCCACAGTGGGCTCACACTTTAGGTGTTCATAGCTCTTAGTTTCTTTCTTCCCCAGAGTATCAGTTTGAGTAAGCACATAGTTAATAGCATCTTGATTTATCTGTAGAGAAACTTCAGCATTTAAGAACTTTTGCATTATTTTGGGAGTATCACTTGCTTTTCTAAATGATTTGTGTATACTTGTCCTCAGAATGTTGTTTGTCCTGGATGACTTTATTCAAGACTTGAAGGAACTGATGTATTTATAGGAGGTAGCTACAATGGCTGTTGCTTTCTAAGCATGTTCATGTTGTGACAAGGCACAGAAGAATAATTACAACATTTGTAATTTCTGTCTTCAGCATTTGTTCTCTATCCATTTATGTCTACTTTTTTGAAACAAATAGTTTGTATTACAGTCACTGTCTTAAAGACATTAAGTAAATGGGAAGTCATGGTGTAAGTTACCCTGTGACTTTGTATTATCAAAGTTTCATTGAGTACTCCAGAGGTTCGTGTTAAATGAGCTCAGTATCCCTTAAAGCCTTGCAAATCAGTGTCTGTACTCTGCAACATAAGGATCACCAAGGTGAAGAAATATAAAAGTAGTAAGCAAACCTCTCTCAAATGAATGCTAGGAAACCACCTAAATATTAGAAATATTAGCTGTAAGATAAGTGTTATTTTAGAACAAGATTCTGTGGGTTTTTTGTATGTTTGGTAGTTCTGGGCTTTTGTGGAAGGTGTCTCCAAGGGTGTGCAGGAGACAAACTCACTTTGAATTAAGCTGTCTCCATGCTTTGGCTGTATGTTGTGTTCTGCTCATACAGCATCTGTACTCTTTTGGGGTTTCTAAGATTAAAAGTTTGAAATACAATGCTACCAGCAGTTGTTACAAGAAGATAGATCATGTTGCCACAAAAACTGAAGTGAATGTGGTAGTTGAGCAGCATAAGCTCTAGACTAACAGTGTTTATTTTTTATCTTTCAGAGTACTCAAGGACCGAATTCTGTAGCAGATTTTTCTGCAATTAAAGAACTTGATACATTGAACAATGAAATTGTGGACCTGCAGAGGTATGTAAGGGAGGAATAGCCAGAGTTGCCTTGGATTCAGTTGTACTATTTGCTGTTTTTTAAAAAACAATTCAGTGCATAAGAGGAAAGGAGGTGGTAATCCTCTGCTTTGCTAAGTAAAGGGTCAGCATGTCTGTAGTACTGTGTGACACTGCTGCTCTCTGGTCACTCACAGGGGTGCACTTAATGACAGCAGGACTGTGAAGGGTCTGTCCCTCGTGCCTTCAGGGTGTGTTTCAGAGAGCTGTGTATCTCAGCAGCCTGACGTGGAAATACTCTCCATTGCTCATCCTTATTGGCAGATATGAGTGGAGCAAATCTTTAGGGTGCTGGAACCATATATAAATTGTGTTAATTATCTTATATGTGTAGAGGGCATTCCAAGGACTTGTTTTTGGTGGCAGTAAGAGGGTGAGATGGAAAGGATCAGTAAATGTTCAGGATAGGGAGTGGGAAGATGACTGTGCATGGACCTCTGCTTTGGTTTTGATGGGGGTAAAGATGGGGATGCTTCTCTTGTGTAATAAAATTAACTGCTTGACTGAGAAAAATTGTTTTGATGTCTGCAGACTCTTGGATTCCATTAATTATTTCAAAGGTAATTAAGATGACTTCAAGTGACTAAGAAAATCAAATTCATGTATTTTCTATAGTCTCGGTCATGCTCTTGAGACAGCAAGTATTTTTCTTCAATGTTTTTCTTGTTACTATCATAAATCTACTGAAAATTCTATTAAGAACAGTAAATCCTCTTATTTTTTAAGTGCAGGTGCTTTGTCATGATGAAATCTGCCTCTCTAATTCATGTCACTTGTGGGAATGATTTAACTTGGCAGTGTGTCAGAGTACAGTCTGTTTCCTAAATGCATAAATATTTTTTCACTTCACTTGCTTATTCTCTCTTACTACTCCCACTGCCTCTTTGCTTCTCCCTGCTCTGTCTCCACTGTTCTTCAGGTTATATTAATTCCAGTTTTGGGCACTCACAGTTATTAATCTGAAACAGGATTTACAACTGTGTGTATATTTACTGTTGGTGTCTTAGAGGGAAAGAAATTATTAGTTGGCATGAATTTTTAGATGAAGTTGGTTTTCAGTAGGTGGGCTTGCAGCCTAACATGCATGCCAGGCTGTTTCAATCTGGTTTTCTTTTCTTACTGTGAGGTATGAAGGAACCATGCCCTTTTAAAAGTCACTACTTCCATTTCATGAGGGGCAAATATACATTGACAATTATTTTAAATTGAGTGACACTAGATTGTTGAAGATAGGGTAGGGGCAACTCTTGGTGTATATTTGTTTTTAGAAAGGGGAAATTTACTTTGATATGATTTAGGGGTTCAGAACAGAATGGGATTAACAATGTGCTAAATGTAGGAAACTCCTAATCTTTGGTGAATCCACATTTCTATTACAACTGGTGGAGTACACTTTCAGACTTGAGAGTTGTCATATAAAAATGTAATTTAAACTGAAGTTATTTTTGTTCATTATTAAACAAGATGGATTGTTCAGCTGTTGGACTCGATATATAACAATTCTAGTCTCTGATTCCATTGAGAAGTGTCCAAGAGCTGCATTTTTGAGACCCAGTAATAGAATTTGAATCTATTTTTGAAGTACACTTAAAAAAAAAGGGCAGGAGAGGAAATGGCCAAAAGAATGACAATACGTGGAAAACAGCTTTGGAGAGATTGAGTAAAGAAAAGAACACAGAGATGATGTCTTTGTGGCTCAGCAGTTTCTGTAGGAAAGAGGTCTGGTGGTCAGTAGCTTTGTTAATCTTAATTTTATAAGTACAGTGTCAGGAAGGTGGAGGTTGAGGATCAGATGAAGAATAAAATGCAGAACATGTATTAGGGAGGATAATATCTCTCTGGTGGGGGGAATGATTTGCCTCAAGGCATGGTGGAACCTGCATCATTTTGAGGCTGTTAGCACTGCTGTCTCTAAACTCTGTTTCAGTTGCACTATATTTTTAGAAAGCTATTTGAAGCTTTTTTTGATCAGCATGATAGGAGGCTGGACCAGATGTTCTTAATATTCTTTTTTGAGCCATGAAACCTTTTTCTTCCCCAACAAACCCAGCTTTGCTTTCTTGCTTTCAAACTTAGTGATGACCCAGAAATCCATGGAATTTCTTCAACCTTTACTGACACTACATTCCTCTCTAAGCAGGAGGAGTAGTTGAGCTTAACTTGGGATATCTCACCAGAGATGTCATCCTTCACATATGCTGGATAGCAACATTTAAATTGTCTTGAATTATAAATCAGGTGAAAAGGACCATGAAGCTGGTGAGTTGGTCTCTCAATAGAAATGAAAGAGCGAAGCATCCCCCAGAAAAACAGGACAATCTCTCCATGCCATACACTTGCATCAAACCTTCATTTCAAATTTCAGAGATCTACATCACCTTAGCAAAGCAAAGAACTTTAATGTAGGATAGATCATTTCTTCTCAACCTCTAGTTTGGAAGTAACTGTGCTGTTGGCAGCAGCAGAGATTGTGAGTAACAAGTGTTAGAAGAAACAAGGCAAACCCTTGGCATGTTTTTTGGTGTTGCCAAACTAAATGTACTACTACATTAGGAATTCCCAAAACTACATGTGTATGTGAAAATAAGAAATATTGTGCAACTATGAGTGTAGATAATGCTACCAGCTCTGTGAGTAGTCATCATCTTATTATGGAAAAGAACCGTGATCTTTTTGCTTTTTTTATCTAAGGTGATTCAGCCTGGCCAGGGTTGAATGTTTGGCTTGAACAGCCTCTGCTGACACAGGGACTTTGCAGTTCTCAGCTATGACAGATATTTGCAATATGCTGGCTCCCATTTATACAAATTAGTATTAAATTTAGGGATTCAGTAAATCATGAAGCATCTGTATGGGAGAAACCATCTATTAGTCATTGCTTTTAGTTTATTTGATGTGAGGTTCTCCCAAACTGACTGCTATTAAAATGCATAGGGAAACTGTATTGCTTTCAAAAATGTTGGTTGGTTTTTTTGTTGTGTCCTTTGTTGGCAAGACCACAGTTCTTTTTGGGCTATTTTTTGGATGTAGTAAAGGACTTTATGATCCAGTAAATCTGTCATATCTGATAAATCAATCTTGTTACTTGTTTTTGGTTCTTTCACTTGTTGAGCATTCCTACAGGGACATAGCAAATAGTTTGTAAAAGAAATAGAGGCATTCAGAAGAATTAGTGAATTAAGTAGGTCTGTGTTGTCTTTTCTTTGAAACAAAGAGGCATTTCTGGGGGGGAGGAGGGGATGTGTTATGTGCAGACTATATACACTCAGCTTGTTTTCCTTTGCCTGAGACTGCTGCCTAAGCTTTTCTTGTTCTGCCTGACAATACTTCTTTCACTTGATTCTTTCCAATTCATTGTTTGTGCTCTGGTTTGGCTCATGGAAGTGCCAGTGGGTGGGTGTTGCATCCTGTTACTTAGTCCAGATTGCAAGGAGTTAGGTACCTGGCTTGTGTTGAAGTACAAAGGAAGTGATCTGCATCTCTGGCAGTCTTAGGCACATCAGTGACAGAAACGTGGAAAGGCTGTATCTTAACCACACGTACCTGCTTGCTGTTCTGTTTCTTGCTCAGTTTTCCCACCCCAGCAGGAGAAATAACAAGTATTTGTTTTCCTACTCTCCTTTATCATCGATCAGGAAGAATATATATGAACACTGGCCGTGCTTCATGGGTGTATGAGGGCTTGAAGGTATTTTTCAGCCTGATTTGCACATAGATCTGTAGAAGTGCTTTATTGAGAACTTTGTTCATGGAAATTTGTGGAAGCCAAAGCAACAGAGCTTGTTTCAAGCCTGTGTTGCAAAGCTTTAAATATCTAAGTACAGCTGTGCTACAGATGCTTATTGAGCTGGAGGAATGTGATATAGCTTTGACTGAAAAGGTAAAGATTTTTTTAGAATTTCCAGTTTCTGATGAATGGAGAGTGAGGAATTTTATGAAAATTGAAGGATCACACTTAACAGAATAAATATCCTTGATCTTCAGAGTTCTTTTTTCCACATCTTTCCTTTCCCTTCCATTTAAACTTTCCCTTTGGGCATAATCAGAAAGTTGCTCTTTAATCAGATAATGAGAAAAATAATAGCAGAATATAATCTATAGTAGTTATTTGTCAGAGCAAATGTTTGTTTAAGATCTGACATCTGGGTTCTTTTTATTTTTCATTGTGTGTGGTTTTGCACTAAACAAAACTTTCTCAGCTTGAGTAAAAAGAACTTAGAGTAGACCTGCTTTACTTCAACACAGAAATTCTTTCTTCTGTATCAAATAAGAGTAAAAAAATAAGTAGTTTTAGATTGATTAACAATCTGCTGCTGTTAAAATACGAAGTTTCCTAATTTTGGTTTATACCAGTAGTACAGTGTAACAGCTTTTCACTATGGTATTTCATTTAGAAATGTTAGGTTTATTGTTCAAATTTTAACTTCAATTTGTGTGTTGGTTTATTAGCAGAGTCTTTATAAAAGTAAATATCTACAGAAGATTGTGTAAAAACTGTAACACTTAATGTTTTTCTGCATCTGTGAAAGGAGAAAAGATTCCATATGCTGTCTAGAGAGAAACACTCATGATTTTTTTATAACAGTAACACTTCTGAGTTGTATGGGTTTTTTTCCCTTTCTTAAAGCAATTGTTATGTCTGACTGATGAGAATTTATTGATGATAATTTCCCTGTCATCAGCAGTCACTTAAACTTGAATAAATGTAGAGGCAGGCTTGATATGACACAGCAGATGACTCCATGTGGAGTGTCTGAGCAGACCATGATTCCAGCAAACCAAGCCAACCTTCCTGCTGCTGCCTGAGCTTCCCAACAGCCAGATCCCAAATCTGCCAGGCAAAGGGCATTGATGGGCTCTGTTGGCCTGTGGGAGTGTTCCTGGCTGCTGTGAGCACAGTCATGGCTGTGTTTGCAGGGGTTAATAGATGGAATCTGATGCAATCCCTCCCACTTTTCCTAGCAGTTTTCATTAGACAAGTGCTCCATAGCAACAGTGAGATCACTGGAGACAGTATTTCATTGATTTCTGCCTCCCGCCCCCTTCCATTTTTGAGCCATTCTTATCACTGGAGTGCAGTTGGTGGAAAGACAGGGGGGTTTATGCAGAGCACTTGTGTGGGCTTCTGTCTTGTAAATAATTTGGAAAGCAGAAGTCCCTCTCATCTTTTGTGTTTAATGTTTCACTATGTATTTAAAGAGAGATACAGGCTTAGGGGGCTGGATAACTGTACCTGCTGTAGCTGATGTTCTTAAGTATTCTTGCATTGTTTGCTGGTCTTCCAGGGAAAAGAATAACGTAGAGCAAGACCTGAAGGAGAAAGAAGATGCCATCAAGCAGAGGACAAGTGAGGTCCAGGTAAATAAAATAACAAATTATTGTTCAGACACCTGATATTGCACCTATGCTGTTTTAATGACAGTGAGATTACTGAATCTTTAGATCACATTACTTATCCAGTAAAAAGAAAAAGAATTTGGTGGCTAAGAAAAAGAATGTATTTTGAAGTGTATTTTCTACATAATTTTGGGTTTGTGTAGGTGTGTATGTTTATATAAATGTGCAAGCTATATATACAGCATGCATGAAGTTCTAAATGAAAATATTATGAAAGAATAGATTTTTTTTCTTTCTTTTTAAGCAAGACTATCTACTGTGTAATTAAAACTAAAGAGGACATTGTAGCACTATAAATTAATTAATAAACTTAAGTGGCTGAATTAAAAGGGCTTGTGTATAGGGCTGCTTCTTAAGAGGCACAGTAATTACAAGCTTGGGAGAAATGTTGCCTCAAGTTAATTTTGCCTAATATAAGTGAATTTTAAAAAGGATCTGTTGATTTTTATTTGAAAGGATGATATTGAATTTCCTGAATATCTGAAAATTTAAATTTACAAGTGTTTTGCAGACGTTAAAAATGATGCAGTCAACATCAGTATTTAGAGTGCTGACAGACTAGCCAAGCTCCGAATTAAATACTGCAAAGCAATATTTCAATTAAATATTCAGTTGCTGTTTAAAAAAAAAATCTTCAGTGTGATATCTAATCATTTATATTTATTTCTAATTTTATTTTAAGAATCTACAATTTTCCACAATCTTTACTTAAGAGCAAATAATGCAAGATTTCGGCATTTCACAGTCGGGCTGAAAAGGAGCTAATGTGTTTACAAGAGTTGTGAATTTTATGCAGGGTTATTTAATATCCTTGGAGTCTGGATGATAATTAATCGTGTGACCTTTGAGGAGATAATCAGATGCTGGCCTCTTGGTCATGCTGGCAGCAGCTCCAGCAGCTGCAGGAATGCGTGTGGAAGTTGCCCATGCCTGTGCTCCACAGTCATTCCCCTCCCCACCCTCCAGATTCCCTTTCCCACTGTTCACAGAATTCTCAGGGGTATTCTTGGCTTTGCACACAAGATTATTTTGTTGGTGTCTTCTGGAATCTGTATTTGCTCCTGTGGGGGTTGAGCTCTCCGGTGCCTTTGCACAAAAGGTTTGGAAGCTTGATCAAAACCTTACCTTGAATGTTACAGTGTCATCCGTGTGTGTTTGATAGGCAGGAGCATCACAGAATCCCCTGAGTCTCTGTATCCTGAGCAGTCGTGTTGGGAACAGCTGTCTCAGGTCTTTAACCTGTTAGTGGTCACACAAGCTGTTTGTTAAATATAATTACAGAGTTCTATCAGTCTGTAGAGAGGGGACAATCTATTATTGGCTTGTCAGAAAAAGGAGAAATCTCCAGGATCACACAGGAAATGGCTGCAGCATTTATTTAATCTGGTGGCCCTTTACCTTTTTCTTATTCCTGACTGGTGGAGGACCTGCATGTTTCAACAAACTTTCTAGAGCTTCAGAGAATAATGTGACAGACTAAGGATATCTTTGCCTCAAGCTTTTTTCTTCTGGCTTTATTCTAATGAGGAGATTTCTAAAGGTGGTGTACAAAACCAGTTTGCTCTAACCTGCCTCCTTGCTTCAAGCTATTTTGTGGTATCACACTTCAGAGTTTCTGATACCAGAATTCCTTCCACAGACCTATTTGTAATCTCAAATATAGCCATGGTCAGTGATCAATCAAACTGATTTGTATAGGAGGAGGGAAAGAATGACAGTTTGTTCTTCTATAAAATAATTTCAATACTACGTAAATAGGCAGAATACTATGTAGCAAAGGCAGAAAAAGAGTTGTAAGGAAGATACAGCATATTGGTGAGGTTTAATGTGCTTTTTGAAATATCAGCTCTTTAGCAGCAGAGACTAAGGGATGTCTCCTCAAAGTTATGTGCATCCAGTATCCCTCAGAACTGGATTTGCTTTTTCTCTATTGCAGTGCACCAATGCCATTAGAAAGTCAGTGAAGTTTTACTTTTCTGTCCTCTTGCAGGTTTAACATTTTCTAGCACATGAATTGTCTTGGGAAGGACAGACTGGCAAGCTATTAAATCCATTGTCCATGGAAATATTGATTCCTAAACTTTCCTTATCCTGCACTATATGTCATGAAGAGTTACAATGATCATAAATCTAGTACAAGGATTACTATTACCATCAGAATGCCAGTTTCTAACACCTCAAGTATCTTAGTGGTTTTCATTTAGATCTCATTCAGTGCTTGAACATTAAGATACTGCTTCTATGCTGAAGTATGTTCTTTGAAATTGAAGCTTAATTGGAGCCTGGTTAACTTCATGAAGAAGGATTAGAGCCAGTTTTGTGTGTTGTATCTACTCCAGCCTTTAATTCTGGAGAGATGGGGTGCATAGGTGAACAAAAACCACCACAGGTTTTGGGTTTGGTTAGGCTTTTTTCCTTCTTTTCTCTTCTGGCAGCCATCAGGCGTAGTTAGGTCTCTTCAGTGCTTCTCTACTGCTGTGCCTAGGACAGACGAAAGTGGAGGGGATCTATATTTAGCTTATGTGGATGTGAATTCTTGCTTCCTTTAGGAAAAAGGAGGCTGAAGTCTCTTTAAGCTGTTACTTTTTTCCTCCACTGCTTGTGTTAAGTGTCAGCTGATCGTGTCTTTTCAAAGCCATGTGAAAATGAATGGATCAAGAGTGTCCCAATTATCCAAGTCAGTAGCTGCTCTAAGAGCTTTTTGTGTGTGTGCTGTTTTTTTCTCTCATGGGTTAGAAATAACCAGTATTTTTCCTAGTCTGACTGCTGTATACTGACATGCTCTTCACTGAAATTCAAATTTTATTTGGGGGTTTTTTGTGGGGGGCTTCTTGTGTTTCGGTTTGGGAGATTTTTTTGTGCAGTTTTCTGGTTGATTTTTAACATAAAAGCATCAGTGATGTATCTTTGGGTAGCCCTCCAGTTGTCTTGAGGTTACCTAATTCCCCAGCATCTGACTGCTGCACCATATGCCTTTCTGTTCCTGGCTTTTTGTCCTCGTTATGTGGAGGTGTTAGCACACAACACATGGATAAACTGTCTCCTTCACAAAAAAGAACCCAAACAAAACACCCCTAGAAAAGGAGAGCAGGTTTGTAGCTTAGAGCAGCACACAGTGTATGATCTAATCAGAATTTCATATCTGCTTGTTTTTTATCATCCTTAATTTGTTTTTGGTCTCGATTCATTTTTTACTGTTGTTGATGATTCTTCCTGAAATTGCTGTATTTTCTCAGAAAGGCTGCAATCTTCTCTTTTCATCTAATACTTTTTCTTTTGTATAATCCTTTTTGATCTCCCTGTATTATCTCTTCCTCTTGACTTTGACAATTCTTTCTTCTTCCTAATTTCTTTCCTTGACATGTTTTTCAGTGTTATCTCTGCAGCTTGTTGACATATAACCATTCCTGTTGCTCAGAAATGAATTAATTATTTTATGATGCTACTTAATGTACTTAAAATGCAAGACACATACTTGCTTTTCTTTCATAAGTCAAAAGATTCCATGTCGTTGTGTATGAAATGTGCATTTCTTACCTGTATTAGTACACAGAAAATAAGTTTTTGGCTGATCCTTGCAGAATTGGGGGCAGGAATGCCCTAGGAGGCAGTGCATTTGGGTTAATGGTCTTTCACCATGCTCCAAAAAACAGGTCCTATTTTTGGCCATGTGTTTTTGAAGGGAGAAGGAGCAGAATAAAGGATTTTTATCTCACAAAATCCCAGAATGGTCTGAGTTGGAAGCGGCCTCAAAGCCCATCTCATTCCAACCCCCTGCCATGGGCAGGGACACCTTTCACTATCCCAGGTTGCTCCAAGCCCCATCCAGCCTGGCCTTGGACACTTCCAGGGATGGGGCAGCCACAGCTTCTCTGGGCACCCTGTGCCAGGACATCACCACCCTCACAGGGAAGGATTTCTTACTAATACCCCATCTAAAAGTGCCCTCTGTCAGTGTGAAGCCGTTCCCCTGTGTCCTTTAACTCCATGTCCTGATGAAAAGTCCATTTCCAACTTTCTTGCAAGACCCTTTAAGTTCCCGGAAGGGGCTTTAAGGTCTCCCTGGAGCCTTCACTTCTCCAGGGTGAACAACCCCAGCTCTCTCAGCCTGTCTTGATAGCAGAGCTGCTCCTGCCCTCTGACCATCTTCATGGACTCCTCTGGACTCACTCCAACAGGTCCATGTCCTTAATAAGAAACTCAGTAAAACACAATGCTAAAGCACAGGGCAGAGACACTGTAGCAGCCTGAATAGAAACAACTTTGAAATTCAAAATGAAAACCTGACCTCTCTGTGAGGAAAACAGTTCATCTGTGTGTTGGTGTATGATCTCAGTGCTTCAGTGAGATTTGTTTTACTGAAGAAAAGCAAAGGCAAACAACCTGATTATTTTTATGTCACTGAATTAGAATCTGAGAGTACTTGCTTGTCTGGTATCCATGTGGGCTTCTGGAAGATAATTTGTTGACACTTTGAAATCTGGGTTAGCGCTGCAGTTTGTACTGCAGAATTCAGTGGTTAGGGGGAGAGAGGGAACAAATGTCAAGTTCTGATGTGTTTTATTTCAGGATCTCCAGGATGAAGTAAAGCGGGAGAGCAGTAATCTGCAAAAGCTGCAAGCTCAGAAACAGGAAGCACAGGAAACCCTTAATGATCTTGATGAGCAGAAGGCCAAGTTGGAAGAACAACTTAATGACATCAGGCAGAAGTGTGCAGAGGAGGCCCATTTGGTAAGGTCTGGTGGCCAGTGCCCTTGAGAAGAGTAAATGCCTTGTCTTGAGGAACTCAGCCTTGCAGAGTTACAGTTGTTGGGGCAGGAAAAAAGCTTTAATGAATAAATAGCCTGAGTGTCAAGGTTTTGTGACCAACACAGCATAGGAAATACATCACTCACTTCAGTGTTCCTAATTTAGTGTCAGCGTGTCAACAAACATATTGAGATACTTGCACTCAAATAAGGTTTAAAGCAAACAGTTAGCAGAACTATGATACAATATAAGTGCAGTTAGAACCACTAATTACTGGGACTGATTTCTTAGTGGTTAAAAAAATATCATCTTATGTAATTTTTTCTAACATAAAGCTACTGTATTTCTTTAGGGTCTGAAATTATCTCTTCAATACTAGAAATATCTGTGTCGGTCAGAGGAACAGCTAAAATACTGTGTTTTTATTGAGACCAATAGAGAATTAACTGTTCATTTGGGTATGACCTATAATCTCTGCAATAGCTATGAAATTTTTTACTTTTTCTGGTCATAAATAATAGTGTTGGGATGTGTTTGGAAGTGTTGTTTGGGTTTTTCGGTGTGGGTTTTGGGGTTTTATATGACTTGAAATACTGTTCATGCTTTAGATTGCTATGCTGAAGGCTGAAATAACAAGCCAGGAATCAAAGATTTCAGCATATGAGGATGAACTGACCAAAGCCCAGGAGGAGCTGAGTCGCCTACAGCAAGAAACTGCAGAGCTTGAGCATTGCATAGAGTCTGGGAAAGCACAGCTGGGACCTCTTCAGCAACATCTGCAGGATTCACAACAGGAAATCAATTCAGTAAGGCAGTGTGAAAGACCCACCCCCCAAAAAATATTTTGAGCTGGCAACCTTTAGTGTGGTTTGCCTTAAGGGGAAAGCGTTGTTTCCTTTTTTCTTCACTGTTTGCTCATGTCTTTAGTTACTTAAACATGTGTTCTGTGCTAGTAGTTGTTAGGATTTTTAGAGGCTGACTTAAGTCACTCAAGGTACTTCATGATCTTTCTCCAAAGTTATTAATTAAAGGGATTAATTTATTATAGTCTATGAATCATTTGTCATAATGTAATGAATGAAAAATGGATAAAGCAGACTTAAATTCTATGTGTCCAGTAGTTATTTAAGTTTTCATCCTCCATGGCCTGGAGCATGCTCTCACTATAATTGATGTGAAGTTGGTATAAAATTACTGATAGCATTTACTTAGTGCATTGTTGAAGTGGGAAAGTGAGGTGGATGGAAGGAGAATTTGGGTTGAGATGAGACACTGAGGGGCAGAGCCCTGTGCTTTGAAGTGGCTGCTGTTGCAGGAACACTTTCAGTTTCTCTCTGTAATCAGTGATTTGCATTATTTGGGTGATGCACGAGCTTGCACACCCTTTCCTCATGGTTCTCCTTCCCTCTCTGTTATGTATGAGCCACTCACACTGATACCAAGTTGAAAATAAAAGGCAAAGCCTGCCTTTGACCCCTAGAAATGGGTGACTTCAGGGTTGGTCACTTCACACAATTCACACAACATTCATAATTTAAAATATAGCTTTTAGTTCAGAAACTGAGGAGTAAACAAGTGGATTTTTTCATCATGTCATCACGAGTGGAGAGAAGGTTATACCACTCCAGGGTTTTTTATGGCCAGAGGTGCTTGCTGTGAACAGATTTGAGACTGGTAATATAAGTGGTTATGCTTGACTATACTACAGACATTTTTTTTAACTAGGGTTTATGACAATACTCCTGATTTTATTGCTCTTGACTCCTAAATAAGGAGCAGTAGGTGCATTGGTGCTTTAGGCAAGATTATCTAATGGCTGGTCTGAGGTCAGTTAACTTGAAATCACCTGGTGATGTCTTTGCTGACACCCCAGTAACTCTATTAGATGCCTGACCTAGCAGAGTTCAGTGGGATTTAGGCACCAGAATATCTGGACTAGGTTTATTCTTTTCCATAACCTGCCAGATCCAGTAATTCCTTCATAACTGGCAGGTTGGTTGTAGATGTTTGCTGTAAGGCACTGCATTAAGCATATTGCTGAAATAATACCAAGAATATAAGTGTCTGCTTAGGAAGATATACTTGGCTTTTGTGGACTTCAGAAGTCATGTGGGAGATGATAATGAAATGTTCTTCTTGGAAGATGAGAATTCTGATAAAGCAGCCTTTTTAATTTTGAGTTTAAGGAAATTGCAAAAAACATAATCTAGAAAAAAACCCGAAACCACACACACACACACAAAGCCCAGTCCAAAACAAAAATAAGAAAAATACCTAACCAAAACTCCCCAGCAAAACTAAACAAACAGAAAAACTCTGAAACCTTTGCAACTTTTCTGATGAGTTTGAATAGCAACAAGTCTTGGTGTTGCCAGTGACAGTCTTCTTCCTTGGCAAAAGGTGTGTCCTTCACCTACTCTGCACTTCTGCTAAATAACATTTCTGGTTATCTCTCAAGTTTCACCCTTTGATTGACAGCAGAATTTTACTATATTTGCTTTTGAAAATAAAGTTTTCAGACATGTATCACTCACGTTATATTTAGGAGGGGATGGCCATTTACTGGCTTCCATGTGCTGCCATGCTGATGCTAATACATTTATTTCTGTTTACAGGTGCAGACAAAGCTTCTTCAGCTGAAAGAACTGGAAAATAACCAATTTAGTTGGCACTCTCAGCCCCATAGTACACTTGTTAATGGAACTGTGGATCATTCTAGTCTTAGCAACAGCAGCAGCGAAACTGCAAACCTTAATGAGAATGCTGAGAAGGAAAGTATAGCAGAAGAGGAGCAGACAAACTGTGTGTCTCCAGTGAGTAGTGTTTTGCCTGCTTGATCACCATGCATTGCAGCTGTGAAGCTGGAATAAGTTAAGAATGTACCAAGATTGATTATGTTTTTAAACACTTGCACAACTGAAATTTCAGGGTGTTTTTCTGAGGGACTGTGTTTCCACATATCTGAAAGTTCATAAGCAGAAAAGGAGGTAATTTTAGCTTGCCTGGAAAGTAGCAGTAACATTTTTTTCTGTGTTTATTTCCAAAGCAAAATATCATAAATTGAATAGCATAATTAACATTAAAGGAGAGCAGCTGTCTCCATTTGGTGCAATGAGAGCAGAATAAGGAAAAGTACAGAAAATCTAAAACTGTCTTGCTTTAAATGTTCCTCCTTATGTCTCAGTAGATTCATGATTGATTTATTTTTTTAAAACTTTTACAGAGTTTATGGAACACTAAAGTATGTGCTATAATAAGTATGAACCTCTTGAAGTACGCTTTAGTGTAGTCTGTGATTCTGTTTAAAACTTAAAATTTTATTGTGCAGTCTTGTATTTACTTATTTATGGTGAATTGTTTTTATCCTTGTACAGATCAGGAATAGTCCTGAAACAGCAGTCTCCATTGGAGAAGAGAAAGAGACCCCAGCTGCAACTGTTACCAAAAAAGTGAGTTTGTTCAGGTTTGGGGGAGGAAAAAGTAGGTTAAAAAAAATCCTGGTTAAACTGTTTCAGGCTTGCATGATGGTCATTCAACAACAGAGGAATAATTTTCACTTCCTACTGGTTTTATTTAGTGTGATGTCTTGAAAACATTTAATCTCCTGTAGTAGGCAGGTTGTTGAAAAATATTTTGGATCTCCATTGATGAATTATATAGAATTCCAGCTGTCTTTTTGCTTTAAGCTTTAATAAACAACTGAATGGTAACAGGAGATGACATAAGTGTTTTCCATCCTTGCAAGTCTTAAAAGTTTAATACGTTTCTCTCCATCTGCATTGCCCAGGAAGATCCGTTTGATGCTGAATCTCATCCGTTGCCTGATCTAGTCTCTGAAGCCAGCTTAGAGTTCTTCCAGTCTGACCCTTTTGTTGGCAGTAAGTAAACATTTCTCTCTAAGTGCAGATTTGCAGAAACACAATATTCTTATGTGAATATATCAGATTCATCTTCTCCTCGAGCCTGCTCTTTATAGAATAAATCTGAAGATGTGTGAGCGACAGGAGCGTGGAGCCAATAATGTTACGGAAATAGAAGTGATAGAAATGAGAGTTCCAAGGTTTTTCTCCTGCCTTGATCTGGACTTCCTAAATGAGCTCTGAAAATTGCTCCTTTCTCCCACTGTTCTTCCTGAGGACTTCTCTTCCCCATCCCCTCCCTGCCTCTGCCCTGGTGGCATTTTGGCTGTAAAGGTGTGGGCAGGCTTGTGATAGGTGTGGTGTCACTGATGTGATTGACAGCCCCAGTCCACAAACAGGTCAGCAGAGGGTTCTCTGGGCTGTGCTGTGGGGAGGGTGTGGGTGGTTCAGAATGAATGGCTGTGGCCTACTTCTGCTGAGTTTGGCTCTCAGAACAAGGTAATGTGGAACTGCACCATCTGTTCGTCTTGTGGAAGTGCTGGGCTTTATTTTAAGAACTTGCCATTGACGAATGATATTGCTCTACTCTTATTTTTTATGGAAGGAATGATCTGCCTATATGGAGCCAATTTGGGGAAAGGGAATTAATTTGAATTAACTGGTGAGGCAGATGTTTTCTGCCACATTAATATGATTTTACATGCTTTCAGATCAACATGGTCTGATCAATTTAGCTTGTATTGCTTCGAAAGGAAAAGAAGCTAAATATGTTTCAGATCACTTGGCTGCTGAAAGAATGTCAGTGCAGATTGAATATTTTTAATGAATAAATTAAACTAATTTAAAACAGCTTGAATGTTTAGATACTGTGTAGATACTGCTTGATTTTTGTTTATATTGAAGTGGTCTTACAGCACATGACAAGGCCTTTCTTTCAGAAGAGAAAAGGTCTGTGGTTAAGAATCAAACTTCTGGACTTTGAGCACTCAGTTTATTCAGGAGTAGATAACCACAGCTAAGAGAAGGTTATCTGTCTCTCAGAGGTACATGAGGAAGTAGAAATGAGTTGGGATCATGCATCCAGTACTGAAGTGAACTCTCAGGAGCTGCCTGTCACAGCTCTGTGACAATTAAACAAAACTGGGACTCATCTCAGTAGCTGGCCTGGATTACTGCAGTGTAATACTGCATAATGTGGGTGTTTGTGGAGAACAGCCAACGGAAATGCAGCTTGGAGATGGCTGCTTTTGTATGTGTTTCGTGATGGTAATAAGCTGTTTAATGAACATTTGCTTTTCTTTTGAACAGATGATCCCTTCAAAGATGACCCTTTTGGAAAAATTGGTAAGTAACTTTATAACTCGTGATGTGTTTGTTTTTCTAGATGGCTCTTGCTAGTGGGGAAAATTGTCACCACTTTCGGAGGAAAAAAATAGGTAGAAATGCCACAAAAAGTCATGATAGGGTATTTGTGACATTAGCACCTGGCCACTTGTGTTAAAGCTTTTCAGAGAAGTCCATTGCCAGTGAATTTTGCTCTTGTTGGAAGTTCCTTAGTTGGGAGTTAAGTATGTGAAGGTGATGAACAGAAGGCCTCAAACACTCGCTGTCTGTTTTATTTGCAAAGTAGTAGGAGTGTGCTCTTTTAAAGGCTCTTAGCATACCAACTTCCTTTAGAATCAAGTGCTGAAAAGATGGGAAGTCTCTGTTTAGATCAGCTGTATAGGCAATGTCATTGCATGGTTTGCTTGGTCCTGAGTGGAGTTCCTGGTGGCGAAAAAGCCAAATAACCAGTGGGAAAGCAATAGTAAAATAGGATTGAGTACCAAGTTCCAAATGAGAAACATCAGTTGGGCCTGGGGAGTGCAGGAGAGGAGGGCAGGAGAGTTCTTAGAAACATTAGGTTCTGTAAAATGCTCCATTTTTAGGGACTTGGTTAAAGAACCTATCTGCTGAGATGATTCTGGAACTGCTATTTTCATGATGTAAAGAATGTGATGTTTTGAATCACAGAATTCAAATTATTCACAGGCCAGTTTTATACTTCAAAGGTCTTTGGTCTTAAATGTGTCACCTGGTAGCTATATGAAAAAAGTGATACGTTGTTTACTTTTCAGGATGTCAGCTAAGTAAAGCAAACAGAAATATTAGGCATCTGTTTATTTTTTAGATCCCTTTGGTGGTGATCCCTTCAAAGGCTCAGACCCTTTTGCAGCTGACTCTTTCTTTAAACAATCTTCCACCGACCCTTTTGTGACTGCTGGCACTGATCCATTTAGTTCTGCAGACCACAGTAATAATGCCACAGTAAGTTTGGTGTCACATCTTTTACTGCTTTTTCTGTGGGATTTGGGCAAAATAACCTATTTTGTACATCTAGACATGCTTTAAAAAATTGATACTCAGAAATCATATAAAGGTTACTCTGATCCTCCAGCTCTGTCTTGTCTTGTTCTGTCCTATTTTCTAGAAATAGTCACAGATGAAGTAGAAGTAAAAACAAAAACATTTTAAAGGTATTACATTGTGGATCTTCATTGCTCCACAGCTAAGAGCATGTGACAGTAATGACTTAAGCTCTGTCATCATTTAACTATGACTTAAGCTCTGTTGTTGGAGAGCTTTAGAGCTCTCCAACAACTCTAGTAGTTGGTGGAAGGTAATAAATGGAAAGAAACCCAGGATAAACCTCACCAGGTTATGTTTCAGACACTTGATTTTTGCCTCCACATGCTATAGGATCAAGAACTATATGCTGTATTTTATCTGTGATGTGGTGTATGGGGCTTCCCCTCAGAAAAGTCAGATTATTCTGTAGGTATATGTTTAGGGGTTTTTTAGGTGTTTTAGGTGTGGTTTGGTTTTTTTTATAAGAATCACCAAAGGTCTCTTGTGATGTGGAGATGCCTGCTGAATGTATCTCTTTCAAGTGTACTTCAATCTAGCTTTTAACTCACATTATAAATGAGCAGTTACTGAATAGTCTTGAGCCTTTAACAAGGTAGAGTTGGGCATAAAAGTCTCTCTGGTGTAGACCAGATCTTGTTGAATATGTAGTATTTAAAGCTGATAGACAAATAATTTGAGCAGCTGAAATTCTTCATGCCATTTACTTTGTCTCCATTCTTTTGCCATCTCCTTTCCTTTTCAGTGCTGTTTCTGTTCGTGCCTCACTTCCACCTTTGTGTGTGCATAAAACATGCATAAACATATAAAACCCAAATACCTGTGGATTAAGAAGCAAGTTAAGTGGCTGTAGAGTGTGCCTGAGGTGCACTCACAGCAGCCAAGAGTGAGAAATCACTGCACCTGACAGTGGTGCTCCTGCCCTTCCCCATGGTGTGCACATTGTGCAGATCTCAAGATCATATTACACACTGCAGCCTACACCTCCAGCCTTAAAAATTAGATTTCTACAATCGATGATACTTGGCACACTATCCTTTTCAAAGTCTTGATGTTCTAATGCAACCAATTCTTAGTCTTATTACAATACAAAGGAAGAAAAAAAAAAAAGGGAGGTCAGAGCTGTGGTGTGGGATTGGCAGTGGATTCTTGAGATCTGTACTTCAG
Source organism: Phainopepla nitens (assembly GCA_013400175.1). Taxonomy (NCBI): domain Eukaryota; kingdom Metazoa; phylum Chordata; class Aves; order Passeriformes; family Bombycillidae; genus Phainopepla; species Phainopepla nitens. The sequence goes on along the minus strand of VXBQ01004169.1, from coordinate 12,595 downwards.
AATTAAACTTATGCATTCATCCTAAATGCTTTACCACACATCTCTGGAGCTTTGGAATCTTACATCTTCATGAGGATGGCTCTGGCTGTAGAAATCTGATACCAAAATGAGTGGTAGATATTCTTGACTGTTGCATTAGCTGTTATGTTGCACATATTGTACCTTTTTTCCATCCTTTCAAAGCATTAATCAAAACACAGAGGAAGAGTTTCTATTAACAGACTTGTTTACTGATGCTGATAAAAGCTATTTCCAGAATGTGTTATCTTAAAATTTCTAAATGAAAATAAATGGTGACTGTATTCTTAGATTGAAGAATCTTTTAAGCTGAAAAGCAAATTTCCCTCCAAAGGAATTTTTTATTTTAGACAGAGATATCAAAGAAGAATGACCCTTTTGCTCCTGGTGGAACCACTGTTACTACATCAAATGATCTAGGTAAAAGTGGATTGTACATATCAAACCTCTTGGGTTTTATTTTTTGCTTTTACTTGCTTTTGTCTCTAGTATTTTAATTGAATTTGCAACAGAGCATTATAAGGATTTCCCATGTTTTCTGAATTTTCCTGTAAAGTGTGACTTAAGGTGTCTGTTTGCAGGGGGGAAGTTTATGAACCAAAATTGACTCTGTCTGAAGTGTGTATCACTGAAGACTGATTCCACAAAAACTATTCCTCTGCTTTACTAAAACTGGGACAGTATCCTGATCTAAGTGTTTGGACCATTTGGGTGATTTGTACTGCTTCCCATTAGGGTTTTTTCAGAGATTTCATGTTACTTGCTAAGTAACCTCAGGATAGCTCTGCACCATGAGAGTAGATGGGGAATAGGGTATCTCCTTCATTGAGATTTTTTGCTGCTCAGGTTTGCTCCTTCTGTGACCCTCTCTCATCTGAGGGCTAAAGATGTTTTAGGGAAGGCTCTTAACTCCTCTTTTCCTAAACTCCACTGACAAGTGATAATCCAAAACAGGAATCCATGTGTGATTTTGTATTGTAGGAAAACCTGTTAATTTTAATTGTAGGGGAAAAATGGGTTTTTTTAAGAGATGCAGAAGTGAGTATGACACTTTCTGCTCTACAGCACAGTAGCAGTTTTCACATATTTTAGGCACGTGAGAATGAGAAGGTGCTGTTGAATTAGACTAGGATGATAGGAGGTTCAGGTACTTGATTCCACAAGTGGGTCTGCAGTCAGAAAAGAGCTCTGGTTCATGTTCATATATATATATATATATATATTCATAAATATATATATACATTTATATATACACACATATATATGTCTGTATATGTATATTTATGGGTGTATGCACACAAAAACCACCTCTGTGTGTATACATACATGTATCTCAGTAGAACATTGCCACTAGTATGGTTATGGTTATTTGATACTTTCAGTGGAATTCAACTTTTTTTAATGTAGGAAAACATACCAGTATTTCTTTTGAATTACTTCCTCTTCAGGAGGTTTATGATTCTTAATTGGAAGTTGACACTTAGAGTTTTTGAAAAAGCCACATGGTAACTTGAAGTGCTCACCTCATAAAATGCTTCACTTGAATTAGTTTGTGTTGCAAAATATGTAATAGTTGCTATTTAGTAACAATAGCAGTGGGAATTTTTTTTTCCAGTCTTTGATATTTAACTTCTAATCTAATTCTTGGCTTGATCTGTGTGTATTTAGCTGCAGACCCCTTTGCCTCCCTGTTTGGAAGTGAATCCTTTGAAGGTGGCTTTGCTGACTTCAGCACGCTCTCAAAGGTAATACGAAGCTGCTGCTACTCACAGAAAATGCATGAAACTGTAATGACAAGACAAAGCTTACTCAGTTTCATTACAGTTTTGCCACTACTAAACATTTATAATGGCTGACTTGCTTGAAAAAGTGGTCTTGATAGCAAATTGTCCTACAATTCTGTGAAGAATGCAGTGTAATCTTTTCGGCCTGATAAGTACTTTCTCTCTATTTCCAGTGATACTATAATTTATTTATTTATTTTTGAATTTGCTGAGTTTAGCAGCAAAACTATTACTTTTGCACGTTTAACTGCTTTCAACTTTATAGCACTGTACACAGTAGCCATTCCTGATTTTTCTTTCTGTTCAGTCTTCTGGTGTAGGTGGATATGTGTAAAAACAAACAAAAGTTTTCTTTGGTCTGAGTCAAAACTTTCAGTTCTGATTTAATACTGTATTATTGAGGAGAATGTCTGGTAGCACTGCACTGAAAACGTGTGTGTTGCTGTTTTCTTTGTTTAAGGCCAGCAATGAGGATCCCTTTAGCTCTTCCACATCAGGCTCTGTCAGCAGCGTCACCATAACTAAAAACTTATTTGAGGAACCACCAGCTAAAAATGAGGATGTTCCTCCTGCACTGCCCCCTAAGACAGGAACTCCCACCAGGCCCTGTCCACCACCACCTGGTAAGAGCTGACACTGAGATGTGGTAACAATCAGCTGCTTCTTGTTGGCAGAGGGACAGGAATTATGAGGGGAGGGTAAAGGGTCTGCATTTAAAATAAATAAGCAAGATGTGAAAAAAGTCCATTCCTGATCTGTTGGTCGTTTCCTCAGAGTTAAGTTTTGCATGGTGTTTGGGATCAGAGTTTGAAGAGACAAAGGATTTAGAAAACAGGAAAAAAGACCTGTTACAAATATGTGCAAGAACACAGCATAGCTGCAAATTAAATGGTTGCTAATGTGCTGCACTGTGAATCTTGAATGAAATTATGCTTAAAGTGAGAATTTAGTATGCTTTATACATTGCAAACACAGATGGGTTTAATGCAAAATGAATTAAATAGGGTTAAAGAACTGGCTTAGGTTTTCAGGTTAACTTTTTCTAGGTGGCCTTGCCAGAGATTTTTAGCAGTTACAATAATAAACCCAAGTTCCCTGGGCTGTTTTCTCCTCAGTGATAGAGGAGTTTCTGGGATGTTCCATGGCACAAACCACTCTGCTTTCCAGAAAAGGCCATGATTATCATGCATAACAACACCTTCTTGTGGCTGCAACAAGACCACATTACAACAGACTCCTCACTTTCACTTTGTTTTTGCAAACACAGGAAAATGTATTTCTAGTATTTCTCTAAAAACTTCTGTCCTCTGTTTAATTGTCTTAAAAAACTCTACTGCACCATTTGTTTCACTGTTGCACTATATGGATGAGTCTTAAGGTGTTTTGAGAAACTGTGGCATGAAACTTAAATGTGTATTCATCTTTTCCTCAGAAGAAGGGGAACACAGTAGATCCAGGAGTGCTCATACTGAAGTTTAAACTCAGCTGTTCAGTTTCTAACGATGGTGTGAGATCTGGTTCATGCTAATGCCTTGCAAATAATCATTTCCACTGTAAATAACACAAAACCAGCTGACATGGCAAGTGATAATCATTTGAGTGTTTGATGTTGGTCCTTATTTAAACATAAAAAGGAGTCCTGACTTGATTGTATGGGAGTGGCTGTGACATGGTGCACTTTTGGAAGGCAAGCTTCTCTAGGGGTGGAACAGCAGCATCCTTAGCAGCAGATGATTAGAAAAAAACAGGTGGTTTTCATATGCACAGTTAAAAATGTGATAATCTTGATAACCATTCCCAATTAATTATTTTCCTAGTGGAAATAAAATTTGAGGTACTAAATGTAATTATTTTTAATGACTTCCTTGGTCTAATTTGAGACAGTGGAATGCTTTTTCAAAGAAATACTCAAAAATCTTTCTTTTAATTCTTCTCTCTACTGGAAAGTATGTAGGAGGGCTGTTGCCTCTGAATTCTCTTGCCTCTCTAGATACTGATACACACCCCCATTTCTTGGTTTTGGGGAGGATTTGGTGATAGTGGATTTTATATTCTTACAATTGTTAACACTTCCCATGCAGAATTAAAATTCCCTGGTTATCATTTGGAGATGCTTCTCCTGTGTTTTTCAAGAAGCAGGGAGGTATTATTTGAGAGTAACAGAGCTGTAGAATCACAGAATGGTTTGGGTTAGAAAGGACTTTAAAGATCATTCAGTTCCAAGCTCCTGCCACCAGCAGGGACACCTTTCACTAGAGCAGGTTGCTCAAAGTCCCATCCAAGCTGACCTTGAACACTGCCAGGGATGGGGCAGCACAACATCATCAGTGATACATGACTAAAACATCAGTGAGAGAGATGGCAGGGTTATCTGGGAAGTGTCTGAGTAAATCATGTGTTTCCCAGGGGATGTTCTCCAGATCTCTAAATCATTGCCAGATGAGAATCTCTTTTGCTTTTATGAATCAATTTTAGACTGATTTTCAATAGTGATATATGAAATAATATCACAATAGTGATATGTGAAATAATAAGCACCTTTGTTCCATTCTGTAGTTTTAATCTGAAATAGAAACAGAAGCAAGTTTTAAAATACAACCACTGCAAATGTGGAACCACTTGCAGAACCTGGCAGTAGAATTCAAGAAACTGCACTGAAACCTCTTGTGTAAGCAGTAACATACAGAGGGAGTGGGGATGAAGTTCAGCTCAGCTATTCTTGGAACTTTTTGGGTTAATGTCCTCAACACTGTTGAAAGTTGACTGGGGTTAAGCTGAAAAGAAAACCCAACAAAATAAATGGGGGTTTGTCCCTCATTCTATTATTTGCAGCTACTTAGACAAGAATTAACAAAACAGCTCAGCCTGTGATTGTTTGTTATCATACTCCTTGTTTTAAACTGCAGAAATTCCTGGTCTTAGCATGGGGAGAGGACATGGTGTTTTGAAATCTTAGAAATGTAATGTATTTCTGCTCTCTGAATAAAATTTTGTTAACCTGATTGAAAGAAATAATAAAAGAGCCTTGCTGGAATGATCAAAGACAGTTGATAACCAGAAAACAATACTGTGCTGACAGAATAGGTGCTCAAAACTGTTAGAAATTCTCTTTCCAAAGTAGTTAATTAATACAAGCTGTATTCCTGACTCATTAGCATACATGTGTGTTCTTTTTTACCTGATTACCCTTTCAGAAAGTGTGGGCTGTACCCTGATTTTTTAAATTGGCAACCCTTCCTCTGAAACTACAGCTCCACTAGTTTGTGGGAAGATGTTGCATTCCAAGTAGCTTTTGAATGATGTTTTTTTTACTAGTTTTGGTATGTTATTACCTGCTATCTTAAATTCATTTTAAATTCATTTTAATCTAAGGGAAAAGACCTGTCAATCAAATAGACTCTTCAGATTCCTTTAAGTCGAGTGATCCATTTCAGCCTTTCCCCACCCCAGACATTCCCAAAGAACAAGAAGCAGATCTGTTCTCTGATCCATTTGCTCCCACCAGCATCAGTAAAGAGGCTGACCCCAACAATTTTGCAAACTTCAGTACTGTGAGTAAACACTTTTTACATTTGTTTCAGTATAACAGCAGCTTTGAAATGTTCACACTGAAGTCTTCAGTCTAATTTAAATTATTGAAACATATCCCATGTACGGAAGGGATATTGATTCCAGTTCAGTGCTTACATTTAGTTTACAACTGAGGCTGTCCTAAAACAAAATACCACTAAATGTTGTAATTAATGCTTAAATTGCATTGGTTTTATGCATTTATTTTGTGGAGGCCTCCTAGCTTTTAGAGGAGAGGATTTCAAAAATATCTATGTCCTAGGAATTGTCTGTTTTATCAATGTGTGCAGCAGATTTAAATTACAAATCCATGACAAGCACACTGTTAACTACCCAATTAAAAATAAACCAAAATGTGGTTTTAATTTAACTGCCACTGAACTGTTTGGTCATAATTTTAATGTACTGAAATACTGATAAACAGCCTCATAACAGTGTGTGTTAATGAAATATAATTTGATGAGTTTTGAATGGTTAGTAAATTCCAGACTTATGCACAATGAAGTAAAATAGTAAGTGTCTCTTTATAACCAGAATTCATTTCATAGAAGTCGTGGTGTCCAAGCAGTAGAAGCAAATCTAAAGGTTTGTGCATGCCTATATATTATTTTTTTCTTTTGAGCTTTTGCAAGTAGAAGTTTTAAAAGGCATCATCTCACTTTCAGCCTGATAGCTGTTAAATGCAATTTGCATTTACAGTATCTTGACCATACTGCTCTTTTTCTGTTCAGGCCTAATAAACTACGTGCTTGATTGAAGTAAACTAAGGATTGTCAGGCTCTCAAAGCAGACTTGCACTGGTTGGTGTGTCTTGGAGCATGGTGACTTCTGAAATGTGGTTTTCCACCCGTGGTAGTAGTTAGGGGGACTGAGAAGCCAGTTTGGAGGAGTGGCAAAAATGTTTATTATCTTTATGAATAAAAAAGTATTCTTTTCCAGCTGCAATTACTGAAAATACTGAGTGCACTATGGAGCAAACTCAGGTGTTTCTGCTTTTACTTCCCAAAGAAGCAGCTTCAACAGAGACCTGGAGTCTCTAACCTCTAACCCTTCCAGTAATGCTGGGACATCCATGAGGACGGGGCTTCACCCACCTCTTAATTTTTCTGCATGTTTGCTAGGAAGAAACTTTAGCATAATCTTTTGTATTTTACTTAAATAATACCCTCAGCTGTCTCTAATTTATAATCACTGTACCAGGGGTATTTAGTTCACAGTCAGTTCTCATCAATATACATGGAAATAATCTGTTCTTTTTTTCCTCTCTCATATCATGCTGACCTTTCTCTGTATTATTACCAGCCTTCTAATTCTACAGTTACCCTTATTATTTTGCTGCTTCTTGGCAGCAGTATTTTTCATCTACACATTCAGAAACCATCAGTCTACAGCTAAATTTTTGCAGTTATTTTCACCTGGAAAAGTCATCCCTAATGAAAGCAGGATAAATCAGGATGGCTTACAGTGTGAATAGGAGTGTGCTTTGCAAAGTGTTTTCCTGATTTATTCAAAATTTTTCTTGTGTAGACTGGTATTTATCCAAAATAAAACGACTTAAATTATAAGTATTTAAATTATAGCACTTTCTGCTTAGTAAGATTTTTGAAATTTAATACTGAAATTTGAAACATGGCGTATTTCATTAAAATACATCAGTTTGATGGCTTCAGTGCACTTCTTAGTAGTTAAACCTTAGACTAAGCCAATTGAGACTATTGCAACTACCAAACAAGTAATAATTAAAGACTAGAATATGTACAATTATTGAAAAACTAATTGTCCCTTAAACTGTTTGGACTGTAATAACTATCACTGTGTTATTAATCTGTTTTATTTTGTCTTTTAAACATGCAGTATTCTACTGAGGAAGACATGATTGAATGGGCTAAGAGAGAAAGTGAGAGAGAAGAAAAAGAAAGATTGGCAAGACTAAAACAGCAAGAGCAAGAAGACTTGGAACTGGCTATTGCACTCAGTAAATCTGAAATATCAGAAGCATGAAGTTTAGAATAAGATTTTCCCTGACGTAAACTGTTTTGTCTCTTTTCCCGAGTACCTAACCTATTTAAATGTTAATCAGAAAATGCATATATACAAGAAACTATGAAAGGTTATAAATTTCTGAAAGTGATGTGAATATTTCTGCTAAATTCAATCCTTTTGGTTATTGTTTGAATAATTGTTAAGTTTAGCATTCAATTTCTCTCAAGTTTTCAGGAGAGCAAAGTACTTTTCCCAGCTGAAAGCAAATCAGTTTAAAATGCAGTTAGAGAGATTGGGGTTTGACTCTAATACATCAGCAGTTGGTAATTGAGCATAGAGTGAATACAGCAATTATTCTGTCATGGCTGACTGTCTCCCATCAAGCAGTTAGTCACTGGAAACCTTTTATCCTTCTGAAGGGGTTTTAGTAATGCCAGAGTTGTGGAGTGCTTTTTTTTATATGTATGCATATAGGTTCTTTTTCTCCTCATTGAAGATTTTATGTTGGATTTAACATAGTCTTCATGGAGTCTCCATCAGAAAGAGTATGTCTTTCTGAAATCTTTATTGCTTTTTCTGCATGATCATAGGTTTTAAAACAGACATGTTATTTCGTTTTATAAAGCAATTAAGCTGAAAATTCATGTACATTTGCTGTTGGCTAAGGTGACTGTCAAATTGTGAGACCCCACTGCTATTTGAGCCACTTTTGCCTGTGAAGTATGCAGCTGAACTGGCAAGTTAATGAGTTCCATTTGAAATAGGATTGAAAATAGAAAGAAAAAACAGGTAGTCTGATTTCTATTTTTTTTAACCACAGTTGTTTTCTGTATATGTAATTTATTGAATGCCACCTGATAGTTGCACCTTAAACTGAATGATTTCTGAATGGCCACTGAGTCAGAGTAGGATTGATAGAATGTTAATGAAAATAACTTAATGAAAATAACTTATTGTTCATTTTGAATGAATTCTATTTGGAAAATCAGTTTCATTAAAATAATTCCAAAAAGAATAATCTTGTGCCCTATCTAAGAAAAATGGATGGCAGCAGCATGAACATCTAGAAGGGTTTTTTTTTCTTGCACTTTTAACCTGTGGTATTTCTTTTGAGGAAATTGAAGTTTTTCAACACACAGCACTGGGGCAAAGGGGGAGAACTCAGCCATGCTTCAGTATACTTAAGCTCTTCCCATTACCTGTCAATGCTGCTGTTGCATGAGTTTAAGGGTTTTCAATTTTTCAGGAAAAAATGAGTAGCCTGCCTGGGATGGTTTTTCTTTTGCACTGGGAGATGAGCATTTAAACACCTGCTCAGAAAAAAGTAACTTAAAATTTTGCAAGTATTAAATAATTATAACTTATCTTACACATCTTTGTAATGAGTGTACACTAATCTTGCAAATCATATGCTTAACTGGATTACATAGTTTCTTATCTTTTGTTAAAAATGTATTCTCAGTGGACCAACACAATATTATATGTATATATTATATATATATTCCTGCTTTCCTTTATGGAATTTAAAGTTTTGAGTCATTTGATGTTACATTTCATGTTACTGACTCTGACTATAGGACTTTTACTCAGACTACCAACAAACCACTGCTGTGAGCTAAATGGCATTACTTTATGAAGTTTTAACTGTTTGTTTTGGTTTTTGTTTGTTTTTTTTTTTTTAAACAACTTGTTCAGGTGGGATTAGCCTCTATTTATAGACTTCCCTTTTGTTTAAAAAAAAAATCTAACAATAGCCTGTAATTATGAAGAAATAAAGTTTAAGTACATAAATGTGAACTGTTTGCCTGTTTTTTCAAGAGGGGGCTGTGAGATGTAAAGCATTGTGTGAATGTAATGCAGAGTGAGGTGTCCTGACTGCAGTCTGGTGTCTGTGGCCTTTGCCACCTGACACACCTGCCATGGGTCACCTTCACAGAAATAGAATCCAGTGCCAGAATTGTGTTGCCTTGTGTTATTTCCCCAGTAACTTTTCAACAGTTTCATTTACCTACTTAAGTTTAAATGGGCTGTTGCAGAATTTGAATATTTAGCAAATTTATCACTTCAGTGTTGGAGTGTTTTAGTTGTGCTTTAGCCTGAATCTTCCAAGTCATTGCGTGCATGGATGTGCAACCTCACGTTTTTGTTTTTGCAGTACTGACAGAATGGTAATTTAGATGATACTAGATTTAGGTAACAGAGGGTAAGATTGGGAAAGTAACATATTTGTTCAAAATATTGGCAACTAAATTCCTGCTTTTTCTTTTTATGGAATTCTGTATCATGTCAATGAATACTCTTGAATTTAACTCTGTTGTTAACTAGAGTGAGCATGAAGATTGGCTTTCAGATGCATCTATTTTTTCTTATAAGAAGGAAGAGGACAGTGATTTTCCCTAGTGAAAGATCTTTTTTGATCTTTTATGGTAGGTAGAGTGGAGTTTAGTTGCCCCATGTGAGTGTTACTGAACTCTTGAATTCTGTGCAGAGTTGTATTTGCAGGGACCCCTGAGGCTTAAATTAGGAAAGGCAGAGAAGTAAAGAGGAAGGGAGGCAAGACAGCATAATGTTATCCCAGAAAAGGTGGGAAGGAACTTGTAATTCATCAGCTGACAAGCCATCGGTCAGTAATATCCTGAAACAGAAGTAATTTTCATCCACAAGCTCTTTAAAGAAACATGAATAGCAAAACATACATAAATAACACCAGCTGCATTCTCATTCCTGGCTCAGAATATATCAGGATTCCTGTAGTGCTAACGTGGAGACATCTGGAGCTGCCTGGACCTTCGATTTTAACTGAAAACAAAGAGCATTAGTTTCTAGAGCAGGTGATCTGCTGATAGAGGGGGAAAATGCTGCATTGTTTGGATGTGTGTTCAAGAGGTCGGGATGTTGTTTCTAGTTATCTCTTGCTGATTTAATAAATGAGTATGGACAAACCACTTAATGCTAGGCCATTTCCTGTTCTGTAAGTGATAACAGGTCTCACAGTTATTACATAACTACTTTAATCTGGAAAGACAACCTTGTGCAGAGTAAAAGGATTTTTATCCCATTTTACTTTTGTGTCCTCTGGATAGGAGCAATGTTATGAGGTGTTTTCTCTGTTGGTATAAGTAGGCAGTTGCAGTCCTACACAGGACTATACAAATAACTGGAAATAAATTAAGAATTTAACAGAAGTACTGTTTTAAACAAGATATTTGAGGGTAAATTTGCTGGTAATACAGGGAGAAATTCTTACCTTTGACTTCAGAGGTCTGTCCTGGCAAGAGATCCTGTAACACTGTCTGCAAATGGTCAGCTGTCTCAGGTTTGCATGTGCCAGGCTCAGCCTGATCCACACAAACTGATTTTCCTGTGTGGCCAGACCTGTTGTTTATTCTGTTGAGACTATGTAGCATTGGAATGTTTGTATTCAAAACCAGAAGGTTTTTAGGATTGTTTTCCATACAATGCAGCCTCTCCTAAGATGCTGCATGAACAGGTGTGGTCACTTACACAGATAGAAGTAATTTTAAAAGACTCAGTGGGTTTTTAGGTAAAATCTTTGTAGAAATCTTTTAATACTTACTGAAGCTCTGCTAATACCTCCTTATTTTTAAAATTAGGGTCCTTGAGTTCCAAACAGTTCTGAGGATTTTGGAGTTTGAATCTTATATTCGGCCCACATTCAGTAATAACTTTTCCTGAATAAATAACTCAGTTGAGGTTCAAACCCCTGACGCTGAATCCTGAAAGCTACAGGTAAAGTACTTGTTGAATGTTAAACTCATACATTTAAATTCTCTAATTTTCATTAATGTACTATCCATTTAACTTAAAGTATTTCTTTTATTTTACTGTCAGATATTAAAAGCACAACTGTTCTCAAACATACAATACTATGCTCAGAGGAGCAAATTTATCCTTCTGTTTTAGCTTTTTCAACTTTGCCCCTACAACATATAATTTAAAAGTTGTAAAAAGCAATTTAGAGTATATTCTGGGGTGGTTATTAATAAAAATGTTCTTTAAGTTAGCTGTTAGCTGCTGACAATGGGCTGAAGTGCAGAACTACGCTGGAAATCTGGCTTCATTGTGAATGCTGTGAGCTGGAACATATGAGCGTCACAATTCAGAAAATGGAATGTATATAAACAGGTATTTTATGCTGGAGAACGTGGGCTTGCATTTGTACCAAAATAGCTCTGGGAAGGTGCTTGTCACCACTCTTTCTGCTATCCCTCACTGAGCTAAAATGCTTGATTTAGAGGAGGCAATCATGACTTCTTGGCTGGTGTCAGAAGAGGGAATCATCCTTCAATCATTGCATGTCTGGCTCTTCTCGGAGCGCTGGAGCGTGAGCCCGTCCTGCCCCCCGCCGCTGTTCCTCACATCACAGCCGCATTGTCTGTGTGCAGCTAATAAATTATTTCTTTTTTTAACCTTATACACCCACTGTTCGCGTTAATGTGCCCATTGTTTCTTTATGTCAACCCAGTCCTTCTGTTTGTCCTGCCACTCCCTCGGCCGTGTATACCTTTGCCTTCCTTTGCCTTGTTCATTTCCTTCCACAGGCTCCTTTCTTTTGTTAATCTCTTCTGAACTGTTATCCCCATAACCCTGAAGCTGCGTGATCAATACAATTAGATAATGGCCAAACTAATGCAATTTTTTTTTCAGTATTGCATATTCTATTCGCAATTTCAATGGGTTTGGTTTTCTTTAATGGAAGAGGCAAGTTAAAATTTTAAATACTTATTTTGTTTATGAATTTTGTGTTAATGAACAAATTAAAGAATTGAGTTATTTAGATCTAATTATTTATTTATGTGGTTTGGCCGTAACCTGCTCCCCTCTGACGTGTGAGTCCTGTGGGTACAGCTCGCTGACCCCTGTGCTGGGGGTAGGCGGCTGCACCCTGGCAAACCCTGCCTTGGCCGCAGGTGCAGAGTGCAGCTAATTGAAAACTTGGCGAAATATGAGTTATGTTTTCCTCATGTTTTTTCTCGAGAGGAATTAAAAACTCTAATTCCAGCCCGCAGAAGCGATGCCCGCGCCCCTCTCGGCCGTTCCCGGAGCCTTTGCCGCCGGTGCGGAGCGACACGCCCGTGTCCCGCCCGAGCGCTGCGGTGGGACCGTGACTCCGGGGCATCAGCCTCAGCCCAGCCCCATCTCCAGCGCCGGCGGAGGGCGGGCGCTGCCGCAGCCGCTCACCTGCGGGGGCGGCCCCTCCGCCCGGCCCGGCCCGGCCC
>VXBQ01004168.1:109611-121095 GCA_013400175.1 Phainopepla nitens | reverse complement strand
TTTTCATACCATTAACCCACGAGAATTTCAATACAAAGATTGTATTTCTAAGGAATCCATGTAAAATTACAAGATTAATGGGCAAAATAAAAAGNCTATATGTTCTGTGCAGCTGATGTGACTAATGCTGATAGCATGTATATTAATTTTAATGTGCATTATTTTCCAGTCAGTGGGGTTCAGCAGTGAATGGAATCAAAAGAGCAATCCAGAATTATTGATTCATTGACCTGTTTAAATCCTAAGCAGTTCTGACATCTCTAGAGCTAAATACAGACTTGTCTTAGCAATCTGTTCTTGGTTACAACTACCCATCACCAGACTGTCTATGTGCTGCAGGCTCTATGTAACTTCTTTGGCCAAATATTTTCTTGAAGAGGGTTTACAATTTTGACAAGTACTTGAAAATATTTATGCATGAAAGCTACTGCTCATTCTTCCCAAATCATTCATTGTTGTCATTGTCAGATCCCCAAATAAATAATAAAATCCTTACTAACATTTAGATGAAAAAAAAAATCAAACCAAACAGATCAAAGCAACTAAGTCCACACAGATCTGGTATGAAAGTCTATGATGCATGTTTATTCCTGATTCTGCAGTTATCAAACATTTATCCCTTATAACGCAGTAGCTGACATAGGGAATGGGATTTCAATCCACAACTTGTAACTGCAACAGCTCATAAGGATAGGCCATTTCCAAACACTCTGATTATTTTTAAAAAAAATTATTTGCAATTAGTTTTATCTCATCTACTGTAGCTTGAGTCCTTTGTTACATATTTTTGTTGCTGAGTTCCTTTCTTTGCAGAAGGAAAGCAGATGGCTGCAACCATAACCTGTCACCACAACTACATGTTTCATGAACAACATTTACAATCTGCCCAGACTGGTTCTGGATAAAATACTAAAAAAGATTTGTCTGGGCCTAACATGCCTTCGACTGAGAATATTTACAAAAGTCATGTTGTGAACTAACTTTATTAATTTTCAGATAAGATAATAGGTAAGATAATAGGTGTTAAATAAGATAATAATAAGATAATAGGTGTTAAATCAAAAGTATTAAAAAACCACACTAAATTTCCTTTAAAATTATTCAAAGTAACACAAGTCATTTCCCAGGCCCCAGGGTTCAATAGGAGAGCATTTGCAGATGGCTCATCTGCTTAAATACACAGACAATTTAAATTATGATCTGATATTAAAAAAATCAGAGTAGAACCTAGGGTCAGCCAATAAACGGAACTGCCATTAGTTTTCAATCACTTTAACTTCCATTCCATGGCAAACTGATGTTGCAAACTCAGCATGACTGGCAGGCTAACAAGTGTAGGCTTCAGCAAAGCAAAGGCAGAAGGAAGTCTGCCAACACAGCACCTGGCACAAAGACCTTTCACCTGACTCAAAACTATGTTCTTCATACTGATGGGGGGAAACACATCAGGGATTTGAGGGGACATGGAGTGATTAAGGGGACATTGACAGAGATACATCCTTCTTATATGTCCCACTCAGCCCCCGATATTCTTGCCATGTATCCCCCCATATTCCCTGTGTCCCCTCAGATCTCCACCACATGTCCTCCACGTCACTCACTCCCCATGTCCTCAATCCCATCACCCCCTATGTCTCCTCACATCCCCAGCCCTTCACAACACCATTTCCTTCCTGCGTCCCCAGGGCCATGCCCATACCACCCCCATCACATGCCTGCTGTATGTCCCCCCATGTTCCCCTTACCTCCCCATGTGTTCCCAGTGCCACAGCTGTCTTTGTTCCCTCATGCTGCTGCTACGCATGCCCTCACACCCCCTGTGTCCCCTCACATCCCTTCGCATTTCTGCCATATGTGCCCCCAGGTCCCCTTCAGCCCCATATCCTCCCATGCCTCAATACACCCCTGACATGTCCTCCCATGTTGCCTTCATTACCCCATGACCCTCCTGTGTCCCTCCATCTTCTGTCTGTGTTCTTGCTCATAAAGAATGGGGTGGCGCTGGCCTTCACTGCTGCCAGCCCCACAGCTGCCCACTCCTGTGCAGCTCTCTGTCTGTCCCAAAGCCCTAGGGATTTCTCCAACATGCTGCTGCCCAGGCAGCCAGTGCCCAGCCTGTTGTTGCAAAGGCTAAGGACTCTGCCTTCCCAGGTATGACTGGCAATGCGTGACTTTGCATTACGCTCCTGGTACGCCTATGCTTTTTCACAAGTATAAGATAAAAGGCTTGTACAGTTCTGTCTTTAAAGGTTTGGAAGATCTGCCTTGCCCTTCAGAGCCATCTCATGGGGTCCCACGCCCCAGTCTCCTCAATGAGTTTAAGTCTGCTACTCACCTTCCTTATTTGACCTCCAATGGTTCATGGTTGCCACATCTAATGCTGATGATTATCATATTCCCAATGACATCTCTGTTATTAAATAGGTGATCCAACTGTGCCTCACCTTTGGCTGGCCAATCCATCATCTTTATCAAGGTGCTACCATTTATACCCTCCAGAAGTCTTCTGAAATGATTGCAACTTGCCATGTTGCTCTTTCAGCAGATATTAGAGAAGTTAAATTCTTCTCAGCAGGTTAGGTTTTTGATAAAGAGACTTCTTCCATTTTTTTAAACAAGATTTTGTTGACTTTGATCTTGCCTGGGTGGAAAGACAAAATGCAACAAAATATTCTAAAATTACAGAAATATTTTGATTGATAACAGAAAAAATCTTTATGCTTTCTAGATTTCACTCTTTTATCTTAATTCAGAGCAACAAGTTTATTTTAAAATCTTGATGTACATCCTAGAACAAAGAACAAACAAAGAAACCTCCTTAATTAAATAAATATAAGCACAACAGCCAACCTACTTTGTTTCCTCAACATATTCTGAAAAGCAGGCTCCAGAGCAGTTCCCTGAAGGGAACTGAAATAAGCCATGGAAAGAGCCAAAGAAGAAAAAAATGGAGTTATATGTTGAGGAAACATTCCCTTGGGGTTAATTACCTTTCTACATCACACTGCTCTTCAGTACATAAGTAACAAATTGACACTTTTTCTAACCTCAACTGTTTTTTCCTTTCTAAAGGCCAATGAAACATTAGGAAATGTCTCCTACATACTTTCTTCAACAGGATTTCTGTTTGCCAGTCATTATGTAGGGGAAAATAAATAGCCTAAAAGAGGACTATGAGAGGACTAGCATGAGAAATCTGGCCAAAAGAGAGGAAACAACCAAACAAGCCAGGTCTGTTCTACTTATTGTTTTGCCAGTTCTGCAACTGGCAAAACATTAGAAAATAAAATTGTTTCCTGATATTTTAATTTCCCACTGGAGTATACTATTGTAAACTTTTCTTTTGGGTAAGATATGTTTTGTAGATTTATTTTCTTTGTATAGCCAAGTAAAAAAACCTTACGAAAATACCCTGACACATGCTGATGGATAAAGTTGACCTTTCTTCTTGTCCAGATGACCTGGTAAGTCCTGTCATCACTAGTGGGAAGAAACTGCATCCCTGCATAGAAAGACATATTTACTGGATACTTTACCATCAGCCCTCATACTGAACTTTGAAGAGCCAAGTCAACTGTTACATACTGATAGAAACATTGATATGAATTGAAATGAAGTCTGTATGAATAATACAAGACAGATGTTTGCTCACTGTTACCCAACTAATCCCAGACATCACAACAAGCATGTGGCAAACACCTGCTAAGGCCTGCCTTGCCTTGGATGTGCTCCTAGTCATTGAAGGAAATTTCTTACTGCATCCTGTGGTAAATTAAAAAGCAGAAAGACCTTCAAATGACAAGATATTTGTCTCAAATTACACAGAGAACTTGTCTTTTCCAGTCACAAGCTCCCTGTTTATTTTGGGCTTTTTGAACACCACTGAACAACCAAGGAGTATTAAACAGTTTCCAAAAACAAACTTCCTTCATAGAAGAAAGCTCTGAATATCACATGAGAGTGCCAAGGAATGAGGTCTTACCCATTTAGGGGGTAAAACCTCAACCACCCTACAGCCCAGCATCAGAACAGTAAAGAAGGACAGAGCTTTGAATCCAGCAGAAGTGATACCAACCCCCCTCCCTCTCACTCCCTCCATTTCAACAATATCACTTCAGTCTGTTCTTCCCATTGTCCTTTCTGACACTTCGGTAAACACAGGCTAAAGTCATGGTTCTGAACTTATGCATCACAGACTCATTTGCCCACCGTGGACAACTGAGCAGCCACTATTTTCATCAAAATGTGGAAGGGTATTTTTGGATTAACACCACAATGCCCAAAAATGGGAACGATCTCGTCCTCAACTAGCACATTTTGTGCAATAGATTAAATGCAATTGCAGATGTCTTGAAAGTATAGAAAAAATAATAGAGCAAGACAGAGTGTTTGAGAGAAAATACCAGACTGTTCCACACTGATATGGGATGGGAGTTACCTCTGCTAAGAGGCCTGTGATGTCTCTGCAAGACTTTCCAAGGGCTGACTAATAATGTCTCCTAAATGTTCATCCATTTCACTGGCAAGTCCTCAACTTTTTGTATTCAACCTTTTTAATGGCATCAAACATCATGTACTCCAGTTGATCTTGTGATCATATCATTTCTTGCATTTTCCTTTCTAATCCTACACAAGAAGAAACAAACTAGCATGTGGGAAAATATTACATGTGTAAAGAGAAAGCAGAAGTTAATGTCTTGCAATTAGTAATGCAAACACTGGAGAGCTTCATTTTCATATAAAGCAAGGGTTTTAGTTTAATTTAACCACATGTGCTTCAGAGAAGTTTTTTCCAATTTAAATTCACAGGAGTGGAGAATCAGGCTACCACTTACTGCTTATCTTGTTATCTCCAAGTATCTCTTTATGTAGTTGATTTACTGAAGTTTAAGCCTGAGCACAAATCAAACTAATATATCCAAACAGGGGACATACTTTCACACATGTAGCAAACCATGTGAGACAAAACTATAAAACTATATAGCTTTTTGTTCAGGATAACACAAACAAGAAAAATTGCTCTTCACATTCAGATATTTTTTAAGTCCTATTCTGGGATACTCATTTTTCTGCACATATTGCACTAACTAAAGAACTTGCCCATTCTTTAAAACACATTCATCAAAGGCTTTCAATGTAGTGAAATAGAATTATTCCCCTTTTACAGATGGGAACCTAAGCAGACAAAGAAAAAATTGGGCCATGGCCTTCCTAAGGATTTGGATGAGACCTTGGGTCATCATTATTCCCTGATCCTGGGACATGTGGTTTGGAAAAGAGTGATATGAAGCTATGTAAACAGTAAAACATGAGTTAACACCAAAATCCTTAAAAGGTTAACTTATTTGTCTGAAATATCTCATTATAACAGTAAGACAAAAATAATCAAAATAAGTCAAAATAATAAAGAGCAGCCATCAGCATACAAATAAATCTTAGAGAAATCTTGAAAAATATTATAAATGTTTCTTTCCAGAGTAATATGGATAACAAGGATGACTGCTGAGATGATATTCAACCTTGCAGTTCAAAAATGTAACAATAATTTAGCTCTTTAGTAGATGAAAATGATAAAGCTATTAATGAGGATGAAGAATCAATGAATGAAAATACAGACAACAAATGTTTCTGTTCTGCATCTGCAAGGAAAGGAGTTTATATGCTTACATCACAAGGGCAACACACTTTCCACAGGTAACAAGTAGAAGGGTCAAACACAATGTCTGTTAAAGATACATGTTTTAAAACTCATAGGCCTAGATAATTGGGGCCTGATTGTCCAAGGAGTGCTGGCTAAGGTGTTCAGAGTCAAAAGGACCACTACGATGCTGTCAGTACTATATGCTCCCATAATCCAAAGGGAAATTATCAGCAACGTGCTACACCACAGACACACAGAATTCTCTGCGGCTGGATGGGATTGACTCAAGTGCGCTATGGGAGTTGACAGAAGAGCTCACCAAGACACTTTCATCAAGAGTCTTATCATTTATCAAGAGTCTTAGCTAGCCAGGGAGATCCCGTTTGACTAGAGGATGGGCAGTGTGATGCAGATCCACACAAAGGATCAGAAGGAGGATTCGGAGAACTACAGGCCTCCCAGTATGATCTCACTGCCAAGGAACTCATGGAGCAGGTAAGCTTTAGTGCCACAATGCACTCAACAAAACATACAGGCAGGGGATCAGACCCAGCCAGATGGGTTTAGGAAAGGCAGGTCCTGCTTGACCAACCTGATGTCCTTCTGTGACAGGTGACCAACTTAGAGAACAGCAGACAGGCTGTAGATGTTGCCTGCCTGGACTTCAGTAAAGCTTTGACATGGTTTCTCACAACATTCCTATGGAGAAACTGGCTGCTCATGACTCGCATGGGTGTGCTCTTTGCTGGTCAAAAAGCCAGCTGGATGGCTGTGCACAGAGAATGGTGGTGAACGGAGTTATATCCAGCTGGCGGTGGTCACCAGTGAGGTTCATCATGGCTCAGTATTGTGGCCAGTTCCAGTTTTTTTATCAGTTATCTGGATGAGGGAATCAAGTGTACCCTCAGCCAATTTGAAGATGACACCACATTGTGTAGGAGTATTGATCTGCTGAAGGGCAGGAAGGCTCTGTAGAGGGATCTGGACAGGCTGCATAGATGGGCTGAGGCCACCATATGTGATTCAACAAGGCCAAGTGCTGGGTCTTGCCCTTGGTTCACAAAAACCTAAGGCAGCACCACAGGCTGGAGAAAAACTGGAAAGACTGAAAGACTAGAAAGTGACCAGTGGAAAAGGACTGGGGAATTCTGGTCAGCAGCAGCTGCACATGAGCCAGTGTGTGCCCAGGTGGCCAAGAAAGGCAGGTATCATTTCTCACTATACAATGTGTTCAAACCAAATAATGAATGCACATAGTCCCAGTGCAACTGCACCCAATGATGCCTGAGGATCCTAGAGATTGGGGCATGTTCCTCACATTCCCACAAAGCTTTCCATCAGACTGACCATGTCCAGGTGCTAGAGAATAGTGACAAGCTTCTCTGTCAAACACAGATAAAAGCCTTTTCGGTTTTTAAGGAAAAGAAAGCAGAGGAAGACTCCATAGCACTAAAAACATTACTTATAAAGTCTGAAAAGAGAAATAAGAATGAACTGGTAAATAATTTGGTAAAGAATTAAAAGAAAATCTGGCTGTGATATTTTTGGAAGGATGAGTGAAAATTGTTAGATCGGAGCAACAGAAATGTATATCAGGAGAGGAGAAGAGCAGTTAGTTGCCTTGCAGCAAGAATAATATTGAACAGGAGCAGGATGTTGTCCGTGGTGTCTAAGTGCAATCATTAGGTGAGAATACTAAGTGCTAAAGCCATAACTCTGACTGAGAAGGTATTAGATAGGAGAAAACGAAAATACCAAGAAAGGAGTTGTGATTCCCAAACTTCAGGCTGAAGTTTAGACTAGAAATAGTGCTAACACATCTAGAAATACTAATCATGTTAAAAGCAGTGGCTGGCAGTTCAGACAGTTTTCATGACTTTAAACCACATTTTGCTTGCACAGAAAATATTGGCTTCAAGAACAGAGTACTATTTACTGGCTACCAGCATACTGAAGACTGAGAGAACATAATGATCTCCATGAGATCTCCAGCAGAGGAAATAAGTCTCTCTATGCGAACAAAGAGAGACAGACACCAAGTTGTGAGAGCCATCAATACTTCTATTGTCCATTTTGATCAATGATCACCTGGAAAACCACCTCTCCCAGCTGGAGCGTCCTGAGGTTTCTTGCAGGTGGGGAACTGCAAGCCCACCTGAGCCCACCATCCTTATCCCCTCCACACACTATAGGAGAAGCTGAACCATACATATGAAGAAATAGTTCTGTAAACCACATCAGACGAAACTCTTTTTTTTTCCTAGAGAGGCAGCTTACACTTCAGGGAGAGGCAATACACTTCAACATATCTCTCTCAAGTGAAGGAATTCAGATTGTTTGTGGTTTTTCGATGTGGTTTGTTCTGGTTTTTTTTATTTAAAGAAATGATAAAGGGGCTAAGTCCCCATATAATGTGTTCTTTATGGCAGAGTTGTTCCGAAATTTTTCCCTCAGTTTCTTTTAACGTGGGAGTTAGAACCCAAAAAAACAACTCCGTAGAAATGTCACATTCCTTCAAAATCTCTCTGCTTCATGTGTGTTTTTGAGAAGTAGCTCCTGCTTTTCCTGACAAAAGGGATGTTTCACTTCTGTTAGCACTGCAAAGCTAAATACAGTTTAGAAAACAGAGCTGGCCTCAGGCCATCCCTGTGCATCAGCAACAGCACTGTCACCTAATTTGCAAGCACAGAACAATTATGATGGTCAAGGACAGAAGAGGCAGCCTGGCTTTTAGATTCCATTTTTTACATGAAGAATTGTCGATAGGAAAAAATATCTTTTATTCTAAGGAAATGTGATCAGAAAATAGTTTAGAAAGAAGTCACACCTGTACCTACTTTTCTAGTAATAATATATATCAAGCCAATAATCAGCAGTAAATAAGACAAAATTTTTTAAGCTTAGAATAATCAATTATTTCTATAACTCTGACTGCAAACGACAGTGTACACTTTTGCATCTAGGTTTATAAATACAAAGACTATTAGCATTCAGCTAAAAAACTACAAAAATAACATAAAAAACCCAAACAAACGAACAAACAAGAAAAACCCAAACAGACAAAGATATTGGGAGATGAGAGTTACAACATGTGGGTAAAAGAAACAGGACAGTGGAAGGTGAAATGTGCATTTCAGAGGGGTTATAATGTTCACTGAAAAGGAATGAATGAATATTTATGAAATTGCTATTATACTTCAAATTCAAAAATTATGTTTCTTTTCCCCTTCTATTCAATGTCTTTGTTTAACATTTTTAGATGTAAGATATACACATGGACCCAAAATCTGTGTCACAGACGTCATTGCTGAGTTTTTTCACTCTTCTGATACTGTCTTTGTGAACTACTATGTTTGCAAAGGGGAAAATCTTTTGCAATTAACAGAGACAACTAACAGAGGGAAATAACATAAATCAGGTCTTTTGAACTGCATCTTGCTCTGCTGATTACCACAGATGAGTGGGACAATATTTCATTATCTTAAGGAAAATATTTTCCTTTGAGGATAGACATAACCTGTAGCCAGTTATGATCACAAAAGGAAGAACAACAGCATGGGCAGCTGGACCATCACATCAAAGACACTGTTATGACTTCCTGAATTCTAAAGTGGCTCAGTTCAAAAGTAAAGTAAAAGTACTGCTATACAGGAGGCCAGACTGACCTTCATACAAGACTTCACCTGGTCCTCAAATGAGGCCTCCACAATTGAAAACTTAACTGTCTATTCTGACTGAACAATTTAACAGTATTGTCTGTCACTGGAGAAAAATGAGAACACAGTCATTAGCAAAGTGTCATTTAACTGAACTCATGTAAAAAGTTTTTGAGCAGACATATTTGTTGCTTCTGAAAACTGTACCTTATTCCTGCCCATTTCCAAAAATCAGTGGCTACATTTGCTAATAAATAGATAACCACAATGCCAAGTTTGTCTATTATTTTTCCTTTTTATTTGCATTAGAGATTCTTTGACTCTGAGGCAGAAAAAATATTCCAGTCAAGCCCAGACAATGCTATAGCCCAGGACAAAATTCTTGTTCTAAATATAAATTAAAGTAGTCATATTTCAACTTTACTTTATAGTTAAAGAAAGAACAAATGAACAAAGAAAGAAATGAAGAGAAAAAGAAAATTTAACTTTGCACAAGATACACAACTTAGCTGTAATGATTATATAAACAAAACCTGTTCAGCACTGAGAAACTCTCTGTCGGCTTGTAAGTATTTTTCATATTGCCTTTGTTTTACTTCCATGTCTTACAGGCATTTTTCTAAGATCTTCCCTGAAATAATCCCTGGAAACATCTGTTCAGAAAGAGTCAGGACCTACAAAATCTCTTCAGGACAAAAAGAAAGCTCTTTGCTTCAGAAGATCTGCAAAGTCTCTGGTCCGTATTTGTAAGTTCTCAACAAGAAAGAAAAAGAGCAGAAAATAATTGCAAGGATGTACCCATATGAGGAGTTCTACATACTAAGAAATTTCTGGATGTTTTCTGCTTTTGTGAATACTTTTTCAATATTTCATCCTTTTCCAATTTTTTTTCCTAAAATTACTGGTTTTCCATCTTGCTACCTGTTTTCCCTCATATCTTACTTGTCTTTCTGGCTATCTATGCATCCCAAATGTTGGAGTGCCTTTACTTATTCCCAGATGGTATGGTACCATGAGTCTTTCTGATTGGTTTTATACTTTGATACAACCCATGCCTGCCTCTTAGGCTGGCTGGTGACCTTCACAATGGACTTCCCAAACCTTGAAGCATTTAACTCTCCCCCATTTGACACCCATCCCAGCCTGCCAAGCTTCAAAACATTACTGCTCCCAACAGTACAGCTCTGGATAACAACACGTAGACATGGAGTGAGAACAAGCAGGGTCAGTGGCACTGAGCCTGACCATTTACACCTATCACAGTGTGGCCTCCTGCCCACACATACTGTGTGCAAAGGTGCTCCTCTTACCCCTCTTCTGCTGCCCTCAGCTGCCTTTATATGGACAAGGCCCACGTTCCCAGATGTCCTACAAGCTGTTTTCTGGTTTTATCCCCAAACACTACATGGTGGTGGTCAAAAATCTCCTGAATACTCCCATTCTGGGACACTCATCTGTATGCAGCTTAATTTTGTGGGGGTCTTTTTTGAAGCTGCTGGGGCTTGCACTCCTCTCACAGTTCGGTGTGCTTTTGTTTCTATTCACTAAACACACTGATTATATGAAGTCAAATTAATCTAGGACGTCTACATTCTCAAGGGTCACATTTCAGCCAATTGTCTGGTCAAAGCAGCTTCTTTTGATCTGAAATGCTTATGAGACTTTAATTCAGGACACTGGGGGATTCAGCAATTTCTGGAAGTAACCTGTACGGCCACATATCTTCTGATTACTAACTGGTAGTATTTCATGCGGTAGTTTAACAACAGCTGGGAATTAAACTCCAATAAGCCTCTCACCTTCCCCCACCTCTTCTGCTAAGAGAGGGGGAAAAGGCAGAGACTGTATATTGAGATAACACTCTACTGAAAGAAAAAAAGCAATGGAATAAGAAACTAACAGGAACAGCAACAATATTAGCAAAATAAGTATACAAAATGAGAAAGTGCTTTGCACACAAGAGGCGTTCACCACCTCAACTTAGTCCTGCGTNTTCACCATTCCCCACGGCTCTCCTCAGCTCCCTTCAACCTGGCCCCTTTCGGCTCAGGTGAGCTTTGGCTGAGCTTGGACTCACTTCCACCATTCCGTTCCCTGCGGATGCTTCCCACCCTGGTGCCGCTTTTTCAGCACCCCATCTCGAGCAGCGTTTCGGAGGAACGCCAAAGGACGAGCCCCAGCGCAGCC
>VXBQ01004168.1:73995-92333 GCA_013400175.1 Phainopepla nitens | reverse complement strand
TGTCAACGAGTCGCCTGAAGTTGTGGTACTAGCATCATGGGAGCTTTTAAGAACAATTTCATGAACAATATCTTTCATGAATGACATAAACCAGGAATGGACTGAATGACTTCTTCTCCTTTCCCTACTCTGAGTATGCAATCACTGTTAATACACATCCACTCCCTAGAATTTTGGCAGTAGGTCTTTGAATGGGACAGAATGAAAAACGGCTGTATCTCTGTGCCACAGGAGAGATCAAACTAAAAAACACCCAGAGAAAGACCCAGATCCAGGGCATCAAGAACCCAAAATCCCAGGATGTCATGAGTAATCCCAAACAGATGGCACATGGTAGTCACTGCTGTTGGGCAGCCCTTGACAAATACTAATAGACATAAATGATACAAACTGAGGAGCTGTCATAACATTAGCTAGATAACCTATCACAGGAACTACCAAGGGGCTTGGTAAAATGTCACTCCTTCAGAGACAAAGATTGAAAAGTTTACATGCTTTAAATTTTTCCACTAGCTTTTCTACCCAGACATTTAGAATTTATTTGCATGGAAAGTTCATCAGTAAAAGGTTCCCCAGCTGCAGCTAATACAAGTAGCTGTACCAGCCTCTGGTGTTTTTGAAATAGTCTGGACAGTTACATACATACTGAAATTATTAGAATGGGCTGCTAACCTATGATTACTAGGGGAGAGGATTTGCAAGAGAGGAAGAAAGTGGCTAAAAATAGGATAAATGGATGTCAAATAAATATTTTATTGATCATTTTCTGCTTATTTTATTTTGACTACTCTGGTTTACTGCCCCTTTTGAATGTGTCAGAAGTTATATCAAGACAAACACCACTCCATAGAAAGATGAGGGTGCAAGAGGTATGTAAGTTGTTTTTATGATAAAAGTTCCCTTACACATTCTAGTATTGTGGAAAAAAAAAAAAAGGCTCACAATATTCGAGTGAATATATAAACCATGGTACTCAATAGACAGCCAAGATTTCATGCTAGGGATATAACTTATCCAGCCAGGGAAATAAAGGATGTTTTCTTTTTTTAAAGGATAGTGTAGTGACAAAGGTATTTCTTTTTTTAAAGACAAAGAAAATCAAGAAAAGGGCTGTTGGGGAAAACAAGCAACCAAAGGTAATGAATGCAGCAGTTTGAAGGAGGCGACAATACATAAGAAAAGTTTAGATCACCTAGACTGAAGTTGTAAATGACACTTAAATTCTCGTATCAAATGTAACAGTTTGGAATTGGGTTTCACTAAATCCTGTAAATCACCAAGTTACACACTTGAATATTCCTAAGACACAGATTTTCCATTTACAAGCGGAACTCTTTGAGACTATACCCATTTTAGTGATGGAGTAGAAATCATTACAATGCTTTGCATTTGTATTGTGCATCAACAGGAATAGAAAAATTACAGCCTGGGCATGTCTTCCTGTTTTTTGTTTTCATGTCAGAAAGAAGTCAAGGATCCAACTAGAAGTCAATAAGAGCAGGAGCAAACCTTCAAGCCTTAGAACACCAGACGGAGTTACATCACAAACTAAATGCACCACTTGGATTATCTGCTGTTTAAAATAGAACTCTTTAGTATGCTATCTATGTGAATAAAAGCATAAACATTTCAGCTATCAACTCATCAAAACCACTTGAGCAAGCATAAAATATCTTCTTGGCACCAGGTAGTCACTCCGTCCTCTTAACAAGATTTCTCTCTTTCGAACTTACTTTTCAGCCACATGCTAATGGGTTCATCTTAAGATAGCAAAGCCATGCATGCTTTTAATATCAGACTTCCTTGCATTGGCAAGAACTACAGATTTTTTGCTGACAAGACATTTTTACAACTATATGAATGGTATATCTTTGTTTAGGGGAGAAAAATGAGGTGAGTAAGAATTCTGAACCACAAATGATGCCATGTGAGTCTAAACCAAGTGCAAGCATTACAGACCACTTCACAAATACAAATGAAGTAAAGTGAAGAACAAAATGAAAGTGCAGCTCATCCCCAAAAGTGATTCCTTTGTGGTTTTTTTTCTCTAAATAGCATTTATTTTTTTCAATTTTGTTTACATTTCCATACTTATTTTCTTATTTTATTTTTTATTTTCCATGTTGAGATACTCCTATTCAATGTTCGGATATTTCTATTGAGCAGGAGTATCTGAAGCAGACCAATTCTCTTCATTCATCTTATTTTTTAATTTCTACCTATGTCCTTGGGTATTGTTATTTATTTGTTTCAAAGGACTAGTTATGGCCTCTAAAACCACAGGTCAAACCCTCCCTGGGGCTGGTTACAGAGTCCATGAGGCACAGACTGAAGTTCTTGCATGACAAATACTGCTGGTGATTGAGTGCATCATGAAGTGAAGCACAAGACTCCTTCTGCGACAAGAGGTCTGTGATGACAGGCTTACAAGAAAACAAGGATATCTTCCCTTTTCATCCCTAAGACAAATCAGCATGGGTTTCCTCTGTTCTGGCCATCCACCAGAAAGTCCTCACCCATTACTCTTCCCAGTTCTCTTCACAAGCAAGCACATATGATTTTTGGTCCACTCGAATATTAACATCACCCCTTCAACTGCACTCGTATATACACACACCCTCTTCCCCTTCAACAGAAAGCAGAAAAATTAGAGACAACTGGGGAGAGCAGATTTCTCCCTAAATCTTTGTTGCTGAAGACAGCAAAAGAGCTTAATGAGTGCCTTGGCCGAGAGCCCCACGCTGGCTTGAGCCGGCTGCTCCTGCGACGACAGCATCAGCACGGTTTTATTCTCAGCTCAGTCAGCACCTCCCCAGCAAAGGACTTCAATTGCACCAGATGCTACATTCACACAGCAAGGGACCACTGTCTTCCTCTCTTTTCCTGCGGGTGGCATACCAGAGAAGATCAGGAGAAATACAAGAGAAATCCATGCCTGTCCTGGCCTACTGTGGTCAGATAATTCCTTTTGGATTTGTATCAAATTCCATTTAATGTCATCCATTTCTGTGGTCTCTTTTTTCCCCCCTGCCACCAAGATTCTCTCAGCTGTCTCACTGACAAGTCGGCCTTTTTCTGATGTCCCCAAACGCCTGTATGGACACAGTATCAGATAAGCACTGGGATGAGTGACTGGGTTAACTGATAAAGTTGCTAATTAAAGCTCTGTTTTCAGCTCTGATGAAAGATTAACTGGGCCAAAATTTAGAGCACAGGGGAAGTTTTACTTTTAACAATATACACTGTTTGGTAAATAAAAGGCTCGAACAATTTCAAAGAAAGTTGTGCCAAGAACCTTGCAAAAACATTTTCCTACTCTGAGAATTAAACAAACGGTGCAATTCACTTTAAAGCTTTGTAGGTTTAACTTTGCAAGTCTCTTGTAAACACTGAGGCTAATTCACTAAAAACACTATGGTATAACCCTAACCATTCATTCCCAATTACATATTCCTAACATTTCAAACTGGCCAAAAATCAAAATTACTGGAAAATTGGAAGTGGGTTTAAAAATAAATGCTGTCTTCTCCGGTGTAAGGTCAGATATCCAGTTGTTGGCAGGACTGTACATGTAAGATAATGAAATCATATTAGGATGGCAATGACTACACTAATACTTATCTTAAACTATGAAATGCACCCAGTATAAACTGCGTGGGTCTCAGGATGAGGTGACTGAGCCTGAACTGAGTCCCTCTGCAGTCCACAGAAAGGCTGCTGCTTTTCTTTCTGGCACTGTCACAATCAATACACAGTTCATTATTACTGGTTGTATAAAATACTATGGAAAGTCTAACTAACATAAGCAGATAGACTCCTGAGGTTTAAAAATGTTCTTTGGTGCCTCAAGTGTGCGCACACCTGTTTTGTTACTTGCTCATAATAATCCCAGATGGAAAAACATGTAGGTAAATTGTGAAGCAGTGTGATGAGCTGAAGTGAACTCTGATGAGCTGAAGTGTCTGAAAATAAGCACAGTGTTCTAAGCATGTTTTTGATTTAAATGCTGCAATAGTGATTATTTACTGTGATGATAATAGAACAGATGGTGAACATTTAGCTGACCAATATTTACTGGTTGCACATGCAGTACATCATGACTTTTATAAGCATTGAGGTAATGACTCTAAATCACAGCTTGTTTTCTTCCTTTTAGGTGGGAACTGTTAATAAATAGAATAGAAAATGAAAGATGATTACCACTTAAGGATTACACTTATGTCTTGAGTACCTTGTGTTTGATTTGTTCAGTTTTCATAACATAAACCTGGGCTGTCAGGTTGCAATGAAAGCACTCATTTATAGTCTATATTAAGTTTAATTAAAAAATGGGTGATGCAAAAATCTGATTGCATGTTCTAATCTGATCCCAGATTATAAGGACTGGAGAGATGTGTCCAAAATGGCCCCATCTTTACTGATGAATTCTAAAAGTGCTTTGTTTTGGACTACTCATTTAACGGCAAGCTTTAATTTGCTGAGACTGTGCTCTCTTGGCATTATCACCAGAGATACTAAAGCCAAGGTCATAATCTACATCAATACACAGGTTTTTTGAAATGTCAGAGTCATCACTGATCGTGTTATTTCTGCTTTCTAATTACATTTTGAAACAGGTGAACTCATTCCTTCCTTTTATCCTACACTAGTTAATTGACCTCTTTGTGTTGTATTTTCAAGAACCATTGAGAGATGTTTATATTGCAGTTGTGGTCTGTCTATGATGAGATAATTTCAGAGAAAAATTAAAAGCCACATGTGTCTGGCTTATCTTAATGATCTAAAGCTGCTTTGCAACAGAGATATCAAACAATCATTAAAAGGCCTGGCTTGACACTACGAAGGACAGAATAGCTTCCCTATCCGTGGAGAAAATACTCAACAGCATCACAAATGCACTAAACTGAAAACACAAGGACTATTCCCTAACTTGGTCCCCAAATAGAATGTGCCAGGTGGCACTACTGTGTAACTCCTCTTAATTCTCATTTACATTCCTAGCAACAATTTTGTATTCCAACAAGCAGGGCTGAATTTTGTGAGGTTTTGCCAATCTTTTTCTTCATAAACACTTATCTCCTTACAAAACTCTGTATTCAGATTCCAATCTACCTTTACAAAGCTTTTTTATTTCCTTCCTTTACTTCCAAATTAATTTCTACTTTTATTTAAATAATTTACATTTTTCTTCTTTAATTTCCAAACTAATTTATTTTGTTTCCAATTTTTTATCGCCTCCAGTTCCACACTGATGCCCACATATTTTCAACTTTTAGTTCTTACATATTGTTTTTACTTAAGATTGCTGTCATCTAAAGCACTCTAAAATTGTTTGAGAAGTAATTGCTTAGGGATGTGGAAGTGACAGGTCCATGGAGAGTTTTGTTAACCGTTTTTATGTAGAATGTACAACACCATAATTTTATGACAGAAAAAGGAAATCAGTTAAATCAATAAGGCAGAAGAAATTATGGAAATTTATAGTTGTGGAGAGAATAGGTATTAAGGTTATTTAGATTCCCAAAGTCTAAAGGAAAAACTCTAAAAGAAAAACTCTAAAATAACTACGACTGCACAGGGAAGTGCAGTATGATGAAAGAATGATGAAAAATGAAACATGCACACAGAAAAGAAGAGCTCCCAACACCTAAGAGGAGTGCCTTCAACCACAGACCTACAAAGAATGGACAACTCATTGGCTCACATTCACATACTGATAAGCTGACAACAAAAGAGGGACATGAAAATGGTAGAAAATAAACATACAAAATTCAGAGGTCATTTCTGCTGAGAGAGAAAATCAAAGCTTGAAGAATTCAATAAAATCTGTAGTTTTCCCTTCACATTTTCTTCACATCTTTTTGATCCTGTAATGTTGCAGAGCATTTTCAGGGCTGTAAATAACAGAGATGAAGAGATTATTCTAGCAAACCTGTCAGTCACATATTACCACAGATGTCTGCTCTCAAGTAACTGGCTGATACCAGGTTGTGGAATGCCTGCCCTTCAGGTAAAAAGTGTCTGTGGGATTTTCCTCGACCCTTACACTTCAGCTCTAAGCCAGCTGAAGCTTCTACGGATGGGGTAGGAGTAGCAGCAAACACTGTCTGCACTAATACTGGTAGAAGCCCTGAGGAGGCAATGCCCTGCTGAAATCAAAACAGGAGGCTTGCCAAGCAGAGTGCACTGGAACAGGAAAGCAACATAAGATATTTTTCCTGTCAGCACAGGAAGAATAGGATGAGGGAAAACACTGTAACTTTGAAGTCTTGCTTACAAAAAGGCCTGTGGATTACTTTGCATGAAGAACTGCTTTTCCTCTTAACTGTGATACTTACCTATGCAGGAGTTCTACTGTCAGCTTTTGCAATTCCATTTCACACTCCACCTCTTTCCCTCTAGCCAGCAGCATGTGCCTGCATCCATCTCTACCATATAGTTTGGACCAAGACATAAACATGATTTCTACCACTACTGTGGACTGTACAATACATCACAAATGAACAAACTCTTTTCAACACAAGAAACTGTCACTATATTTATGGTGACAACTGTGTATATCAAATGGGTAATTAAAATAATTTGCTATTCAAGTAAATCAGCTTATTTTCTTTTCCTTGTTTCTTCTCTGAATATCCAGTCAATTTCTAACATATGGGGGCTTTTTTTGGAAGTAAGGAGGTTGTTTAAAAAAAAAAGAAGAAGAAAACACTTAATTTTCCAGTTTCCCCCATAGCACTGCTCAAAGGAGCTGGGAACAAAATCTACTTTTCACTGCCTTCTCAAGAATCTTCCATGCTTTCTGACTCCACCAGCTCAGTTTCACAGACACCCTCCTGGGTAAGACATCACATGTTTCATCTCCTGTCCTTGACATGGTGCTGGCATGGTTTGATACTATAACTTATACAATGCTCTGATCTCCTGTCTGATCAATTAGAAGTACAAAGTTCATCTCAGACTGAATCAATAGATTCTAAAAGACCAAATGCTGAGCCAGCTGGCTATATTTTCCAATGAAGTAATTCAGTTATGCTGTCTAGTCAGAAATTTGGTTCTACACAGCATATCACAGAACATCTTTTATGGTATACCTCACAAGCAGCCTATGATCCTCTACTATCTACACACCCCATGCAACAAAGATTTTACATAAGGCAAGAAGAGTTCAGCTTCTCTGCTAACTTCAGCAGGGTTCATAACCTATAAAAATGGTAAAATGCACTTCTGGATCAAATATCTCTTCAAATGCTCTGACAGAGAGATTCCTTGTTGTGACAGACTGGCTNCCTAAATAAGACAGCATGATTATTTCTCAAAAAAGCAGGAGAATGGATTGACTGGAAAGCTGGACTTCAGCTCATCCAGATGTATGCAACAGAATAACTTTTGTTTTGTTACAGCTGTTAATAAGTTATCCATCTTAGTTTTCACCATGGAGAATTACCAAATTCAGGGCTAGTCATGAAAGGCACTAGAATCAATTTAATAGAGATGAAAATATGTCTGAGACAAAATTTTGGAGACAGAAATGATTTATAATGCTCTTTCCCCAGATTCAGCTCTTCTTTCCACTACAGTCACTTTAAGCTCAAATATCTGTAATCTGGCATGCAGCTAAAGGAGGCCTCCATGGCCTGTTTAAAAAGACAGGAGAAGGAAGAAGTGTTCAAGTATTAGAACAAAAGAATTTGAACAGGTCTCCAAATATGAAATAAATACTTACACATTTTCTTTTTCTACCACACATGACCAACATTACTGGAGCCTTTTCCCAACTGAGCAGAAAAAAAGGCTGTCTTTCCTGTATGGTCAAACAATTCCTGTCTTCCTTCTAACAGACAATAAACCCCATAAAGCCAAAAGATAAAAGATAGCAAAACAATATTTGGGTTATTTTTTTCCCCACTGAAATGACATATTCTTCTGTGAAAGCCTAGCAGTATTTAACAAGCAAAATAATGCTACGGGGGAAAGATGTTCATCTGT
The DNA here is from genome assembly GCA_013400175.1 of Phainopepla nitens. Taxonomy (NCBI): domain Eukaryota; kingdom Metazoa; phylum Chordata; class Aves; order Passeriformes; family Bombycillidae; genus Phainopepla; species Phainopepla nitens. The sequence continues at coordinate 84,344 of VXBQ01004168.1, read as the reverse complement.
TATCTCCGTTGCCTTCCTCTGCACCAATCTATTCTAGATTTCCAGTCTTAGTCCATTCATCTCAATTTAGGACAGTTTAATCATCTATTTGCCAATTCTACAGTAGAATTCTAAAATACCAGAGCAAAACAGCACGCTTGGATCATCACAGTAAATTATTCCCATGGTGGCATTTACAAGTGAAAACTGAAATAACATTTTAAGTGCTTTTTCCCCTTTTTTCTTTGATGCAAGTGTTTTGCTGCTTGGAAACACTGCCAGACTCAGCATAGGGTGGATTCCTCCATTGAGCAGAGACCAGATCATGGGAGAGGTAACAAAAGAATTCAGTCTCATGATAAATTAAATCCTTGGCCTCTCTTCTCAAAGAGTCAGCAAGAATCTCAGCTAAAGCCAAAAATAGTAGCAGTTTTTCTCAGTGATGCAAATCCATCTTCATGATGATCTGAACCAAGACAATCTAAGAGGCTTTAAGTTAGCTACAAATTGAACACTTTGAAAGAAAAGAAGTCAAACTGAGATGAAAAAGGTCAATAAGAAAAAGCATTACAATACAGACCATGCAAAAAAAAAAGCCTGATCTCTGGAGTACATGAGAGCTCATCAGCTTCTCCACTGACTTGGAAAGAACCTGAACAGCAAAGTGGGTTAGAAATTGAACAGCACCATTTGTAAATAGGAAGTGCTAATGTGTTAAGTACCACTAAAACAGGCGGTTTGTGGGGGAAAAACTTTATGCTGCAGCAGTGTGTCATACTTGCACTGAAATGACTGTATTCCTCCTTCTTTAATACACAGACTGAAAGCGTACTTCTGCACTGGAGTCCATCCACATTATCCCAGGAATGACTCCTCCTTGGGAAATGTCATTCTGACATATCATTTGCTCATATCCTTGCTTGCTTGAGAAAGCAGTCAGGATCCATTGGTCTCTGACCAATGGTAATCTTCTTTTACTGGAAAAGTGGGTTTTCTACCACTAAAGTCATTGCTTTGACAAACTGTGTAGAGAAGCCAGTGGAGGGTGGAGAGTATGCAAACTACACCACTCTCAGTTGAAAAATGTGAGCAAAAGAACGACAGAGACCATGATAAAAGCTGATCGTGTGAGTAAAAAGGGCAAACCACTACCACATGCATGATGAAAAGTCAGGAAAGATGTTGTCCAAAACATGACTCCCGGGAGAGATGAGATCACACTAAGCGGGGGAGGAGGGTATGTACAGGATGTTGTTTTGTAACTGTCTAGTGTTTTCCAGAGTAAAAGTGATTGTGGCTTGGCTAAGCCCAAGTTTCTCGCCTACCCATTGCTTTATTCCTAAAGACTAGAAACAAGAGCTCCACCACCAGGTAGACTCTCTGGAAATGCATCCAAGCAACACGATGCTGGGAGTGCCTCTAGTCAGTGAAGTCTGTGGCAGACCCAGCCTTTCTATCAAGATGGAGCAGACTGCCCAAGAGTTGTAGCACTGCCTCACCGCCCTGAGGGATAGAACTAGACTGACCAATACCCAAAACTCAGGAGCTCAATCAAACTGATTTGGTCGTAAAACATCCATTCTCACAGTAAGGAAAGGATTTCACTGTAACCTCCGGCTTCCAAGCTAGGTCTACATTCAAAGAAAGTTAACTGCTCTTTCCCAAAGAACTGACAGGCTAACAATTATGTCACTCTAAGAGTCAGAAGAGTTCGTTGTATAATATTTCAAGTGCTCCATAATTTGATAGATTCTTTATTTGTGCTAAATTGCTTTTGTAGGGGCAGAGCTTTAGAAGAGATTTTAGTAATTTTTAACTTTTCTGGCAGTAAATTAATCCAAGCCGCTCTTAGAGGCCCTTCTCTTTCCTTTATGACTTCTCATCTCTCATGTACTATCCACTCTCCTGGAAATCCTATTATCTTAATCTCAGGGTATTAATTTCATTTGCCAGTATTGCTTTTCTTATCTTTTACACTCTTGACTTCACTGTGTAATTGTTAACATTTCTCCTCCACATTTAATGTTTGATTTTATGGCTGTATCTCCTTCTTGCTTTGCATTACTTTTTTCTAGTTTTCTGTTTCATAAGGCCTTCTAGTCTGTTCATTTTTGCAGAGTCAGCTTCCTTAAAGGACTCAGCCTCTGTTTCCATTACTGTCAATGATAAGCTCTGGCATTCTGCTCAGAGTATGAGTATTGATACTAATTGTTCTTTTACTCTGTATCTTTTGTTTATCTCTTCAAATATTTTATTCCATCTTATCAACTCCTCTGTCATGCTACTAAACTTTCCTCTGGAAAAACACAGTAGTTTTGTTTCTCTAATTTTTTAGTCTCACTGTTGGCTTAATAATAGGACTAGTTAAGTTCTAAAAAGTAGCACTCTTGTACACATTTCTATTAATATTTTGTCATAGTTTAGGAATGGTACTCTCCAGTTTAGTGTTCCCACTGAAACCACACCAAACCATGTAGCACATCTCACTCCTCCCTCCCCCTCTCCCTTCCTTGAGGCAGGCTCAACAGGAGAATTGGAGGCACCAAAGGTAAAGATCACAGGTTGAGATAAGAACAGTACACTGGAAACAGCAGTGGGATAAGAAAATGAAGAGTAACAATAACAAAAAAGCACAAGAGAAGCAATTGATTCTCATGCAAATGCTCACTATACCATGAGGAACCCAAAAATAGCTGGACTCCCTCCACCATTCCCAGAAAATGAGGCGAGGCGCTGCAGAATAACCTCTGGATCCTGGCCATGTCCTCTCCTGGTTACTGCAAACATTAACGTTGTCCTGGCCAGAACCAGGATGTGGTTCTACATGGCAGTGTTAGACATATTTTTTACTTCAGTTAGAAAACACAGCACAAAAGTGAAACAACAATCAGTTGAAACAAATTTCACATCACTTGTTTTGTACTCAAATCCATTACAGTGCCTTGTACAAAAGAAATAACCCTCTGAAACCTCCCTTTTCCCTAATTTTCTAGGTTTTCTTATTTCTACACCTTCTCTGATATTGTAAGGCATTAAAACCACTGAAGGCTTTGTAACTAGGTTTTGGAAGTCAGCAAACTTAGGCAGCTATGCAGCAGGATCTCATATTTCTGCCTTTCCGTTTCCTATCCCAGTCTCCTATAAAGCAAGTATACACTACTAAAATGTCCCTGTGAAAACTACTTCTTGCTATCTTTATTCCAGGGTTCTGTCTATCGCTGTTACTTTTCATCTGAAAGATTTGCATCTATCTGTGTCTGCATGCCATTTTTGTTTCTCTGTTTGCTATTGATGTAATTTTGGTAATTACCCCACAGGAGAAAGTTGTTGTATTATTTTTGTTTACAAACTGCAATAAAGAACTTTGCTGAATGAAGGAGTTTAGGGCAGAAAGCATCTTGCTTTTTTCATAATTTACTATATAAATTTCTTACTATCAAGCAAATTATTCAAAATTACAATACAGTTTAGAATAGCTTTAGAATTACAATTGGTCTATGATTAATTACTTGGGATAATCAGAGATCTGAGAAAGTTATTTTGTTTTCTTATACACCACGCACAAAACAACTTCTAACACTGTCATGCAGGGCCTATCAACAGTTAAAAGGATCTTCTAAGTCCATTAGGGTGACCCATTCCTTAGGTTCCCAGGAAGGTTTCAGAGGCCCTGCACAGAATATATGTCAGTCTCACTACACTCCCAACATTGACCTAGGGACCAAAGACAGTCTAAGGATGGAACAAAAGTGTTAGTGTCCTGTGTTTAGCTCTGTAGCTCCACACAGATTGGAAATTAAATGTCACTTGGCTGAGGCATCAAGTTCAATGAGGGTGCAAGAGCATCAAGCAAAACAAGCCGTTTGTTATCCATCTGGCTTCCCAAGAGCACAAAGAATGGGAGCAAATGTTTTGCTAGCAAGATGGATCCGAAGGCAAATCATCAAGACATACAGAGTGCATATAAGGACAGTCTGCCTTGAAGAACAGAATACCTTACACATCATTAGGATCACACCATGCATGTAATCACCTAAAGAGGTGGATGAAGCAGCACAAAGGGTTCACACAAATACTAACTAATCCATATGCATTTATTTTTTGGCTGTGTCTGGATTCATTGCAACAAGAATTCAAAGCATACAGTTGTCCAAGATAAAATACATGTAAAAACCATCACAACTTATCTGCTGATCTGACCTAGTCAGCTGAAGGCAATTTTATAGCGTCATAATCACAATTTAGATTTATAACTGAATATATTTAGCAGATTGTTCTTCTGGGGACAGTTACAATAGACAGCCAAGATGAAATATTTGATAAGACTTTATGGCCACAACACCATATAAAAAAAGTACAGGCTGCAACCCCAGAGTCATGCAGTAGTAGACCAAGGTGAAGGTTTTCCAGACATCCAAGTCAAAGAAGAATGCAACTCCCTTGGTCATTTAACAGATATACCCAAACTGGAGGAAGGGCTGAAGAGGAGCAGTGCATTTTCCCATAACAGAAAACAGCTTCCAAACCCATTATCAGCTGTGAGTTGTATTTTCAGTTCCCACCAAGGTCATAGGGGAGAGCAGTGCCTCTATGTAGAGACTTTTAGTTCTTTTCACACTTTGGTAGGGGAGGAGAAAGAGAGAAGAGTAGCATAGAACATCAAGTGGATTCCTACCTTCATCTTTACTCTCAACATGCACAAATAAACTTTCATTCTTGGAGTGCCTCTTTATGCCTAATCAACAGAAAACTTTTTTTGTTAATGTGGGGGAAAGAGTGTGTGGGGTCTGAGTGAACAAAGAGCAGAGGACGCTCAGACTGGAAGGTCACATACCATAGGCCACCAAACAAGAGAGTGGCATTGCTGGAGATAAATCAGCATCACACCTTAGAGCCCTTTTCCACACCATGACATATTCCTGAATTAATGTAGTTAACTTTTTGACACAAGAGAGGACATTTAAAAATGAGAAAATTCAATTGTATAGCTAGCTAGTACTATATAATTTTGGTTTGACTCATCAATGGGAAGGTAGCTTTTATGTCTGTGAAACTGGAAAGACCATCTTGCTTGTGAATGCAAGATTAAAATTTTTACATTCTCTTTTGTAAAAGAAAAACACATACTAAGAATTAAGCTCAGAGATATTAAAGAGAAATTATTTTCCATTGGGACCTGAAATGAAAATATCACTACAAATTTATTAATTTGGAAGTGGCATTAACAAAGATTCCATTTATTGTGATGGTCTTAGTAATGTTCATGGCCATCTTTGCAAATAGCCACAGAGGAAGGTTTTTAGCCAGCTAGATGCACAGAACATCAGTGGCCTTCGGACAAAGAGGTCAGTCATTAGCATTGCTCTGCATTAACACAGCTCATAGGCTACCCCAATTCCTGCCCCAGCTGCCCTGAGTTCCAGCACTGCTGTGGCAGCTATCAGTGAGAGCATCAGTACAGCATCATAGCAACCCTTGTTTTCACCATCAGTTTGCAATTCCTGAAGACTTGTTTCATTCTTCTCTGGAAAAATTCCCCAGCAAGAAGTGAAGCCAGTTGTTCTTCTGCTTAATAGTCACATCATCACATAAAGCAGGAGAGGGAGTCATATCTGGTAGCAAATAATTTCCAGAGATATGACCAGCAAAGGGACTGAAGACAGGGGCCTTCAGTTCTCAGGCAGTTCTGACATTGTATCTTTGCTAATCTGCATTTACCTCCCATTGACATTTAACAGATTTTCATCTACAAGAGTGGTATTCTGTCTGTATTATGCTACATGGCCTCTTTAAGTTACATGAGCTGCGGTAGTTTTCTGGTGCCTTGCTTGATAAAAAGAGAGTTTGCAAACAAAATTTCTTTTTGGTTCTTAAAACATGCTGTGCATTTTTCTCTTTCATCTCTGGATTGAAATTTCTAAAGAAATTAAATGAGCAGGGCAAAGCAAATCAGCAGAGCATAATGTGACCATTGGCGTATCAACTGTAGTGTGTGCGTTGATGGACCTGTCACTCAGAGATTAGAGCAGACATGATTCTCTCATCAAAGGCTTCAAAGTCAAGCCTGAATACTCAATTGACTTTCCCAAGATGGGATTCTCCTACTCTCAAAACAACCATGTCATTTCTGTCTGTGCTGGAGAACCCTCTCATATAATGCCACATCAACTATCATTAGTTTGCATTACTGAATCCAATTGCTCCAGCACCAAATTCTCTGGTAAGTTCCAGTGTGGCTGACTTCCTGCCTTGCAACTTGCTGACAGAGAACATTAAGGCATCTTTTCCGTATGTATTAGGACTGCTCTAAGTTCATTTACAGTTCCAGTGAGCATCCTCCAAAAGCAATTGCTGGAGAGCTGTATTCTTAAATCAAGCACTGGGTTATTGTACTGGCACACTGCTTAACATGTCGGATAATCTTTCATCTAAATTTAACAGCGCTATTTTATTACCCTTACTTCACGAGAATTTTGTAAAGCTTAATTAATATTTGTAAGTCTTCTGGCTTAGATAACAGTTCCTGATAAAATGCAAAGTATTATCACAGTCTGCACAGGATTAAAATGGCTTTACAAATTTATAGCTATTATCTAAAAAGTAGTGTTGGAACCATGTTGGGGCACTCTTGTTATCTTGCCAAGAGAAGCTAGATGGCCTGCACAACTAATAAAGCTACCAGTGTGATGAACCTTTCTGCTCATATGTCATAAAGATTGATGCCTTATTTTAAAATACAGAAATTTTTCATTTTTTTCAGTTCACAGCTTATTTAGGGCAATGCAATGCTTTTCACCAGTTAGAACAGAGACTCAACTTTTATTCGTAAAGTTCAAAAGATGTTCTTCTCCAGCTTAGTGGAATTTCACCCTTGTTAGATCCTGCTTTTTACTTCTGTGTTTGAAGTCCTGCACAAAGTCAAAGGACGAGGTATGATGTGTAGGAAAAAAATGGGCTTTGGCTGTTCATGCTGGTCAGATGCTGTCTTGGGCATAGTGCCCATGAAATGACAGTTTTTGATTCTTACCAAAGTTAGAAAGATGATCAACAAAACCTCTACCTTCCAGAGGGCAGCCTTGGCCTTTTCAGGACACTGCCTTGGATAATCCCCTGGGAAAATGTCCACAGAAACAAAGGAAGACTGAAAATAATTTAAGAAAGAAATCTTAAAAGAACATGGAAGCAGGCCATACCTATATGCTGAAAGACAAACTGGTGAGGAAGACTGGCCTGCCTGAACAGGGAGCTTTTGCTGGAACTCAGAAAAAAGGGGGGTTATGACCTTTGGAAGAAGGGGCAGGTGACACTGGAAGTGTACAAGAATGTCATTAGGCCGTGCAGNCACTGCCTTGGATAATCCCCTGGGAAAATGTCCACAGAAACAAAGGAAGACTGAAAATAATTTAAGAAAGAAATCTTAAAAGAACATGGAAGCAGGCCATACCTATATGCTGAAAGACAAACTGGTGAGGAAGACTGGCCTGCCTGAACAGGGAGCTTTTGCTGGAACTCAGAAAAAAGGGGGGTTATGACCTTTGGAAGAAGGGGCAGGTGACACTGGAAGTGTACAAGAATGTCATTAGGCCGTGCAGAGAGAAAATTAGAAAGGAAAAAGTTCAGCTAAAACTCCATCTGGCCACTGCTGTGAAAGGTAATAAGATATTTCTTTACAAATACATTGACAACAGAAAGATGGCCAAGGAAAAATCTTCATCCTTTATTGGACATGCAAAGGAACACTGTCAGAAAGGGTGAGGAAAAAGCTGAGGTACTTAATGCCTTTTTAGCTTCAATCTTTAACAGAAAGACTGTTGATCCTTAGGGCAACAGGCCTCCTGAGCTGTTTGACAGGGATGGGGAGCAGAATGAATTGCCCAAAAATCAGGAGGGAGTAGTCAGTAACCTGGTGCATCACTGAAACACCCACAGCTCTAATGAGCTGGACAGGATTTGCTTGAGGGTACTGAGGGAGCTAGCAGAAGAGTTTGCCAAGAGTTTGTTCTCCATCCTTTATTATGAGTCCTGGCTAATCAGGCAGGTCTCAGTTGACTGGAGTTTGGCTATTGTGATGCCCATCCAAAAGAACAGACAGAAGGATCCAGGGATCTACAGGCTTTTCATCCCAGCCTCATTGCCAGGGAAGGTTAGAAGGTTATGGAAGAGATCATCTGAATTACCATGATGTAGCACATACAAACAACCAGGGGATCAGACCTCAGTACAGGTTTAGGAAGGGCAGGTCCTGCTTGACCAGCATGATCTCTTTTGATGACCAGGTGACCCTCCTGGTGGGTGAGGGGAAAGGCTGTGGATATTGTCTACCTGGACCTCAGTAAAGCCATTGACACTGTTTCCTGTGGTACTCTCCTGGAAAACTGGCAGTCCATAACTTGGACAGGTGCACTGTTAAAATCTCGTGGGATGGCAGGGCCCAGAGAGAGGTGATAAATGGATATAAATCCAACTGGTCACAAGTGGTGTTCCTTAGGGCTCAGTATTGGGACCAGCCCTGTTTAATATCTTCTAGACAAGGGGATGGAGTGCAGCCTCAGTCAGTTTGCAGGTGACACCAAGTTGGGCAGCGGTGTTGATCTGCTGGAGGGCAGGAAGTCCCTGCAGAGGGATCTGGACAGGTTGCATCGATGGCTGAGGCCAGTGGTGTGAGGTTCAAGAAGGCCAAGTGCCAGGTCCTGCCCTTGGGTCACAACAGCCCCAGGCAGTGCCACAGCTGGGGGCAGAGTGGCTGGAAAGGACCCGGGGGTGCTGGTGACAGCAGCTGAACTCAGCCAGGGTGTGCCCAGGTGGCCAAGGGGGCCGATGGCATCCTGGCCTGGGTCAGCAATAGTGCTGATAGCAAAACTAGGGCACTTGTACTGGTGAGGGCACACATCAGGTGCTATGTACAGCTTTGGCCCCACAGAACAAGAAAGATGTTGAGGTGCTGGAGTAGGTCGAGAGAAGGACTCGAGTTGGGGAAGGGTCTGGAGCACAAGTCCTGTGAGGAGCAGCTGAGAGAGCTGGGGGTGTTTTGCCCAGAGAAAAGATCGCTCAGGAGAGACCTCCACAACTGCCTGAAAGGAGGTTATAGCCAGGTGGGGGTCAGCCTCTTCTCCAGGCAAAAGAAAAGGAAATTACCTCAAGCTGTGCCAAGGGAGATTCAGGTTGGAAATCAGGATGAATTTCTTCAGAGAAAGGGTTGTCAAGTATTGGAATGGGCTGCCTTGAGAAGATGGTGGAGTCACCATCTCTGGAAGTGTTCAAGCAACAATTGGACATGACAATTAGCGCCGTCTATAATTCTGTCTATGAACACACCACCAGGCTGTGTTTAGGCAAAGGTTGGACTCAATGATTTCAGATCTCTTTTCCAACCTAAATGATTCTGTGATTGTGTGGGACAGTATACAGTGTTAGCAGTGATAGAGTAGCTAACATTACAGACAGTTTTTATAAAATAATCTGTATCCTCCCTACCGAAATTATTTCCTATTTCAAAGAGCAAGACTAGTCATTGAAGGTGCTTGCCTCCAGCATTGCCCAGATAGTCAGGCACTGAAAGCAGTAATGCAATGCAAATGATTAGTTTTCAACCTGAAAAAATTCCTAACCACAAAACAAAGAAACAAAAAAAAATTTAATGATCTCTCTTCAAAGACCTCAAGGTTGGCCATTTCTTAATGTGATTTTTAAGTGATGGGAAATTTTCCTTTCTTACCTTTGCTCTTTGCTGTTAGCTAAACATCTGTCACACGCATTCACCTCATAATCACAAATAAGATCATTAAAAAGATCATCTTAGCCTCCATGCAGAGGGGAGAAGCACCAGTGAAGCTAACTGACAGGAGTCAGAAGACTGAGTGCCTGTTTTACCAAATAAGGACCAAATAAGGTTATGCAAACTAGACAAAACTGCACTGCCAATTCCTAGCTGGCACTCCATAGGATTCTCAATAGCAAGATTATCTAAAGGCATGTGAATACACATAATCCAGTGGGTCCATCCAGTGTGGTAGGTGCAGTCAGTAATAATCATGCTGCTCTATAGACACATGACAATAATGCAAACAAGTTCACCATTTGCACTTTGAGAAAGTACTAGAAAATCAACTTACAAATACTGGGTAGCCATGTATGCAACTACTTCTGAGTACTGTTTGTGGCTTGACAATTAGTAGTATTTAATCATAATATTACAAAAACTTTTAATCGTCATTTTTGATTGTGGCAGAAGGTAAAGGAGGAGGAAAGGAAAAAGTAAGACAGTAAGGAGGAGGTAAGGAGAAGGTAAGGTAACTCTACTTACAGCTGTAGGAATTTAAGGGCCCTAAGTAATCCAAACAAACTGTATGGTTGTTCTCATTTTCTGTTCC